>CM062490.1:53787000-53857000 GCA_031479575.1 Coregonus ussuriensis
GACAGCATGCCTATCGAGTGAACCCTGACTCGCCCCGATCCAACAGCATGCCTATCGAGTGAACCCTGACTCGCCCCGATCCGACAGCATGCCTATCGAGTGAACCCTGACTCGCCCCGATCCGACAGCATGCCTATCGAGTGAACCCTGACTCGCCCGATCCTACAGCATGCCTATCGAGTGAACCCTGACTCGCCCCGATCCAACAGCATGCCTATCAAGTGAACCCTGACTCGCCCCGATCCAACAGCATGCCTATCGAGTGAACCCTGACTCGCCCCGATCCAACAGCATGCCTATCGAGTGAACCCTGACTCGCCCCGATCCAACAGCATGCCTATCGAGTGAACCCTGACTCGCCCCGATCCAACAGCATGCCTATCGAGTGAACCCTGACTCGCCCCGATCCAACAGCATGCCTATCGAGTGAACCCTGACTCGCCCCGATCCAACAGCATGCTTATCGAGTGAACCCTTACTCGCCCCGATCCAACAGCATGCCTATCGAGTGAACCCTGACTCGCCCCGATCCAACAGCACAGCATGCCTATCGAGTGAACCCTGACTCGCCCCGATCCGACAGCATGCCTATCGAGTGAACCCTGACTCGCCCCGATCCGACAGCATGCCTATCGAGTGAACCCTGACTCACCCCGATCATACAGCATGCCTATCGAGTGAACCCTGACTCGCCCCGATCCAACAGCATGCCTATCGAGTGAACCCTGACTCGCCCCGATCCAACAGCATGCTTATTGAGTGAACCCTTACTCGCCCCGATCCAACAGCATGCCTATCGAGTGAACCCTGACTCGTCCCGATCCAACAGCATGCCTATCGAGTGAACCCTGACTCGCCCCGATCCGACAGCATGCCTATCGAGTGAACCCTGACTCGCCCCGATCCGACAGCATGCCTATCGAGTGAACCCTGACTCACCCCGATCATACAGCATGCCTATCGAGTGAACCCTGACTCGCCTGATCCAACAGCATGCCTATCGAGTGAACCCTGACTGGCCCGATCCGACAGCATGCCTATCGAGTGAACCCTGACTCGCCCCGATCCGACAGCATGCCTATCGAGTGAACCCTGACTCGCCCCGATCCTACAGCATGCCTATCGAGTGAACCCTGACTCGCCCCGATCCAACAGCATGCCTATCGAGTGAACCCTGACTCGCCCCGATCCGACAGCATGCCTATCGAGTGAACCCTGGTTCGCCCCGATCCGACAGCATGCCTATCGAGTGAACCCTGACTCGCCCGATCCGACAGCATGCCTATCGAGTGAACCCTGACTCGCCCCGATCCGACAGCATGCCTATCGAGTGAACCCTGACTCGCCCGATCCGACAGCATGCCTATCGAGTGAACCCTGACTCGCCCTGATCCAACAGCATGCCTATCAAGTGAACCCTGACTCGCCCCGATCCGACAGCATGCCTATCGAGTGAACCCTGACTCGCCCCGATCCGACAGCATGCCTATCGAGTGAACCCTGACTCGCCCCGATCCTACAGCATGCCTATCGAGTGAACCCTGACTCGCCCCGATCCAACAGCATGCCTATCAAGTGAACCCTGACTCGCCCCGATCCAACAGCATGCCTATCGAGTGAACCCTGACTCGCCCCGATCCAACAGCATGCCTATCGAGTGAACCCTGACTCGCCCGATCCAACAGCATGCCTATCGAGTGAACCCTGACTCGCCCGGATCCAACAGCACGCCTATCGAGTGAACCCTGACTCGCCCCGATCCAACAGCATGCCTATCGAGTGAACCCTGACTCGCCCCGATCCAACAGCATGCTTATCGAGTGAACCCTTACTCGCCCCGATCCAACAGCATGCCTATCGAGTGAACCCTGACTCGCCCCGATCCAACAGCATGCCTATCGAGTGAACCCTGACTCGCCCCGATCCGACAGCATGCCTATCGAGTGAACCCTGACTTGCCCCGATCCGACAGCATGCCTATCGAGTGAACCCTGACTCGCCCCGATCATACAGCATGCCTATTGAGTGAACCCTGACTCGCCCGATCCAACAGCATGCCTATCGAGTGAACCCTGACTGGCCCGATCCGACAGCATGCCTATCGAGTGAACCCTGACTCGCCCCGATCCAACAGCATGCCTATCGAGTGAACCCTGACTCGCCCCGATCCAACAGCATGCCTATCGAGTGAACCCTGACTCGCCCCGATCCAACAGCATGCCTATCGAGTGAACCCTGACTCGCCCCGATCCAACAGCATGCCTATCGAGTGAACCCTGACTCGCCCCGATCCAACAGCATGCCTATCGAGTGAACCCTGACTCGCCCCGATCCAACAGCATGCCTATCGAGTGAACCCTGACTCGCCCCGATCCAACAGCATGCCTATCGAGTGAACCCTGACTCGCCCCGATCCAACAGCATGCCTATCGAGTGAACCCTGACTCCCCCCTGATCCGACAGCATGCCTATCGAGTGAACCCTGACTCGCCCCGATCCAACAGCATGCCTATCGAGTGAACCCTGACTCGCCACGATCCAACAGCATGCCTATCGAGTGAACCCTGACTCGCCCCGATCCAACAGCATGCCTATCGAGTGAACCCTGACTCGCCCCGATCCGACAGCATGCCTATCGAGTGAACCCTGACTCGCCACGATCCGACAGCATGCCTATCGACTCATCGAGTGAACCCTAACTCGCCCCGATCCGACAGCACGCCTATCGAGTGAACCCTGACTCGCCTCGATCCGACAGCATGCCTATCGAGTGAACCCTGACTCGCCCCGATCCAACAGCATGCCTATCGAGTGAACCCTGACTCGCCCCGATCCAACAGCATGCCTATCGAGTGAACCCTGACTCGCCCCGATCCAACAGCATGCCTATCGAGTGAACCCTGACTCGCCCCGATCCAACAGCATGCCTATCGAGTGAACTGAACCCTGACTCGCCCCGATCCAACAGCATGCCTATCGAGTGAACCCTGACTCGCCCCGATCCAACAGCATGCCTATCGAGTGAACCCTGACTCCCCCCTGATCCGACAGCATGCCTATCGAGTGAACCCTGACTCGCCCCGATCCGACAGCATGCCTATCGAGTGAACCCTGACTCGCCCCGATCCGACAGCATGCCTATCGAGTGAACCCTGACTCGCCCCGATCCAACAGCATGCCTATCGAGTGAACCCTGACTCCCCCCTGATCCGACAGCATGCCTATCGAGTGAACCCTGACTCCCCCCTGATCCGACAGCATGCCTATCGAGTGAACCCTGACTGGCCCAATCCGACAGCATGCCTATCGAGTGAACCCTGACTCGCCCCGATCCAACAGCATGCCTATCGAGTGAACCCTGACTCGCCCCGATCCAACAGCATGCCTATCGAGTGAACCCTGACTCGCCCCGATCCAACAGCATGCCTATCGAGTGAACCCCTGACTCGCCCCGATCCAACAGCATGCCTATCGAGTGAACCCTGACTCGCCCCGATCCAACAGCATGCCTATCGAGTGAACCCTGACTCGCCCCGATCCAACAGCATGCCTATCGAGTGAACCCTGACTCGCCCCGATCCAACAGCATGCCTATCGAGTGAACCCTGACTCGCCCCGATCCAACAGCATGCCTATCGAGTGAACCCTGACTCGCCCCGATCCAACAGCATGCCTATCGAGTGAACCCTGACTCCCCCCTGATCCGACAGCATGCCTATCGAGTGAACCCTGACTCGCCCCGATCCGACAGCATGCCTATCGAGTGAACCCTGACTCGCCCCGATCCAACAGCATGCCTATCGAGTGAACCCTGACTCGCCCCGATCCAACAGCATGCCTATCGAGTGAACCCTGACTCCCCCCTGATCCGACAGCATGCCTATCGAGTGAACCCTGACTCGCCCCGATCCGACAGCATGCCTATCGAGTGAACCCTGACTCGCCCCGATCCGACAGCATGCCTATCGAGTGAACCCTGACTCGCACCGATCCGACAGCATGCCTATCGACTCATCGAGTGAACCCTAACTCGCCCCGATCCGACAGCACGCCTATCGAGTGAACCCTGACTCGCCTCGATCCGACAGCATGCCTATCGAGTGAACCCTGACTCGCCCCGATCCAACAGCATGCCTATCGAGTGAACCCTGACTCGCCCCGATCCAACAGCATGCCTATCGAGTGAACCCTGACTCGCCCGATCCAACAGCATGCCTATCGAGTGAACCCTGACTCGCCCCGATCCAACAGCATGCCTATCGAGTGAACCCTGACTCGCCCCGATCCAACAGCATGCCTATCGAGTGAACCCTGACTCGCCCCGATCCAACAGCATGCCTATCGAGTGAACCCTGACTCGCCCCGATCCAACAGCATGCCTATCGAGTGAACCCTGACTCGCCCCGATCCGACAGCATGCCTATCGAGTGAACCCTCCCTGACTCGCCCCGATCCAACAGCATGCCTATCGAGTGAACCCTGACTCGCCCCGATCCAACAGCATGCCTATCGAGTGAACCCTGACTCGCCCCGATCCAACAGCATGCCTATCGAGTGAACCCTAACTCGCCCGATCCAACAGCATGCCTATCGAGTGAACCCTGACTCGCCCCGATCCAACAGCATGCCTATCGAGTGAACCCTGAAAAGAGAGAGAAGCTCCGCAGTTACTACGGATATTGCAGGAGTTTCCCCTGGAAATCAGACATGTCCGTGGTAAGGACAACTTGGTTGCTGATTGTCTTTCAAGGGTGTGCAGTCAATAGGTTTTGTGTTTTGCGTTTAGCCGGTGTGTTGCCCTGGCTCAGTTTATTTTGACTGCATGTCTTTTCGTATTGGAGATGAGTTTTGTTTTGGTTGGGCTCGTTCCAAGGTGATGTGAGTTATAGAGGCGTATGTGAGTTTTTCAAAACCTGTGAGTTTTATGCAACTAGAAACATTTGGAGAAAAAAAACTGTTTTGTCTTATATTTAATTGTTGACAGGCAGTAGACACCAAGTTTATATTGGAGAAGGCGACACATTTAAGTAGCGACACATTTAAGTTAATCATGTTGTGAGATGGAAGTTGTTTTCTGTTGGTGGTGAGCAAACTTGTACAACAAAATATAGGATATACAGTGGGGAAAAAAAGTATTTAGTCAGCCACCAATTGTGTAAGTTCTCCCACTTAAAAAGATGAGAGAGGCCTGTAATTTTCATCATAGGTACACGTCAACTATGACAGACAAATTGAGAAAAAAATTTCCAGAAAATCACATTGTAGGATTTTTAATGAATTTATTTGCAAATTATGGTGGAAAATAAGTATTTGGTCACCTACAAACAAGCAAGATTTCTGGCTCTCACAGACCTGTAACTTCTTCTTTAAGAGGCTCCTCTGTCCTCCACTCGTTACCTGTATTAATGGCACCTGTTTGAACTTGTTATCAGTATAAAAGACACCTGTCCACAACCTCAAACAGTCACACTCCAAACTCCACTATGGCCAAGACCAAAGAGCTGTCAAAGGACACCAGAAACAAAATTGTAGACCTGCACCAGGCTGGGAAGACTGAATCTGCAATAGGTAAGCAGCTTGGTTTGAAGAAATCAACTGTGGGAGCAATTATTAGGAAATGGAAGACATACAAGACCACTGATAATCTCCCTCGATCTGGGGTTCCACGCAAGATCTCACCCCGTGGGGTCAAAATGATCACAAGAACGGTGAGCAAAAATCCCAGAACCACACTGGGGGGCCTAGTGAATGACCTGCAGAGAGCTGGGACCAAAGTAAAAAAACCTACCATCAGTAACACACTACGCCCCCAGGGACTCAAATCCTGCAGTGCCAGACGTGTCCCCCTGCTTAAGCCAGTACATGTCCAGGCCCGTCTGAAGTTTGCTAGAGTGCATTTGGATGATCCAGAAGAGTATTGGGAGAATGGAATGTCATATGGTCAGATGAAACCAAAATATAACTTTTTGGTAAAAACTCAACTCGTCGTGTTTGGAGGACAAAGAATGCTGAGTTGCATCCAAAGAACACCATACCTACTGTGAAGCATGGGGGTGGAAACATCATGCTTTGGGGCTGTTTTTCTGCAAAGGGACCAGGACGACTGATCCGTGTAAAGGAAAGAATGAATGGGGCCATGTATCGTGAGATTTTGAGTGAAAACCTCCTTCCATCAGCAAGGGCATTGAAGATGAAACGTGGCTGGGTCTTTCAGCATGACAATGATCCCAAACACACCGCCCGGGCAACGAAGGAGTGGCTTCGTAAGAAGCATTTCAAGGTCCTGGAGTGGCCTAGCCAGTCTCCAGATCTCAACCCCATAGAAAATCTTTGGAGGGAGTTGAAAGTCCGTGTTGCCCAGCGACAGCCCCAAAACATCACTGCTCTAGAGGAGATCTGCATGGAGGAATGGGCCAAAATACCAGCAACAGTGTGTGAAAACCTTGTGAAGACTTACAGAAAACGTTTGACCTGTGTCATTGCCAACAAAGGGTATATAACAAAGTATTGAGAAACCTTTGTTATTGACCAAATACTTATTTTCCACCATAATTTGCAAATAAATTCATAAAAAATCCTACAATGTGATTTTCTGGATTTTGTTGTCTTAAGGGGGAAGGTGTTACAGGCTTTGGTTTTTCCACTTATGTTTTGAGGTTGGACTTTAGCACGTATAGCTCGTTAGCACGTAGGGCACACCGGTTGGTGTCACCTCGTTAGTCAGTATGTGTTACACAAATCCTGTTTGCCATCTCGTTAGAGTGAAGGTGTTTCACCTGTGCTGGCCCAGGTGATATTTAAGAGTGGCTGGCCCAGTGCTCCAGTTGTCTTGATAGATGTGGAGGGTCAACACCGTTAGTTGTCGCTTCCTGTTTGAGGTCTAGAAAAATGGTCCTTTGTCTGATTTTGTTTTGCTCCACCTTTTAAGTTTGCTTCCTGTCTTTAAGTTTGGTGTGGGTTTTTCTTTTGTTGCCTCTTAGTGGGTACATTAGTGGGTCTCATGGTGGTGTCTTTTAGGGCCCAGTTGTTGTTGCTAGTAAACCAGTGGACCCCACCATGAGTGTCTTTCAGAACCCATCCTAAAACCCCACCTGTTTTGGTTGTTGGTCAGTTAGTTCTGTTTGTGCGACATTTTTGGTTTTCTTGCTGGGGAATGTAACAATGTGGACCGGGTGGATTACAGTTGGCCTCAACTCAACGCTCTGAGAGAGACCTCTTCACTCTGTGGACCAGGGGGGATTACAGTTGGCCTCAACTCAACGCTCTGAGAGAGACCGCTTCACTCTGAACTACTGTGGACCAGGGGGGATTACAGTTGGCCTCAACTCAACGCTCTGAGAGAGACCGCTTCACTCTGAACTACTGTGGACCAGGGGGGATTACATTTGGCCTCAACTCAACGCTCTGAGAGAGACCGCTTCACTCTGAACTACTGTGGACCAGGGGGATTACAGTTGGCCTCAACTCAATGCTCTGAGAGAGACCGCTTCACTCTGTGGACCAGGGGGATTACAGTTGGCCTCAACTCAACGCTCTGAGAGAGACCGCTTCACTCTGAACTACTGTGGACCAGGGGGGATTACAGTTGGCCTCAACTCAACGCTCTGAGAGAGACCGCTTCACTCTGTGGACCAGGGGGATTACAGTTGGCCTCAACTCAATGCTCTGAGAGAGACCGCTTCACTCTGTGGACCAGGGGGATTACAGTTGGCCTCAACTCAATGCTCTGAGAGAGACCGCTTCACTCTGAACTACTGTGGACCAGGGGGGACTACAGTTGGCCTCAACTCAATGCTCTGAGAGAGACCGCTTCACTCTGAACTACTGTGGACCAGGGGGGATTACAGTTGGCCTCAACTCAACGCTCTGAGAGAGACCGCTTCACTCTGAACTACTGTGGACCAGGGGGGATTACAGTTGGCTTCAACTCAACGCTCGGAGAGAGACCGCTTCACTCTGAACTACTGTGGACCAGGGGGATTACAGTTGGCCTCAACTCAATGCTCTGAGAGAGACCGCTTCACTCTGTGGACCAGGGGGATTACAGTTGGCCTCAACTCAACACTCTGAGAGAGACCGCTTCACTCTGAACTACTGTGGACCAGGGGGGATTACAGTTGGCCTCAACTCAACGCTCTGAGAGAGACCGCTTCACTCTGTGGACCAGGGGGATTACAGTTGGCCTCAACTCAATGCTCTGAGAGAGACCGCTTCACTCTGTGGACCAGGGGGATTACAGTTGGCCTCAACTCAACGCTCTGAGAGAGACCGCTTCACTCTGAACTACTGTGGACCAGGGGGGATTACAGTTGGCCTCAACTCAACGCTCTGAGAGAGACCGCTTCACTCTGAACTACTGTGGACCAGGGGGGATTACTTACAGTTGGCCTCAACTCAATGCTCTGAGAGAGGACCGCTTCACTACTGTGGACCAGGGGGGCTACAGTTGGCCTCAACTCAATGTCTGAGAGAGACCCGCTCTCTGAAACTACTGTGGACCAGGGGGGATAACAGTTGGCCTCAAACTCTATGCTCTGAGAGAGACCTCTTCACTCTGAGGACCAGGGGGGACTACAGTTGTCCTCAACTCAATGCTCTGATAGAGACGCTTCACTCATGAACTACTGTGGACCAGGGGGGATATAACAGTTGGCTACAACTCAACGCTCGGAGAGAGACCGCCTTCACTCTGAACTACTGTGGACCAGGGGGGATTACAGTTGCTTCAACTCAACGCTCTGAAGAGACCGCTTCACTCTGAACTACTGTGGCCATGGGTGATTACAGTGGCTTCAACTCAACGCAACTGAGAGAGACCGCTTCACTCTGAACTACTGTGGACGCAGGGGATTCACTTCACTCTGTGGACCAGGGGGAGGGATTACAGTTGGCTTCAACTCAACGCTCTGAGAGAGACCGCTTCACTCTGAACTACTGTGGACCAGGGGGGATTACAGTTGGCCTCAACTCAATGCTCTGAGAGAGACCGCTTCACTTTGAACTACTGTGGACCAAGGGGATTACAGTTGGCTTCAACTCAATGCTCTGAGAGAGACCGCTTCACTCTGTGGACCAGGGGGGATTACAGTTGGCCTCAACTCAATGCCCTGAGAGAGACCGCTTCACTCTGAACTACTGTGGACCAGGGGGATTACAGTTGGCTTCAACTCAACGCTCTGAGAGAGACCGCTTCACTCTGTGGACCAGGGGGGATTACAGTTGGCCTCAACTCAACGCTCTGAGAGAGACCGCTTCACTCTGAACTACTGTGGACCAGGGGGGATTACAGTTGGCTTCAACTCAACGCTCTGAGAGAGACCACTTCACTCTGAACTACTGTGGACCAGGGGGATTACAGTTGGCCTCAACTCAACTCAATGCTCTGAGAGAGACCGCTTCACTCTGTGGACCAGGGGGGATTACAGTTGGCTTCAACTCAACGCTCTGAGAGAGACCGCTTCACTCTGAACTACTGTGGACCAGGGGGGATTACAGTTGGCCTCAACTCAACGTTCTGAGAGAGACCGCTTCACTCTGTGGACCAGGGGGATTACAGTTGGCCTCAACTCAACGCTCTGAGAGAGACCGCTTCACTCTGAACTACTGTGGACCAGGGGGATTACAGTTGGCCTCAACTCAACGCTCTGAGAGAGACCGCTTCACTCTGAACTACTGTGGACCAGGGGGGATTACAGTTGGCCTCAACTCAATGCTCTGAGAGAGACCGCTTCACTCTGTGGACCAGGGGGGACTACAGTTGGCCTCAACTCAATGCTCTGAGAGAGACCGCTTCACTCTGAACTACTGTGAACCAGGGGGGTTTACAGTTGGCTTCAACTCAACGCTCGGAGAGAGACCACTTCCTTCACTCTGAACTACTGTGGACCAGGGGGGATTACAGTTGGCTTCAACTCAACGCTCTGAGAGAGACCGCTTCACTCTGAACTACTGTGGACCAGGGGGGATTACAGTTGGCTTCAACTCAACGCTCTGAGAGAGACCGCTTCACTCTGAACTACTGTGGACCAGGGGGATTACAGTTGACCTCAACTCAATGCTCTGAGAGAGACCGCTTCACTCTGAACTACTGTGGACCAGGGGGGATTACAGTTGGCTTCAACTCAACGCTCAGAGAGAGGCCACTTCACTCTGTGGACCAGGGGGATTACAGTTGGCTTCAACTCAACGCTCAGAGAGAGACCACTTCACTCTGTGGACCAGGGGGATTACAGTTGGCTTCAACTCAACGTTCTGAGAGAGACCGCTTCACTCTGTGGACCAGGGGGGATTACAGTTGGCTTCAACTCAACGCTCTGAGAGAGACCGCTTCACTCTGAACTACTGTGGACCAGGCCAGGGGGGATTACAGTTGGCTTCAACTCAATGCTCTGAGAGAGACCGCTTCACTCTGTGGACCAGGGGGATTACAGTTGGCTTCAACTCAACGCTCTGAGAGAGACCGCTTCACTCTGAACTACTGTGGACCAGGGGGGATTACAGTTGGCCTCAACTCAATGCTCTGAGAGAGACCGCTTCACTTTGAACTACTGTGGACCAAGGGGATTACAGTTGGCTTCAACTCAATGCTCTGAGAGAGACCGCTTCACTCTGTGGACCAGGGGGGATTACAGTTGGCCTCAACTCAATGCCCTGAGAGAGACCGCTTCACTCTGAACTACTGTGGACCAGGGGGATTACAGTTGGCTTCAACTCAACGCTCTGAGAGAGACCGCTTCACTCTGTGGACCAGGGGGGATTACAGTTGGCCTCAACTCAACGCTCTGAGAGAGACCGCTTCACTCTGAACTACTGTGGACCAGGGGGGATTACAGTTGGCTTCAATTCAACGCAACGCTCTGAGAGAGACCACTTCACTCTGAACTACTGTGGACCAGGGGGATTACAGTTGGCCTCAACTCAATGCTCTGAGAGAGACCGCTTCACTCTGTGGACCAGGGGGGATTACAGTTGGCTTCAACTCAACGCTCTGAGAGAGACCGCTTCACTCTGAACTACTGTGGACCAGGGGGGATTACAGTTGGCCTCAACTCAACGTTCTGAGAGAGACCGCTTCACTCTGTGGACCAGGGGGATTACAGTTGGCCTCAACTCAACGCTCTGAGAGAGACCGCTTCACTCTGAACTACTGTGGACCAGGGGGGATTACAGTTGGCCTCAACTCAACGCTCTGAGAGAGACCGCTTCACTCTGTGGACCAGGGGGATTACAGTTGGCCTCAACTCAATGCTCTGAGAGAGACCGCTTCACTCTGTGGACCAGGGGGATTACAGTTGGCCTCAACTCAACGCTCTGAGAGAGACCGCTTCACTCTGAACTACTGTGGACCAGGGGGGATTACAGTTGGCCTCAACTCAACGCTCTGAGAGAGACCGCTTCACTCTGTGGACCAGGGGGGACTACAGTTGGCCTCAACTCAATGCTCTGAGAGAGACCGCTTCACTCTGAACTACTGTGGACCAGGGGGGATTACAGTTGGCCTCAACTCAACGCTCTGAGAGAGACCGCTTCACTCTGAACTACTGTGGACCAGGGGGGATTACAGTTGGCTTCAACTCAACGCTCTGAGAGAGACCGCTTCACTCTGAACTACTGTGGACCAGGGGGGATTACAGTTGGCTTCAACTCAACGCTCTGAGAGAGACCGCTTCACTCTGAACTACTGTGGACCAGGGGGATTACAGTTGACCTCAACTCAATGCTCTGAGAGAGACCGCTTCACTCTGAACTACTGTGGACCAGGGGGGATTACAGTTGGCTTCAACTCAACGCTCAGAGAGAGACCACTTCACTCTGTGGACCAGGGGGATTACAGTTGGCTTCAACTCAACGCTCAGAGAGAGACCACTTCACTCTGTGGACCAGGGGGATTACAGTTGGCTTCAACTCAACGTTCTGAGAGAGACCGCTTCACTCTGAACTACTGTGGACCAGGGGGATTACAGTTGGCTTCAACTCAACGCTCTGAGAGAGACCGCTTCACTCTGTGGACCAGGGGGGATTACAGTTGGCCTCAACTCAACGCTCTGAGAGAGACAGCTTCACTCTGAACTACTGTGGACCAGGGGGGATTACAGTTGGCTTCAACTCAACGCTCTGAGAGAGACCACTTCACTCTGAACTACTGTGGACCAGGGGGATTACAGTTGGCCTCAACTCAATGCTCTGAGAGAGACCACTTCACTCTGAACTACTGTGGACCAGGGGGGATTACAGTTGGCTTCAACTCAATGCTCTGAGAGAGACCGCTTCACTCTGTGGACCAGGGGGATTACAGTTGGCTTCAACTCAACGCTCTGAGAGAGACCGCTTCACTCTGAACTACTGTGGACCAGGGGGGATTACAGTTGGCCTCAACTCAATGCTCTGAGAGAGACCGCTTCACTTTGAACTACTGTGGACCAGGGGGATTACAGTTGGCTTCAACTCAATGCTCTGAGAGAGACCGCTTCACTCTGTGGACCAGGGGGGATTACAGTTGGCCTCAACTCAATGCCCTGAGAGAGACCGCTTCACTCTGAACTACTGTGGACCAGGGGGATTACAATTGGCTTCAACTCAACGCTCTGAGAGAGACCACTTCACTCTGAACTACTGTGGACCAGGGGGATTACAGTTGGCCTACACTCAATGCTCTGAGAGAGACCGCTTCACTCTGTGGACCAGGGGGGATTACAGTTGGCTTCAACTCAACGCTCTGAGAGAGACCGCTTCACTCTGAACTACTGTGGACCAGGGGGGATTACAGTTGGCCTCAACTCAACGTTCTGAGAGAGACCGCTTCACTCTGTGGACCAGGGGGGAGTACAGTTGACCTCAACTCAACGCTCTGAGAGAGACCGCTTCACTCTGAACTACTGTGGACCAGGGGGGATTACAGTTGGCCTCAACTCAACGCTCTGAGAGAGACCGCTTCACTCTGTGGACCAGGGGGGATTACAGTTGGCCTCAACGCAATGCTCTGAGAGAGACCGCTTCACTCTGTGGACCAGGGGGATTACAGTTGGCTTCAACTCAACGCTCTGAGAGAGACCGCTTCACTCTGTGGACCAGGGGGGATTACAGTTGGCCTCAACTCAACGTTCTGAGAGAGACCGCTTCACTCTGTGGACCAGGGGGGATTACAGTTGGCCTCAACTCAACGCTCTGAGAGAGACCGCTTCACTCTGTGGACCAGGGGGGATTACAGTTGGCCTCAACTCAACGCTCTGAGAGAGACCGCTTCACTCTGAACTACTGTGGACCAGGGGGATTACAGTTGGCCTCAACTCAACGCTCTGAGAGAGACCGCTTCACTCTGTGGACCAGGGGGGATTACAGTTGGCCTCAACTCAACGCTCTGAGAGACCGCTTCACTCTGAACTACTGTGGACCAGGGGGGATTACAGTTGGCCTCAACTCAATGCTCTGAGAGAGACCGCTTCACTCTGAACTACTGTGGACCAGGGGGATTACAGTTGGCTTCAACTCAACGCTCTGAGAGAGACCGCTTCACTCTGAACTACTGTGGACCAGGGGTGATTACAGTTGGCCTCAACTCAACGCTCTGAGAGAGACCGCTTCACTCTGTGGACCAGGGGGATTACAGTTGGCCTCAACTCAACGCTCTGAGAGAGACCGCTTCACTCTGAACTACTGTGGACCAGGGGGGATTACAGTTGGCCTCAACTCAACGATCTGAGAGAGACCGCTTCACTCTGAACTACTGTGGACCAGGGGGGATTACAGTTGGCCTCAACTCAATGCTCTGAGAGAGACCGCTTCACTCTGTGGACCAGGGGGGACTACAGTTGGCCTCAACTCAATGCTCTGAGAGAGACCGCTTCACTCTGAACTACTGTGGACCAGGGGGGATTACAGTTGGCTTCAACTCAACGCTCGGAGAGAGACCGCTTCACTCTGAACTACTGTGGACCAGGGGGGATTACAGTTGGCTTCAACTCAACGCTCTGAGAGAGACCGCTTCACTCTGAACTACTGTGGACCAGGGGGGATTACAGTTGGCTTCAACTCAACGCTCTGAGAGAGACCGCTTCACTCTGAACTACTGTGGACCAGGGGGATTACAGTTGACCTCAACTCAATGCTCTGAGAGAGACCGCTTCACTCTGAACTACTGTGGACCAGGGGGGATTACAGTTGGCTTCAACTCAACGCTCAGAGAGAGGCCACTTCACTCTGTGGACCAGGGGGATTACAGTTGGCTTCAACTCAACGCTCAGAGAGAGACCACTTCACTCTGTGGACCAGGGGGATTACAGTTGGCTTCAACTCAACGTTCTGAGAGAGACCGCTTCACTCTGTGGACCAGGGGGATTACAGTTGGCCTCAACTCAACGCTCTGAGAGAGACCGCTTCACTCTGAACTACTGTGGACCAGGGGGGATTACAGTTGGCCTCAACTCAACGCTCTGAGAGAGACCGCTTCACTCTGTGGACCAGGGGGGACTACAGTTGGCCTCAACTCAATGCTCTGAGAGAGACCGCTTCACTCTGAACTACTGTGGACCAGGGGGGATTACAGTTGGCCTCAACTCAACGCTCTGAGAGAGACCGCTTCACTCTGAACTACTGTGGACCAGGGGGGATTACAGTTGGCTTCAACTCAACGCTCTGAGAGAGACCGCTTCACTCTGAACTACTGTGGACCAGGGGGGATTACAGTTGGCTTCAACTCAACGCTCTGAGAGAGACCGCTTCACTCTGAACTACTGTGGACCAGGGGGATTACAGTTGACCTCAACTCAATGCTCTGAGAGAGACCGCTTCACTCTGAACTACTGTGGACCAGGGGGGATTACAGTTGGCTTCAACTCAACGCTCAGAGAGAGACCACTTCACTCTGTGGACCAGGGGGATTACAGTTGGCTTCAACTCAACGCTCAGAGAGAGACCACTTCACTCTGTGGACCAGGGGGATTACAGTTGGCTTCAACTCAACGTTCTGAGAGAGACCGCTTCACTCTGAACTACTGTGGACCAGGGGGATTACAGTTGGCTTCAACTCAACGCTCTGAGAGAGACCGCTTCACTCTGTGGACCAGGGGGGATTACAGTTGGCCTCAACTCAACGCTCTGAGAGAGACAGCTTCACTCTGAACTACTGTGGACCAGGGGGGATTACAGTTGGCTTCAACTCAACGCTCTGAGAGAGACCACTTCACTCTGAACTACTGTGGACCAGGGGGATTACAGTTGGCCTCAACTCAATGCTCTGAGAGAGACCGCTTCACTCTGAACTACTGTGGACCAGGGGGGATTACAGTTGGCTTCAACTCAATGCTCTGAGAGAGACCGCTTCACTCTGTGGACCAGGGGGATTACAGTTGGCTTCAACTCAACGCTCTGAGAGAGACCGCTTCACTCTGAACTACTGTGGACCAGGGGGGATTACAGTTGGCCTCAACTCAATGCTCTGAGAGAGACCGCTTCACTTTGAACTACTGTGGACCAGGGGGATTACAGTTGGCTTCAACTCAATGCTCTGAGAGAGACCGCTTCACTCTGTGGACCAGGGGGGATTACAGTTGGCCTCAACTCAATGCCCTGAGAGAGACCGCTTCACTCTGAACTACTGTGGACCAGGGGGATTACAATTGGCTTCAACTCAACGCTCTGAGAGAGACCACTTCACTCTGAACTACTGTGGACCAGGGGGATTACAGTTGGCCTACACTCAATGCTCTGAGAGAGACCGCTTCACTCTGTGGACCAGGGGGGATTACAGTTGGCTTCAACTCAACGCTCTGAGAGAGACCGCTTCACTCTGAACTACTGTGGACCAGGGGGGATTACAGTTGGCCTCAACTCAACGTTCTGAGAGAGACCGCTTCACTCTGTGGACCAGGGGGGAGTACAGTTGACCTCAACTCAACGCTCTGAGAGAGACCGCTTCACTCTGAACTACTGTGGACCAGGGGGGATTACAGTTGGCCTCAACTCAACGCTCTGAGAGAGACCGCTTCACTCTGTGGACCAGGGGGGATTACAGTTGGCCTCAACGCAATGCTCTGAGAGAGACCGCTTCACTCTGTGGACCAGGGGGATTACAGTTGGCTTCAACTCAACGCTCTGAGAGAGACCGCTTCACTCTGTGGACCAGGGGGGATTACAGTTGGCCTCAACTCAACGTTCTGAGAGAGACCGCTTCACTCTGTGGACCAGGGGGGATTACAGTTGGCCTCAACTCAACGCTCTGAGAGAGACCGCTTCACTCTGTGGACCAGGGGGGATTACAGTTGGCCTCAACTCAACGCTCTGAGAGAGACCGCTTCACTCTGAACTACTGTGGACCAGGGGGATTACAGTTGGCCTCAACTCAACGCTCTGAGAGAGACCGCTTCACTCTGTGGACCAGGGGGGATTACAGTTGGCCTCAACTCAACGCTCTGAGAGACCGCTTCACTCTGAACTACTGTGGACCAGGGGGGATTACAGTTGGCCTCAACTCAATGCTCTGAGAGAGACCGCTTCACTCTGAACTACTGTGGACCAGGGGGATTACAGTTGGCTTCAACTCAACGCTCTGAGAGAGACCGCTTCACTCTGAACTACTGTGGACCAGGGGTGATTACAGTTGGCCTCAACTCAACGCTCTGAGAGAGACCGCTTCACTCTGTGGACCAGGGGGATTACAGTTGGCCTCAACTCAACGCTCTGAGAGAGACCGCTTCACTCTGAACTACTGTGGACCAGGGGGGATTACAGTTGGCCTCAACTCAACGATCTGAGAGAGACCGCTTCACTCTGAACTACTGTGGACCAGGGGGGATTACAGTTGGCCTCAACTCAATGCTCTGAGAGAGACCGCTTCACTCTGTGGACCAGGGGGGACTACAGTTGGCCTCAACTCAATGCTCTGAGAGAGACCGCTTCACTCTGAACTACTGTGGACCAGGGGGGATTACAGTTGGCTTCAACTCAACGCTCGGAGAGAGACCGCTTCACTCTGAACTACTGTGGACCAGGGGGGATTACAGTTGGCTTCAACTCAACGCTCTGAGAGAGACCGCTTCACTCTGAACTACTGTGGACCAGGGGGGATTACAGTTGGCTTCAACTCAACGCTCTGAGAGAGACCGCTTCACTCTGAACTACTGTGGACCAGGGGGATTACAGTTGACCTCAACTCAATGCTCTGAGAGAGACCGCTTCACTCTGAACTACTGTGGACCAGGGGGGATTACAGTTGGCTTCAACTCAACGCTCAGAGAGAGGCCACTTCACTCTGTGGACCAGGGGGATTACAGTTGGCTTCAACTCAACGCTCAGAGAGAGACCACTTCACTCTGTGGACCAGGGGGATTACAGTTGGCTTCAACTCAACGTTCTGAGAGAGACCGCTTCACTCTGTGGACCAGGGGGGATTACAGTTGGCTTCAACTCAACGCTCTGAGAGAGACCGCTTCACTCTGAACTACTGTGGACCAGGGGGGATTACAGTTGGCTTCAACTCAATGCTCTGAGAGAGACCGCTTCACTCTGTGGACCAGGGGGATTACAGTTGGCTTCAACTCAACGCTCTGAGAGAGACCGCTTCACTCTGAACTACTGTGGACCAGGGGGGATTACAGTTGGCCTCAACTCAATGCTCTGAGAGAGACCGCTTCACTTTGAACTACTGTGGACCAAGGGGATTACAGTTGGCTTCAACTCAATGCTCTGAGAGAGACCGCTTCACTCTGTGGACCAGGGGGGATTACAGTTGGCCTCAACTCAATGCCCTGAGAGAGACCGCTTCACTCTGAACTACTGTGGACCAGGGGGATTACAGTTGGCTTCAACTCAACGCTCTGAGAGAGACCGCTTCACTCTGTGGACCAGGGGGGATTACAGTTGGCCTCAACTCAACGCTCTGAGAGAGACCGCTTCACTCTGAACTACTGTGGACCAGGGGGGATTACAGTTGGCTTCAACTCAACGCTCTGAGAGAGACCACTTCACTCTGAACTACTGTGGACCAGGGGGATTACAGTTGGCCTCAACTCAATGCTCTGAGAGAGACCGCTTCACTCTGTGGACCAGGGGGGATTACAGTTGGCTTCAACTCAACGCTCTGAGAGAGACCGCTTCACTCTGAACTACTGTGGACCAGGGGGGATTACAGTTGGCCTCAACTCAACGTTCTGAGAGAGACCGCTTCACTCTGTGGACCAGGGGGATTACAGTTGGCCTCAACTCAACGCTCTGAGAGAGACCGCTTCACTCTGAACTACTGTGGACCAGGGGGATTACAGTTGGCCTCAACTCAACGCTCTGAGAGAGACCGCTTCACTCTGAACTACTGTGGACCAGGGGGGATTACAGTTGGCCTCAACTCAACGCTCTGAGAGAGACCGCTTCACTCTGAACTACTGTGGACCAGGGGGGATTACAGTTGGCCTCAACTCAATGCTCTGAGAGAGACCGCTTCACTCTGTGGACCAGGGGGGACTACAGTTGGCCTCAACTCAATGCTCTGAGAGAGACCGCTTCACTCTGAACTACTGTGAACCAGGGGGGTTTACAGTTGGCTTCAACTCAACGCTCGGAGAGAGACCACTTCACTCTGAACTACTGTGGACCAGGGGGGATTACAGTTGGCTTCAACTCAACGCTCTGAGAGAGACCGCTTCACTCTGAACTACTGTGGACCAGGGGGGATTACAGTTGGCTTCAACTCAACGCTCTGAGAGAGACCGCTTCACTCTGAACTACTGTGGACCAGGGGGATTACAGTTGACCTCAACTCAATGCTCTGAGAGAGACCGCTTCACTCTGAACTACTGTGGACCAGGGGGGATTACAGTTGGCTTCAACTCAACGCTCAGAGAGAGGCCACTTCACTCTGTGGACCAGGGGGATTACAGTTGGCTTCAACTCAACGCTCAGAGAGAGACCACTTCACTCTGTGGACCAGGGGGATTACAGTTGGCTTCAACTCAACGTTCTGAGAGAGACCGCTTCACTCTGTGGACCAGGGGGGATTACAGTTGGCTTCAACTCAACGCTCTGAGAGAGACCGCTTCACTCTGAACTACTGTGGACCAGGGGGGATTACAGTTGGCTTCAACTCAATGCTCTGAGAGAGACCGCTTCACTCTGTGGACCAGGGGGATTACAGTTGGCTTCAACTCAACGCTCTGAGAGAGACCGCTTCACTCTGAACTACTGTGGACCAGGGGGGATTACAGTTGGCCTCAACTCAATGCTCTGAGAGAGACCGCTTCACTTTGAACTACTGTGGACCAAGGGGATTACAGTTGGCTTCAACTCAATGCTCTGAGAGAGACCGCTTCACTCTGTGGACCAGGGGGGATTACAGTTGGCCTCAACTCAATGCCCTGAGAGAGACCGCTTCACTCTGAACTACTGTGGACCAGGGGGATTACAGTTGGCTTCAACTCAACGCTCTGAGAGAGACCGCTTCACTCTGTGGACCAGGGGGGATTACAGTTGGCCTCAACTCAACGCTCTGAGAGAGACCGCTTCACTCTGAACTACTGTGGACCAGGGGGGATTACAGTTGGCTTCAATTCAACGCTCTGAGAGAGACCACTTCACTCTGAACTACTGTGGACCAGGGGGATTACAGTTGGCCTCAACTCAATGCTCTGAGAGAGACCGCTTCACTCTGTGGACCAGGGGGGATTACAGTTGGCTTCAACTCAACGCTCTGAGAGAGACCGCTTCACTCTGAACTACTGTGGACCAGGGGGGATTACAGTTGGCCTCAACTCAACGTTCTGAGAGAGACCGCTTCACTCTGTGGACCAGGGGGATTACAGTTGGCCTCAACTCAACGCTCTGAGAGAGACCGCTTCACTCTGAACTACTGTGGACCAGGGGGGATTACAGTTGGCCTCAACTCAACGCTCTGAGAGAGACCGCTTCACTCTGTGGACCAGGGGGATTACAGTTGGCCTCAACTCAATGCTCTGAGAGAGACCGCTTCACTCTGTGGACCAGGGGGATTACAGTTGGCCTCAACTCAACGCTCTGAGAGAGACCGCTTCACTCTGAACTACTGTGGACCAGGGGGGATTACAGTTGGCCTCAACTCAACGCTCTGAGAGAGACCGCTTCACTCTGTGGACCAGGGGGGACTACAGTTGGCCTCAACTCAATGCTCTGAGAGAGACCGCTTCACTCTGAACTACTGTGGACCAGGGGGGATTACAGTTGGCCTCAACTCAACGCTCTGAGAGAGACCGCTTCACTCTGAACTACTGTGGACCAGGGGGGATTACAGTTGGCTTCAACTCAACGCTCTGAGAGAGACCGCTTCACTCTGAACTACTGTGGACCAGGGGGGATTACAGTTGGCTTCAACTCAACGCTCTGAGAGAGACCGCTTCACTCTGAACTACTGTGGACCAGGGGGATTACAGTTGACCTCAACTCAATGCTCTGAGAGAGACCGCTTCACTCTGAACTACTGTGGACCAGGGGGGATTACAGTTGGCTTCAACTCAACGCTCAGAGAGAGACCACTTCACTCTGTGGACCAGGGGGATTACAGTTGGCTTCAACTCAACGCTCAGAGAGAGACCACTTCACTCTGTGGACCAGGGGGATTACAGTTGGCTTCAACTCAACGTTCTGAGAGAGACCGCTTCACTCTGAACTACTGTGGACCAGGGGGATTACAGTTGGCTTCAACTCAACGCTCTGAGAGAGACCGCTTCACTCTGTGGACCAGGGGGGATTACAGTTGGCCTCAACTCAACGCTCTGAGAGAGACAGCTTCACTCTGAACTACTGTGGACCAGGGGGGATTACAGTTGGCTTCAACTCAACGCTCTGAGAGAGACCACTTCACTCTGAACTACTGTGGACCAGGGGGATTACAGTTGGCCTCAACTCAATGCTCTGAGAGAGACCGCTTCACTCTGAACTACTGTGGACCAGGGGGGATTACAGTTGGCTTCAACTCAATGCTCTGAGAGAGACCGCTTCACTCTGTGGACCAGGGGGATTACAGTTGGCTTCAACTCAACGCTCTGAGAGAGACCGCTTCACTCTGAACTACTGTGGACCAGGGGGGATTACAGTTGGCCTCAACTCAATGCTCTGAGAGAGACCGCTTCACTTTGAACTACTGTGGACCAGGGGGATTACAGTTGGCTTCAACTCAATGCTCTGAGAGAGACCGCTTCACTCTGTGGACCAGGGGGGATTACAGTTGGCCTCAACTCAATGCCCTGAGAGAGACCGCTTCACTCTGAACTACTGTGGACCAGGGGGATTACAATTGGCTTCAACTCAACGCTCTGAGAGAGACCACTTCACTCTGAACTACTGTGGACCAGGGGGATTACAGTTGGCCTACACTCAATGCTCTGAGAGAGACCGCTTCACTCTGTGGACCAGGGGGGATTACAGTTGGCTTCAACTCAACGCTCTGAGAGAGACCGCTTCACTCTGAACTACTGTGGACCAGGGGGGATTACAGTTGGCCTCAACTCAACGTTCTGAGAGAGACCGCTTCACTCTGTGGACCAGGGGGGAGTACAGTTGACCTCAACTCAACGCTCTGAGAGAGACCGCTTCACTCTGAACTACTGTGGACCAGGGGGGATTACAGTTGGCCTCAACTCAACGCTCTGAGAGAGACCGCTTCACTCTGTGGACCAGGGGGGATTACAGTTGGCCTCAACGCAATGCTCTGAGAGAGACCGCTTCACTCTGTGGACCAGGGGGATTACAGTTGGCTTCAACTCAACGCTCTGAGAGAGACCGCTTCACTCTGTGGACCAGGGGGGATTACAGTTGGCCTCAACTCAACGTTCTGAGAGAGACCGCTTCACTCTGTGGACCAGGGGGGATTACAGTTGGCCTCAACTCAACGCTCTGAGAGAGACCGCTTCACTCTGTGGACCAGGGGGGATTACAGTTGGCCTCAACTCAACGCTCTGAGAGAGACCGCTTCACTCTGAACTACTGTGGACCAGGGGGATTACAGTTGGCCTCAACTCAACGCCCTGAGAGAGACCGCTTCACTCTGTGGACCAGGGGGGATTACAGTTGGCCTCAACTCAACGCTCTGAGAGACCGCTTCACTCTGAACTACTGTGGACCAGGGGGGATTACAGTTGGCCTCAACTCAATGCTCTGAGAGAGACCGCTTCACTCTGAACTACTGTGGACCAGGGGGATTACAGTTGGCTTCAACTCAACGCTCTGAGAGAGACCGCTTCACTCTGAACTACTGTGGACCAGGGGTGATTACAGTTGGCCTCAACTCAACGCTCTGAGAGAGACCGCTTCACTCTGTGGACCAGGGGGATTACAGTTGGCTTCAACTCAACGCTCTGAGAGAGAGACCGCTTCTCTCTGAACTACTGTGGACCAGGGGGATTACAGTTGGCTTCAACTCAATGCTCTGAGAGAGACCGCTTCACTCTGTGGACCAGGGGGGATTACAATTGGCCTCAACTCAATGCTCTGAGAGAGACCGCTTCACTCTGAACTACTGTGGACCAGGGGGGATTACAGTTGGCTTCAACTCAACGCTCTGAGAGAGACCGCTTCACTCTGTGGACCAGGGGGGATTACAGTTGGCCTCAACTCAACGTTCTGAGAGAGACCGCTTCACTCTGAACTACTGTGGACCAGGGGGATTACAGTTGGCTTCAACTCAACGCTCTGAGAGAGACCGCTTCACTCTGAACTACTGTGGACCAGGGGGGATTACAGTTGGCTTCAACTCAATGCTCTGAGAGAGACCGCTTCACTCTGTGGACCAGGGGGGATTACAGTTGGCCTCAACTCAATGCTCTGAGAGAGACCGCTTCACTCTGAACTACTGTGGACCAGGGGGGATTACAGTTGGCTTCAACTCAACGCTCAGAGAGAGACCACTTCACTCTGAACTACTGTGGACCAGGGGGATTACAGTTGGCTTCAACTCAATGCTCTGAGAGAGACCGGTTCACTCTGTGGACCAGGGGGGATTACAGTTGGCCTCAACTCAATGCTCTGAGAGAGACCGCTTCACTCTGAACTACTGTGGACCAGGGGGGATTACAGTTGGCTTCAACTCAATGCTCTGAGAGAGACCGCTTCACTCTAAACTACTGTGGACCAGGGAAATTACAGTTGGCTTCAACTCAACGCTCTGAGAGAGACCGCTTCACTCTGAACTACTGTGGACCAGGGGTGATTACAGTTGGCCTCAACTCAACGCTCTGAGAGAGACCTCTTCACTCTGAACTACTGTGGACCAGGGGGGATTACAGTTGGCCTCAACTCAACACTCTGAGAGAGAGACCGCTTCTCTCTGAACTACTGTGGACCAGGGGGATTACAGTTGGCTTCAACTCAATGCTCTGAGAGAGACCGCTTCACTCTGTGGACCAGGGGGATTACAGTTGGCTTCAACTCAACGCTCTGAGAGAGAGACCGCTTCTCTCTGAACTACTGTGGACCAGGGGGATTACAGTTGGCTTCAACTCAATGCTCTGAGAGAGACCGCTTCACTCTGTGGACCAGGGGGGATTACAATTGGCCTCAACTCAATGCTCTGAGAGAGACCGCTTCACTCTGAACTACTGTGGACCAGGGGGGATTACAGTTGGCTTCAACTCAACGCTCTGAGAGAGACCGCTTCACTCTGTGGACCAGGGGGGATTACAGTTGGCCTCAACTCAACGTTCTGAGAGAGACCGCTTCACTCTGAACTACTGTGGACCAGGGGGATTACAGTTGGCTTCAACTCAACGCTCTGAGAGAGACCGCTTCACTCTGAACTACTGTGGACCAGGGGGGATTACAGTTGGCTTCAACTCAATGCTCTGAGAGAGACCGCTTCACTCTGTGGACCAGGGGGGATTACAGTTGGCCTCAACTCAATGCTCTGAGAGAGACCGCTTCACTCTGAACTACTGTGGACCAGGGGAGATTACAGTTGGCTTCAACTCAACGCTCAGAGAGAGACCACTTCACTCTGAACTACTGTGGACCAGGGGGATTACAGTTGGCTTCAACTCAATGCTCTGAGAGAGACCGCTTCACTCTGTGGACCAGGGGGGATTACAGTTGGCCTCAACTCAATGCTCTGAGAGAGACCGCTTCACTCTGAACTACTGTGGACCAGGGGGGATTACAGTTGGCTTCAACTCAACGCTCAGAGAGAGACCGCTTCACTCTGAACTACTGTGGACCAGGGGGGATTACAGTTGGCTTCAACTCAATGCTCTGAAAGAGACCGCTTCACTCTGTGGACCAGGGGGGATTACAGTTGGCCTCAACTCAACGTTCTGAGAGAGACCGCTTCACTCTGAACTACTGTGGACCAGGGGGGATTACAGTTGGCTTCAACTCAATGCTCTGAAAGAGACCGCTTCACTCTGTGGACCAGGGGGGATTACAGTTGGCCTCAACTCAACGTTCTGAGAGAGACCGCTTCACTCTGAACTACTGTGGACCAGGGGGGATTACAGTTGGCCTCAACTCAACGCTCTGAGAGAGACCGCTTCACTCTGAACTACTGTGGACCAGGGGGGATTACAGTTGGCCTCAACTCAACGCTCTGAGAGAGACCGCTTCACTCTGAACTACTGTGGACCAGGGGGGATTACAGTTGGCTTCAACTCAATGCTCTGAGAGAGACCGCTTCACTCTGTGGACCAGGGGGGATTACAGTTGGCCTCAACTCAATGCTCTGAGAGAGACCGCTTCACTCTGTGGACCAGGGGGGATTACAGTTGGCCTCAACTCAATGCTCTGAGAGAGACCGCTTCACTCTGAACTACTGTGGACCAGGGGGGATTACAGTTGGCCTCAACTCAACGCTCTGAGAGAGACCGCTTCACTCTGAACTACTGTGGACCAGGGGGGATTACAGTTGGCTTCAACTCAATGCTCTGAGAGAGACCGCTTCACTCTGTGGACCAGGGGGGATTACAGTTGGCCTCAACTCAATGCTCTGAGAGAGACCGCTTCACTCTGTGGACCAGGGGGGATTACAGTTGGCCTCAACTCAACGTTCTGAGAGAGACCGCTTCACTCTGAACTACTGTGGACCAGGGGGGATTACAGTTGGCCTCAACTCAACGCTCTGAGAGAGACCGCTTCACTCTGAACTACTGTGGACCAGGGGGGATTACAGTTGGCTTCAACTCAATGCTCTGAGAGAGACCGCTTCACTCTGTGGACCAGGGGGGATTACAGTTGGCCTCAACTCAATGCTCTGAGAGAGACCGCTTCACTCTGTGGACCAGGGGGGATTACAGTTGGCCTCAACTCAATGCTCTGAGAGAGACCGCTTCACTCTGAACTACTGTGGACCAGGGGGGATTACAGTTGGCCTCAACTCAACGCTCTGAGAGAGACCGCTTCACTCTGAACTACTGTGGACCAGGGGGGATTACAGTTGGCCTCAACTCAACGCTCAGAGAGAGACCGCTTCACTCTGTGGACCAGGGGGGATTACAGTTGGCCTCAACTCAATGCTCTGAGAGAGACCGCTTCACTCTGTGGACCAGGGGGGATTACAGTTGGCCTCAACTCAATGCTCTGAGAGAGACCGCTTCACTCTGAACTACTGTGGACCAGGGGAGATTACAGTTGGCTTCAACTCAACGCTCAGAGAGAGACCACTTCACTCTGAACTACTGTGGACCAGGGGGATTACAGTTGGCTTCAACTCAATGCTCTGAGAGAGACCGCTTCACTCTGTGGACCAGGGGGGATTACAGTTGGCCTCAACTCAATGCTCTGAGAGAGACCGCTTCACTCTGAACTACTGTGGACCAGGGGGGATTACAGTTGGCTTCAACTCAACGCTCAGAGAGAGACCACTTCACTCTGAACTACTGTGGACCAGGGGGATTACAGTTGGCTTCAACTCAATGCTCTGAAAGAGACCGCTTCACTCTGTGGACCAGGGGGGATTACAGTTGGCCTCAACTCAACGTTCTGAGAGAGACCGCTTCACTCTGAACTACTGTGGACCAGGGGGGATTACAGTTGGCCTCAACTCAACGCTCTGAGAGAGACCGCTTCACTCTGAACTACTGTGGACCAGGGGGGATTACAGTTGGCTTCAACTCAATGCTCTGAGAGAGACCGCTTCACTCTGTGGACCAGGGGGGATTACAGTTGGCCTCAACTCAATGCTCTGAGAGAGACCGCTTCACTCTGAACTACTGTGGACCAGGGGGGATTACAGTTGGCCTCAACTCAACGCTCAGAGAGAGACCGCTTCACTCTGTGGACCAGGGGGGATTACAGTTGGCCTCAACTCAATGCTCTGAGAGAGACCGCTTCACTCTGTGGACCAGGGGGGATTACAGTTGGCCTCAACTCAACGCTCTGAGAGAGACCGCTTCACTCTGTGGACCAGGGGGGATTACAGTTGGCCTCAACTCAACGCTCTGAGAGAGACCGCTTCACTCTGAACTACTGTGGACCAGGGGGGATTAGACAGCAGAGGGGCTGGAGGAACATGGGTGAGCTTTTTACTGTGCAGATGGAAGGATTTAGGGATATGAGATAAGAGACTGTAAGATGTTACACTAGACAGACAGGAGGCCAAAGAGACTGGCAGACGTTACACCAGACAGACTTGTAAACAAATGTTTCCCTCACTTGCGTTGAGCAGCGTCTTGACGATGTGGAAGTTGGAGTGTGACACGCTGTAGTGGAGCGCCGTGTTCCCGTTACCGTCCGCCATATTGACAACGTGACGCAGCATGGCCGGCGAGATGTCACGGAACGCTGTTAAATAGTCCTCCACCATGCCGGGCACCGCCGTCTTCTGACTGGACACACAGAACCACTCATTCTGAACTGTGTTCACACAGGCTCTCTATAGGACCGGGACAGAGAGACATGGACAGACATTATATCCCTACTAGGACAGTGGCCATCTCTCATCACTGCTACTGTGATGTGAATATGAGTGCTTTACAGTGAGTCAAATCTCCTAAATAAATGTTAGTGATGGTTAATTTGTTCTTCAGCTCCAGCAAGCATATAGCAGGACACTGGTCAGCATCCTCTACTAGCACTCTGCCGGGTGTGAGTGAGTGTGTGTGAGTGTGTGAGTGTGTGAGTGAGTGAGTGAGTGAGTGAGTGAGTGAGTGAGTGAGTGAGTGAGTGAGTGAGTGAGTGAGTGAGTGAGTGAGTGAGTGTGAGTGAGTGTGTTGTTCAGAACTGTTGCGCACCACATCTTTACTGGTTAAGGCCTTGCCATCATTCAGGTGGTTCTTCAACACGTTACAGGCAGCCAACATCTTCTCACTTAACTCATACCTGGAGAGACGGACAGACAGGGCTCAGGGTTGAATTCAAACATTGGACATTTACCATTTCTTTATTTTCCAATTCTAGGGGTTAAAGTAGATTTTGGTTCTTACTGGTATGGGACCACCTATATTATGGTCTAATCACCCTAATCATAGAATGACATATAGAATCCCTATTAATGTAGTATGATCTCTGTGGGCCTTATCATAGAATGACATATATAATCCCTATTAATGTAGTATGATCTCTGTGGGCCTTATCATAGAATGACATATATAATCCCTATTAATGTAGTATGATCTCTGTGGGCCTTATCATATAATGACATATATAATCCCTATTAATGTAGTATGATCTCTGTGGGCCTTATCATATAATGACATATATAATCCCTATTAATGTAGTATGATCTCTGTGGGCCTTATCATATAATGACATATATAATCCCTATTAATGTAGTATGATCTCTGTGGGCCTTATCATATAATGACATATATAATCCCTATTAATGTAGTATGATCTCTGTGGGCCTTATCATATAATGACATATATAATCCCTATTAATGTAGTATGATCTCTGTGGGCCTTATCATAGAGTTACGTTTAGGGACCGGTCAAAATTAATGCAATTGTTACCTGGAGGAAAATGGGGGGTGGGGGGTTAAGCTTTTTTCAATTTCAGTCAGGGGGAGGGTTTGGTATTGTTTTATTTAGTCCAGGGGAGGGTCATGTAATTAGTAATTGATTAAATGTCAGTATTTTGGAATTTACGTATTGAATTCGACTATGTGTAACCTTGGTATACAACCCCTCTCTCTCGTATTCTCCTCGCTGAGCCTGGCTGGGTGGGCATTTCGCTTTGACCTTTCCATTGGCTGTTTGATCAGTCCCTCTTTGTGCTTGGCGTATCCAGAACGTGGGCGTGTAGAGTATCTGGTGAATCAAATAGCTTGTAGTGATAGCGTAGGGAGCTAACGCGCAACAACAACAACAACTGTGGTAGAAAACAACAACGGGCAACTCTGAAATCTCTGACCGTTCAAGAAACCTGGGAACTCTGGAAAAAAAACTAGCTCCGACTGGGAAGATCGTTTTGAACGGTCATCCAACTCGGAATCTTTCTACAGCTCCGACTTTCCGACCTGAAGATCACTGACGTCATGATTTTACCTAGTTTTCTCAAAAGCACCAAAAAACTCTGGTTTAACACAACAACAAGCATGGCTTCATACAATTGCGCAAGTACCACAGCTTGTGAAAAAAGTTACCTTCACAATAATTTAAGGGTTGCTTTGCAGTCTCGGTCCACTGAAAATAACCGAGAAAAGTTCAATGGAATTTTGGAGTCGAAAGAAGATTGTTCCTCAATGCGGAAAAAGTGAATGGATGAAATCGGGTGTTGGAGGAGTTGCTACCGAACAGTCAACAGTCCATGTGGAGGGCTGGACTGTCAGGGTTGAGTGTAGAGGTAACGTGGAATCACACGCAGGACACACAGAGATTCGAAACAGATGTCTTTAGTGAAGTCCGAAAATACAAGCCAAACACGGCAACAGGCCACAGGCGAAACATACGCACACTGGAAGAACCAAAGTAAGTGCGCACAACGTGCAGGACTCTCTCAAACAAAACGAAATACAGAGAGCACAGAACAGCGAACCAACTACTACACGTGACATCGAACACTTACACACAACACCTGACCAAACACAAGATAACTAAATAGGGCGCATAATGAACACTTAACAATGAACAGGTGTAACAATCAGACAAAACTAATCAAACATAGAAACATAGAACGGTGGCAGCTAGTACTCCGGAGACGACGACCGCCGAAGCCTGCCCGAACAAGGAGAAGGAGCAGCCTCGGCCGAAACCGTGACATGGACTATCTGTTTACATTTACATGTATGTCATTTAGCAGACGCTCTTATCCAGAGCCACTTACAAATTGGTGCATTCACCTTATAGCCAGTGGGATAACCACTTTACAATATGTTATTTTTTTTTTGGGGGGGGGGGGGGTAAGGGGGGGTAGAAGGATTACTTTATCCTATCCTAGGTATTCTTTAAAGAGGTGGGGTTTCAAATGTCTCCGGAAGGTGGTGAGTGACTCCGCTGTCCTGGCGTCGTGAGGGAGCTTGTTCCACCATTGGGGTGCCAGAGCAGCGAACAGTTTTGACTGGGCTGAGCGGGAGCTATGCTTCCGCAGAGGTAGGGGGGCCAGCAGGCCAGAGGTGGATGAACGCAATGCCCTTGTTTGGGTGTAGGGACTGATCAGAGCCTGAAGGTACGGAGGTGCCGTTACCCTTGCAGCTCCGTAGGCAAGCACCATGGTCTTGTAGCAGATGCGAGCTTCAACTGGAAGCCAGTGGAGTGTGCGGAGGAGCGGGGTGACGTGAGAGAACTTGGGAAGGTTGAACACCAGACGGGCTGCAGTGTTCTGTATGAGTTGTAGGGTTTAATGGCACAGGCAGGGAGCCCAGCCAACAGCGAGTTGCAGTAATCCAGACGGGAGATGACAAGTGCCTGGATTAGGACCTGTGCCGCTTCCTGTGTAAGGCAGGGTCGTACTCTGCGAATGTTGTAGAGCGTGAACCTACAGGATCAGGTCACCGCCTTAATGTTAGCGGAGAACGACAGGGTGTTGTCCAGGGTCACGCCAAGGCTCTTCGCACTCTGGGAGGAGGACACAACGGAGTTGTCAACCGTGATGGCGAGATCATGGAACGGGCAGTCCTTCCCCGGGAGGAAGAGCAGCTCTGTCTTGCCGAGGTTCAGCTTGAGGTGGTGATCCGTCATCTGTATGCCGAGAGATGAGTTCGGATTGGTCTGCCATGTAGCACGCTTCTGTCTATAATATGAGCTGGTCAGTATGTGTAGGTAATCCTTTCTAACGCAGCTTTTTTGAAAGATCTCACGTAGTAGAACTGCATAAGTGTTGCTCTCCACTTTCTGGAGGACCGAGTTTTGAAATCAGTGGAATTAGAGTATGATAGCTAAGGAGATTCTGCCGTTTGTTTGCAAATATGCAGAGGGAGTCGAAAAGAGAACACACAGAAGGCTGTTTTATAAAACACCTGTCTCCGGATTACATCTTCAAACTAAGGGCAACCATGGCATCCATGACAGAGAGGGAGAAGCGTCCATCCATGTATAAGGGTAAGATAGTCTAGCTAGCTACATTTTCAGATATTACACATTTCTAATTTTGTCAGAAAGTCATTTTAATTTCAAGTTATAGTGTACTGTAGCTAGCTAACGTTAGCAGGCTGGCTCGCTAGCTAACATTACGTGTATGATCTGTGTAGTTATATTATTCCTATCTCAGATCCATTTGCATTGCTAGTTATAGCCTAATGTTAGCTAGCTAACATTGAACCTAGTTGGTTAGCTAACTGCAGATTGATGCAGGGTAGTAACGATATGAGTTGGGATTATGGTTCATTGTTTAGCTAGCTAGCTACATGTCTAAACAAAAGACTCCACTATGCAAGTAACCATTTCAATAGAATGTTCATGATGTCACTGCGACAACTGTCGATAGACGTAGCTGGTAAATTTACTCTGGCTATCTACTCCGATTTCAGAGCACTCTCGTTTGAGTATGCAGAATAACTGATGAATTTACGAACGCTCAACACCCGTTGAATATGGCTGGTGTCAGTAAACATTGGCAAAAAAGCATAATTAAATTGTTGCCAGCAGCACAGTTGCAGTCACCAACGCTCTGGATAACATAAAAACTGCCTAACCAGCTCTGCTAGGGCGAGTAAAATGATCAGTGAGCTGTTCTCTCATTTGTGTCTGGAAGTAGCTAGCAAGCTAGCCAGCGTTAGCCAGTTAGCTTGTGTGCTTGACTGCTGTTGTTAGGTCAGAACGCTCGGATCAACCCGACTCCTCGGCCAGAGCATCCAGTGTGCACTCTGAACACTCAGAGACCGAAACGCTCTGAATATTACGAACGGACAATCTGACAACACTGAGTTTACGAACGCCCAGAGCATACTCTGGCACTCCAGATTACATTTACGAACACACCCATAGTATAAACCAGCCTTTAGTCTTGAAATCTTTGGTTGATTAGTACACTACTCACTCTGTTTAGCACATGGCCTCACATGTGAATCCTTAAAGTGATGGGTGGGGCTAAAGCTTAAGAGGGTGTGGACGATGCTGAATGGGTGTAGACAAAGAAGAGCTCTCCAGTAGGTAGCAAAACATTCAAGGGCCATTTTCTCAAAAGTGGGGTTACAAGTTATCAACTTTCAAAGCAGAATTACTTTCCCATTGTTCCTCAACTGTAGTGTATGATATACCATTTTCTAGCTCTGAGTCTCTACTTTTATCCAATGTAAAAAACTAAAATTCAAATTTTGCTACATAATACCAAATCGATCGGCCACATTTGTAGTCAGCAATAGGGGAGTGGTTGCTTCCTACAAGAGCACAAAACATGTACATTTCTAGACATCATTGAAAAGTGAGTCAGGTAAAGAGCTTATTTTTTGGTCTTAAAGGAGCAGTGTTGTATTTTGAGACGGTCTTGAATAAGCTAAGTAGCCAATAGGCAGAGGGTAGCATAATTTGTCTGATTCTCTGTTATAATGGTATGGGAATAATAATGCATTGTATTTTGTAAAGTGGTTTCTTGCATCAAATAACAACATTTTCAGTCCCCTCCTTGTCTGAAGGACCAGTGGATAAACTGGTTAATGTCAAGCCCTGCATGTTTTTATCAAAGGTCTCATGGAATGTAGGTCGACATTGAACACCACACATTGGCTGCTACTGTAGGCTGAACGATAGAACAGCTATTTCCATGTAAAATGTTATGGGATGCATTTTCTCCATTGTTGTTGATGGTAGGCCACTCTGGTAGGCCTACATTATGATCAAATAGCCACAGTAGCCTACTTGGCCACTGTTAAAACTGTAATTTAAAGCGGGTACAGCCTCAGTGTTCACAGTAAACGCGCACCGGATGTTTCACAGCATTTTCTCAACGTTCAAGTTTGCACTCAGCAGACTTGAAATTTGCTCTGTGCCAGAAAAAATTAGAGAGAACATTGGATGTGACTATTAAACACTCAATCTGAATCTCTAAATCAAATGTACCTTGCTGGACCTTGTAAACTGTGGAGAATAGATCCATAATTGATCCAAATGGTTGTCAGGCTGTATGGTTCTCCCTGTATACAGCTCCGTTCCTGTCTGTTTTATTTTATTCATTGTGTTACCATTTCATTATTATAACCCATCATTGGGAAGGGTTCGTAACGTCTGCACCGGCGCATGTGACAAATAAACTTGTATTTGATTTGATGCAGTTATTTCGTAATGAAGCATTAAAATAATTGTGTAGTCACTTTATAACAATAATAGATTAGTCACTGCACTGTTATTGTCTAACAACGTAGACCTAATCAACAGATCTGCCATTTCATCAGACCTAATCAACAGATCTGCCATTTCATCAGACCTAATCAACAGATCTGCCATTTCATCAGACCTAATCAACAGATCTGCCATTTCATCAGACCTAATCAACAGATCTGCCAGTTCATCATCTGTTAATGACTTTTTCTTGCACTTTGACAGGTAAATATTTATAGCCCTAATATTTAGTTAATGAGTGGCCTAATATCTAGCTAATATTTAGCTTCTTTGGCTACACAACTCTAGCCTCTCTCCTCCAGCAATAGGATACAGACGCTATTCCTCTTGTCGTGAAATCCCAGGAAAAGCTAAAAGGCTACAAAAGCTTTAGATTTTCGTGGAGAGAAGCAGGCTTGCTCTTGCTTCATTTAGTATGATCTCTGTGGGCCTTATCATAGAATGACATATAGAATCCCTATTAATTTAGTATGATCTCTGTGGGCCTTTTCATAGAATGACATATATAATCCCTATTAATTTAGTATGATCTCTGTGGGCCTTATCATAGAATGACATATATAATCCCTATTAATGTAGTATGATCTCTGTGGGTCTAGGATACCTAGTAAAGATTTGTCATATAAATGTGATCATGTATTAGCTTTTAATGTGGCATAAACACAACCAGTCATGATGTTTTCATCTAATTGTCAAACAATCACTTCAAAAGGCGCTCCTGTTGGCTACCCCCACACGATTGTCCACTCACAAAATCATTCCAGCATCCAATCAGTGCACTGTGCAGTTTGATGACGAGACGTCTGTTCCAAAAAAACTAAAAGTGTAATGTAATTGGGTGATTGTCATCAGGTCCATTACATTTGTAGCATCACGGTCTCGGCCTTGGGTAAATGGTAGTGCTCTCGTTGAACCACAAATCAATTTGGTGGGTATACCACCTGTTTTCAAATCAATTTGGTGGGTATACCACCTGTTTTCAAATCAATTTGCAAATTTTCATGGAGCTGACATGAATTATTGTGATAGCCTCATGTTTTACGGCGTACCCCCACTATTTATTTTGCCGGGACGCCGTCCAGGCTTACTTTCACCCCTGAATTCACTCAACCCACCTCTCTCTCATCTCTTGCTTTTCTCCTCCTCCTTCCTCTTCACTCCTTCCCTCTTCCACTGCTCCCTCGTTCTGGAATCCTTCTGTGTTCTGGAATCCTTCTGTGTTCTGGAATCCTTCTGTGTTCTGGAATCCTTCTGTGTTCTGGAATCCTTCTGTGTTCTGGAATCCTTCTGTGTTCTCCTCCTCCTCTTCCTCTCCTCCTCTGAACACCTTCTCCTCCTCCTCTTCCTCCTCCTCCTCCTCCCCTGTTCCAGAGGAGCTGCTGTCCTCTGAGCTGGATTCATCGCTCGACGTTGTCTCGTACCTGCAACAGAACGCCAACAGGGGAAGACAAAGTCAACACTATCTCACAGAACTACTGCATGTCAGTTAAGTTTCAGAACTAAACTAGAAAACACAGCCAGCATAATACTACATCAAATCTGTTCCTGCAATTGGGCTGCCCGTACATACTATTGATTAACTGATTGATTTGGGCTGCACGTACATACTATTGATTAACTGATTGATTTGGGCTGCCCGTACATACTATTGATTAACTGATTGATTTGGGCTGCCCGTACATACTATTGATTAACTGATTGATTTGGGCTGCCCGTACATACTATTGATTAACTGATTGATTTGGGCTGCCCGTACATACTATTGATTAACTGATTGATTTGGGCTGCCCGTACATACTATTGATTAACTGATTGATTTGGGCTGCCCGTACATACTATTGATTAACTGATTGATTTGGGCTGCCCGTACATACTATTGATTAACTGATTGATTTGGGCTGCCCGTACATACTGTTGATACATAGCTACAGATACAGACTCACTACAGAGATCCACATTGAAAATGGTTTAACAGTTTGCAGTTTCATTGAAAAGTTCTAATCACAGTCTCTAGACCAGTGGTATACAAACTTTTTCAGCGGGGACCCCATTTTTTTATCCAGAATTTCTGGAGACCCCACTGCAATTACCTGGGTCACAACCCCGACCTTGAATACCACTGCTCTAGCGCCTGTTGTAATAACTACATCCTGCAGACCACTGACTAACCCTCCGTTGACTCCTACAAACTGTAGGTTCTTCTTGGTTCCGTTAGAACCCTGGCGGCCATCTTTCTTCTTCATGATGGACTTCAGGGCGCTCTTATCACCTGAGAGGGAGGGAGGGAAGGAGGGAGGGAGGGAGGGATGAAAGGGAGGGAGGGAGGGAGGGAGGGAGGAGACAACGCTTATTAATCAACATATGAATCTGGAGGACATGAACGTATGGTATGTCACCTATATTGTTCATGATCCATGATACAGCGAACAACATGTCCCCTGCATCTCTCCTTCCTCCAAAAGTGTCCACTTGTTCACTTCCCTTCATGGATTTGAAAGGAAATTGGTGGAAACTCCCAGTAGCTCATGTATGCGTGTGGTGAATTATTATTAATGAACTGTAGAGTTTAATGGACTATGAGGTAGAACTGGGTTCATCAAGAGCATAAAGTTAGAATTCTTTGTTACTGGGCCAGGAATTGTATTGGGTCATTTAATTTCACTGTGTAGGTGAGTAGAGAGGGAACCTGCACTAGGGTCAGATTGCTTACTCTTACTTAGATCCATGGTTGTCTTATCATATCAAAGACTGAAACTGGCAAACACAATGAAAAGAGCCAGGGTTGAACAGAGTTTAAACTAAACATGAGTGTTTTTGCAAGATAAGGATTGATTGATTGTAGTACTCTGAACTTAATGAAAGTTGACTTTAGCCGCTCTCAGAGACAAAGGGAGTGGGCGGAGCAATAAAAGAGTGGAAAAACCGAAGAGGACCATATAAGATGGAGGGAGACCGTAAGGGGGGTGCCACTCTGCAGACTGGTATCGGCTTTGTTGAAAACTTTAATAAAGTCATTTCTTGATGCAACAAAAACTCTGTCAGACCTTATTATTAATAAACTATAGTGGTTATTTTCCACAACATGCGCTGACCAGCCTGCAAGTGGCTTCACTGACATGTTCAACATCTCCGTAAACTAGTCTGTAATACCTACATGTTTCAAGCAGACCACCATAGTCCCTGTGCCCAAGAGCACCAAGGTAACCTACCTAAATGACTACCGACCCAGAGCACTCGCATCTGTAGCCATGAAGTGCTTTGAAAGGCTGGTCATGGCTCACATCAGCATCTCATCCTAGACACCCTGGACCCGCTCCAACTAGAGCTGTGGCAGTCATGGCATTTTGACGGCCGGTTATTGTCATGCAAAAGAGTGCCGGTCTCACGGTAATTGACCGTTAATTAACATTAACACTTTTAGCATCTCCAGGCCTCCACGCGTAGAAGCTGCTGATGCAGGCCTTTGGAACATCTACATTCAGAAGATGTACGTATTTGACAATATATGCTTATAAGTCCCCTGCCATTATTTTATGACTTTATAGTTAGAAGAATATAATTGAACTTAGCTGAATAAAACAGAAAGGATATTTTTCCCATTCCGGAGCCAGTGCGCATATGAAGTGGCTATGTTGAGCATCAAAGTGATACATGTAGAGTTATTTGGTAACTTTAGTTGTGAATGATAACCTTAGAATGCCTTAGAAATCAAAACATACATTTACATTTTAGTCATTTAGCAGACACTCTTATCCAGAGCGACTTACAGTTAGTGAGTGCATACATTTTCATACTGGCCCCCCGTGGGAAACGAACCCACAACCCTGGCGTTGCAAGCGCCATGCTCTACCAACTGAGCTACAGGGGACAACTCTGTATGCCATGGGCTCTCCAACCCTGTTCCTCCAGCTACCCAGTACTCTGTATGCCATGGGCTCTCCAACCCTGTTCCTCCAGCTACCCAGTACTCTGTATGCCATGGGCTCTCCAACCCTGTTCCTCCAGCTACCCAGTACTCTGTATGCCATGGGCTCTCCAACCCTGTTCCTCCAGCTACCCAGTACTCTGTATGCCATGGGCTCTCCAACCCTGTCCCTCCAGCTACCCAGTACTCTGTATGCCATGGGCTCTCCAACCCTGTCCCTCCAGCTACCCAGTACTCTGTATGCCATGGGCTCTCCAACCCTGTTCCTCCAGCTACCCAGTACTCTGTATGCCATGGGCTCTCCAACCCTGTTCCCCCAGCTACCCAGTACTCTGTATGCCATGGGCTCTCCAACCCTGTTCCTCCAGCTACCCAGTACTCTGGATGCCATGGGCTCTCCAACCCTGTTCCTCCAGCTACCCAGTAATCTGTATGCCATGGGCTCTCCAACCCTGTTCCTCCAGCTACCCAGTACTCTGTATGCCATGGGCTCTCCAACCCTGTTCCTCCAGCTACCCAGTACTCTGGATGCCATGGGCTCTCCAACCCTGTTCCTCCAGCTACCCAGTACTCTGTATGCCATGGGCTCTCCAACCCTGTTCCTCCAGCTACCCAGTACTCTGTATGCCATGGGCTCTCCAACCCTGTTCCTCCAGCTACCCAGTACTCTGTATGCCATGGGCTCTCCAACCCTGTTCCTGTAGCTACCCAGTACTCTGTATGCCATGGGCTCTCCAACCCTGTTCCTGTATCTACCCAGTACTCTGTATGCCATGGGCTCTCCAACCCTGTTCCTCCAGCTACCCAGTACTCTGTATGCCATGGGCTCTCCAACCCTGTTCCTTCAGCTACCCAGTACTCTGTATGCCATGGGCTCTCCAACCCTGTTCCTGTATCTACCCAGTACTCTGTATGCCATGGGCTCTCCAACCCTGTTCCTCCAGCTACCCAGTACTCTGTATGCCATGGGCTCTCCAACCCTGTTCCCCCAGCTACCCAGTACTCTGTATGCCATGGGCTCTCCAACCCTGTTCCTCCAGCTACCCAGTGCTTCATTTGGGAAACCAAGTGAAATCTGTTTGGAGACATCGATAGTAACGGACTGATTGAAATGTACTGGGGGAGGGGGGGTCCAAAATAAGGGAGGGTTATCAAACTTATTATTTTGCTTTGGGAAGGGTAGTGTGGTCTTTCTGGGGGCACAGGGAGAGTTGTGTGGTCTTTTTGGGGGCACAGGGAGAGTTGTGTGGTCTTTCTGGGGGCACAGGGAGAGTTGTGTGGTCTTTTTTGGGTCACAGGGAGAGTTGTGTGGTCTTTTTGGGGGCACAGGGAGGGTAGTGTGGTCTTTCTGGGGGCACAGGGAGAGTTGTGTGGTCTTTTTGGGGGCACAGGGAGAGTTGTGTGGTCTTTCTGGGGGCACAGGGAGAGTAGTGTGGTCTTTCTGGGGGCACAGGGAGAGTTGTGTGGTCTTTTTGGGGGCACAGGGAGAGTTGTGTGGTCTTTTTGGGGGCACAGGGAGAGTTGTGTGGTCTTTTTGGGGGCACAGGGAGAGTAGTGTGGTCCCCCCCCCCCGGGGCTCCAACTGACTCCTATGATATGACGGCAGGGCGCCCACCCCCCCCCGGGGCTCCAACTGACTCCTGTGATATGACGGCAGGGCGCCCCCCCCCCCCCGGGGCTCCAACTGACTCCTATGATATGACGGCAGGGCGCCCCCCCCCCCGGGGCTCCAACTGACTCCTATGATATGACGGCAGGGCGCCCCCCCCCCGGGGCTCCAACTGACTCCTATGATATGACGGCAGGGCGCCCCCCCCCCCGGGGCTCCAACTGACTCCTGTGATATGACGGCAGGGCGCCCCCCCCTGAGGCTCCAACTGACTCCTATGATATGACGGCAGGGCGCCCCCCCCCGGGGCTCCAACTGACTCCCACAGTTGAACTTGAGGTGAGGAAGACCGTTTCAGGCCCACCACAGTTACTCATATAATATAACAATATAATGCTTGTCTTTATACACAATATTCAGATAGAAAATTAACGAATTAGCCTCCTTCTGTATGTCTGTATCTGTATAGCAGACGCAGTAGCCATCTGACATTAAGAAATGCATGTCGGTGTCGTAGCATGCCACTGGCATATCTCTCTCTCTCTGGGGTTAGGCCTAAGCTTCTCTTCCTCTATATACAGTTGAAGTCGGAAGTTTACATACACCTTAGCCAAATACATTTAAACTCAGTTTTTCACAATTCCTGACATTTAATCCTAGTAAAACTTCCCTGTTTTAGGTCAGTTAGGATCACCACTTTATTTTAAGAATGTGAAATGTCAGAATAATAGTAGAGAGAATGAACTCTGGGGAGCATTTATTTGGGCTGCAATTTCTGAGGCTGGTAACTCTAATGAACTTATCCTCTGCAGCAGAGGTAACTCTGGGTCTTCCATTCCTGTGGCGGTCCTCATGAGAGCCAGTTTCATCACAGCAGTTGATGGTTTTTGCGACTGCACTTGAAGAAACTTTAAAAGTTCTTGAAACTTTCCGTATTGACTGACCTTCATGTCTTAAAGTAATGATGGACTGTCGTTTCTCTTTGCTTATTTGAGCTGTTCTTGCCATAATATGGACTTGGTCTTTTACCAAATAGGGCTATCTTCTGTATACCCCCCCCCAACCTTGTCACAACACAACTGATTGACTCAAACGCATTAAGAAGGAAAGAAATTCCACAAATTAACTTTAAAGAAGGCACACCTGTTAATTGAAATGCATTCCAGGTGACTACCTCATGAATCTGGTTGAGAGAATGCCAAGAGTGTGCAGAGCTGTCATCAAGGCAAAGGGTGGCTATTTGAAGAATCTCAAATATAAAATATATTTTGATTTGTTTAACACTTTTTTGGTTACTACATGATTCCATATATGTTATTTCATAGTTTTGATGTCTTCACTATTATTCTACAATGTAGAAAATAGTACAAATAAAGGAAAACCCTTTAATGAGTAGGTGTGTCCAAACTTTTGACTGGTAGTGTATATCCTGTTGGAGTCTTAGTCACTTTATCCCTTCCTACAGCATATGTATACATATCTACCTCGTACCCCTGCACATTGACTCAGTACTGGTACCCCGAGTCAATAGCCAAGTTTTCGTTACTCATTGTGGATTTATTCCTTGTGTTACTATTCCTCTCTCTCTGTTGGGAAGGGCCCGTCAGGAAGCATTGCACTGTTACTCTACACCTGTTGTTTACCAAGCATGTGACAAATAAAGTTTGATTTGATTTGAATCCAAAGCTTTTAGATTTGTGGAAAGTACTGGATGAGGCCAGATTTCAGGAGAAAGGAGATATTATTGTCAGCTTGTCTGTTTGAAGATGGCAGTTCCTTTAAAGCCGCAACATGCTGAATACTCAACATGTAGATTAGCATGCCTATCTCTTTAACCGTCCCTTCAGCTCTGTCTAACTAACGACTGCAGAAAAGCCTCAGTCGCTTGTTGTCAGTAGACTTGGTTAGAAGGCTGTGAACTACTAGGTCTAAACGACTACAGGGAGACAGAAAGGAAGGAGTGTTTTCTAGCAGTTTTTCCCAAAGCCATTATTCTGTTTCTGTATCCCAAATGGGACCCTGTTCCCTATATAGAGCCCTGTGGGCCCTGGTCAAACGTAGTGCACTACATAGGGAATAGGGTTTCCCTTTGGGACGTAACCCCCTGCGTCTGTGTGGCAGGGTAACAAGTCCTAAAGCTCCAGCCATTATAAATACAGGCCTGGCTGAGAGCTCTCTGAGCCAAATACCACCAGACCTCAGCCCTCTCCTCTCAGCTCTGTGGAGGAAAACACGGCAGACACTGCCAGGACGGCTGAGAGCTCTCTGAGCCAAATACCACCAGACCTCAGCCCTCTCCTCTCAGCTCTGTGGAGGAAAACACGGCAGACACTGCCAGGACGGCTGAGAGCTCTCTGAGCCAAATACCACCAGACCTCAGCCCTCTCCTCTCAGCTCTGTGGAGGAAAACACGGCAGACACTGCCAGGACTGATGGAGGGGCCTCCTTCTCTGCTTCAGGGGGGAAGTGTGTTGTGTTGGATGGTGTCAGAGCCCTCAGCATGCTTCCTATATTATGACAGGTGGTAGCAGCTCCAGAGCAGAGTTACCTAGCAACCTGGGGGGGGTTTGTGTGTTACATGTTCTATAGACAGACCACCTCACAAAACAAGGGGGGTTGTGGGCTGTTGGTGGTTTCCACTGTGTGTGTTTAGCTATTTTAGCAACTCCTGGGTTGTTTTCAGTAGTAGGGCCCACCGTAGTTCTGGGCCTGAGAAGCGTTGCCAGATTGGGGGCCAGTCCAGCCGTGGCACGGTATCGTGCAGGAGGAATGTATTATGTGTATGAGTGTGTTGCCAGATTGGAAGTAGTTCTGTGTGTTGCCAGATTGGAAGTAGTTCTGTGTGTTGCCAGATTGGTAGTAGTTCTGTGTGTTGCCAGATTGGTAGTAATTCTATTGGTTGTCAGATTGGTAGTAGTTCTGTGTGTTGCCAGATTGGTAGTAGTTCTGTGTGTTGCCAGATTGGTAGTAGTTCCATACCGTTCAGGGCGCTGGACATCTGCTGGTCCATGCGATGCTTCAGCGTGGCCGGGCTGGGCGGGGCCTTGGGGTCATGTGACACTATCTCCGTCTGGCTGACCTCTGAACTCTGGATGACTTCACTGGACACCTGCAACTGACACCGATCTGGACCAATCACAGAAGAGGGGAGGATTCAGATGCAGAAGTGGACACAGGAAGAGGACAGATATAGACAGAAGGGGACACAGGAAGAGGACAGATATAGACAGAAGGGGACACAGGAAGAGGACAGATATAGACAGAAGGGGACACAGGAAGAGGACAGATATAGACAGAAGGGGACACAGGAAGAGGACAGATACAGACAGAAGGGGACACAGGAAGAGGACAGATATAGACAGAAGGGGACACAGGAAGAGGACAGATATAGACAGAAGGGGACACAGGAAGAGGACAGATATAGACAGAAGGGACACAGGAAGAGGACAGATATAGACAGAAGGGGACACAGGAAGAGGACAGATATAGACAGAAGGGGACACAGGAAGAGGACAGATATAGACAGAAGGGGACACAGGAAGAGGACAGATATAGACAGAAGGGGACACAGGAAGAGGACAGATATAGACAGAAGGGGACACAGGAAGAGGACAGATATAGACAGAAGGGGACACAGGAAGAGGACAGATATAGACAGAAGGGGACACAGGAAGAGGACAGATATAGACAGAAGGGGACACAGGAAGAGGACAGATATAGACAGAAGGGGACACAGGAAGAGGACAGATATAGACAGAAGGGGACACAGGAAGAGGACAGATATAGACAGAAGGGGACACAGGAAGAGGACAGATATAGACAGAAGGGGACACAGGAAGAGGACAGATATAGACAGAAGGGGACACAGGAAGAGGACAGATATAGACAGAAGGGGACACAGGAAGAGGACAGATATAGACAGAAGGGGGACACAGGAAGAGGACAGATATAGACAGAAGGGGACACAGGAAGAGGACAGATATAGACAGAAGGGGACACAGGAAGAGGACAGATATAGACAGAAGGGGACACAGGAAGAGGACAGATATAGACAGAAGGGGACACAGGAAGAGGACAGATATAGACAGAAGGGGACACAGGAAGAGGACAGATACAGACAGAAGGGGACACAGGAAGAGGACAGATATAGACAGAAGGGGACACAGGAAGAGGACAGATACAGACAGAAGGGGACACAGGAAGAGGACAGATATAGACAGAAGGGGACACAGGAAGAGGACAGATACAGACAGGGGACACAGGAAGAGGACAGATATAGACAGAAGGGGACACAGGAAGAGGACAGATACAGACAGGGGACACAGGAAGAGGACAGATATAGACAGAAGGGGACACAGGAAGAGGACAGATATAGACAGAAGGGGACACAGGAAGAGGACAGATATAGACAGAAGGGGACACAGGGAAGAGGACAGATACAGACAGGGGACACAGGAAGAGGACAGATATAGACAGAAGGGGACACAGGAAGAGGACAGATATAGACAGAAGGGGACACAGGAAGAGGACAGATATAGACAGAAGGGGACACAGGAAGAGGACAGATATAGACAGAAGGGGACACAGGAAGAGGACAGATATAGACAGAAGGGGACACAGGAAGAGGACAGATATAGACAGAAGGGGGACACAGGAAGAGGACAGATATAGACAGAAGGGGACACAGGAAGAGGACAGATACAGACAGAAGGGGACACAGGAAGAGGACAGATATAGACAGAAGGGGACACAGGAAGAGGACAGATATAGACAGAAGGGGACACAGGAAGAGGACAGATACAGACAGAAGGGGACACAGGAAGAGGACAGATATAGACAGAAGGGGACACAGGAAGAGGACAGATACAGACAGAAGGGGACACAGGAAGAGGACAGATATAGACAGAAGGGGACACAGGAAGAGGACAGATATAGACAGAAGGGGACACAGGAAGAGGACAGATATAGACAGAAGGGGACACATGAACATTTTAAATAGCTGAGGACAACACTGAAATACAAAAACAGGAGTCTGTTTTTAAAAGTGTTCAGAGGAGGCAGTTAAAGAGTACAACACTAAAACAGGAGTCCGTCTTTAAGGAGTAGAACACCTGACTAGTTAATTTCTCTGATCTGCTTCCAGAGACCATCTGTCTGGTTCTATGTGGCTACTGACCTGGAAGCAGTTAGAGACTTGGCTTCAGCATCCTCTGAACAACTAACACTGGAATGTCCTGCTTCTAGAATTCACCAACACTATTTTAATACTCAGCTGAGTCTATAAGCAGCGAGGTGAACAAGCACTAGGGAGAAGTGGGCTGATTATGAGACATGCACTACACTTCTACCACACACCCAAGTGGTACCAAGAAGCTTCTAGAAACACACACCCAAGTGGTACCAAGAAGCTTCTAGAAACACACACCCAAGGGGTACCAAGAAGCTTCTAGAAACACACACCCAAGTGGTACCAAGAAGCTTCTAGAAACACACACCCAAGTGGTACCAAGAAGCTTCCAGAAACACACACCCAAGTGGTACCAAGAAGCTTCTAGAAACACACACCCAAGTGGTACCAAGTAGCTTCTAGACATGAATGCCCAGCACATGGCTACCAGGCTACCATTCCAGCGTTACATAAATCAGTTGTAGCTTCAGACAGAAACAACAAGTGCCCATTGAGTCCTGGTTCTGCCTGTTCATCAGAAACACTGAGGATACTGACTGATGAAAGGTACTACATAGCACAGATCCACCACTGATCCAATAGCGTCAAAATACCCCAGAACACATGGCAGTAGCTTGTTTGGCTTGTACACTATGTATAAAAAAGTATGTGGACAGCCCTTTTTTTTCCAGCCACACCTGTTGCCGTTGCTGACAGGTATAAAATCGAGCACAGAGCCATGCGATCTCCATAGACAAACATTGGCAGTAGAATGGCCTTACTGAAGAGCTCAGTGACTTTCAACGTGGCACCGTCATAGGATGCCACCTTTCCAACAAGTCAGTTCGTCAAATATCTGCCCTGCTAGAGCTGCCCCGGTCAACTGTAAGTGCTGTTATTGTGGAGTGGAAACGTCTAGGAGCAACAACGGCTCAGCCGCGAAGTGGTAGGCCACACAAGCTCACAGTACAGGACCGCCGAGTGCTGAAGCGCGTTCCCAAACTGCCTCTGGAAGCAACGTCAGCACAATAACTGTTCGTCAGGAGCTTCATGAAATGGGTTTCCATGGCCGAGCAGCTGCACACAAGCCTAAGATCACCATTCACAATGCCAAGCGTCGGCTGGAGTGGTGTAAAGCTCACCGCCATTGGACTCTGGAGCAGTGGACACTACCTGCCCGAATTCATAGTGCCAACTGTAAAGTTTGTTGGAGGAGGAATAATGGTCCGAGGCTGTTCTTCATGGTTCGGGCTCCTTAGTTCCAGTGAAGGGAAATCTTAACGCTACAGCATACAATGACATTCTAGATGATTCTGTGCTTCCAACTTTGTGGAAACAGTTTGGGGAAGGCCCTTTCCTGTTTCACCATGACAATGCCCCCATGCACAAAGCAAGGTCCATACAGAAATGGTTTGTTGAGGTCGGTGTGGAAGAACTTGACTGGCCTGCAAAGAGCCCTGACCTCGACCCCATCAAACACCTTTAGGATGAATTGGAACGCCGACTGCGAGCCAGGCCTAATCGCCCACCATCAGTGCCCGACCTCACTAATGCTCTTGTGGCTGAATGGAAGCAAGTCCCCGCAGCAATGTTCCAACATCTAGTGGAAAGCCTTCCCAGAAGAGTGGAGGCTGTTATAGCAGCAAAGGGGGACCAACTCCATATTAATGCCCAGGATTTTGGAATGAGATGTTCGAATGATGTTTGAACTGTGTGTCTTATAGCCTACACAAAAAGGCTGCAATAATCAAGGTAAATTAAATGAAATCAAACTTGAGAGACTCCTGGTCTCCTGTAGTCCTCCTTGCTGCTTATCTCTCTCTAAGAGAGAATCTCTGTCTGTGCTTATCTCTCTCTAAGAGAGAATCTCTGTCTGTGCTTATCTCTCTCTTTTCACTACGTAGAGGCAACAGTATGCGACTGCCTTGCATTTTTGTGTGCAAATGTTTTCACCACGGCCTGTAGGTCCAGGTTGCGGACCCAACTGTTTTCTATACTGAGAATTGACAACTCAGACAGTCTGTCCTGAGACATTGTGCTTTTAGGTAGTTCTTTATGAGTTTTAGTTTAGAAAACGATTTATCTGCAGAAGCGACAGTTACAGGGATGGTTAAAAGCTTGATTGCCGCAGCAACATCAGGGAAACTGGGCAGAAGGAGTGGTGCTTCAAATTCATCTTTAATTCAGCCTTTCACATTCTCCTTAGTCGATGTCCGCTCCCCAGGGGAAATATAATTAGCATAATAAAAATATCCCCATAAAAATCTGTTAGTTTAGGCAAGAGATATCTTTTTCCAAAGCATCCGCTGATATCACAACAAGCATCTTGGGACTCGTCTGAAGTCGGTAGAGCCAATCTGCGTCCGAACAGTTTGGTCTACACACTAATACCCGTCTGTGGAAAGGTGACGAACACATACATGTCGGTTGTTTTGCTCTAGGACACCAACAGGCCTCTAGGAGACCAACAGGCCTCTAGGAGGCCAACAGGCCTCTAGGAGACCAACAGGCCTCTAGGAGACCAACAGGCCTCTAGGACGCCAACAGGCCTCTAGGACGCCAACAGGCCTCTAGGACGCCAACAGGCCTCTAGGAGACCAACAGGCCTCTAGGACGCCAACAGGCCTCTAGGAGACCAACAGGCCTCTAGGACGCCAACAGGCCTCTAGGACACCAACAGGCCTCTAGGAGACCAACAGGCCTCTAGGACACCAACAGGCCTCTAGGACGCCAACAGGCCTCTAGGACGTCAACAGGCCTCTAGGAGACCATCAGGCCTCTAGGACACCAACAGGCCTCTAGGACGCCAACAGGCCTCTAGGACGCCAACAGGCCTCTAGGAGACCAACAGGCCTCTAGGACACCAACAGGCCTCTAGGAGACCAACAGGCCTCTAGGAGACCAACAGGCCTCTATGACACCAACAGGCCTCTAGGAGGCCAACAGGCCTCTAGGAGACCATCAGGCCTCTAGGACGCCAACAGGCCTCTAGGAGACCAACAGGCCTCTAGGACGCCAACAGGCCTCTAGGACACCAACAGGCCTCTAGGACACCAACAGGCCTCTAGGAGACCAACAGGCCTCTAGGACGCCAACAGGCCTCTAGGACGCCAACAGGCCTCTAGGAGACCAACAGGCCTCTAGGAGACCAACAGGCCTCTATGAGACCAACAGGCCTCTAGGAGACCAACAGGCCTCTAGGACGCCAACAGGCCTCTAGGAGACCAAACATGCCTCTAGGAGACCAACAGGCCTCTAGGGCGCCAACAGGCCTCTAGGACACCAACAGGCCTCTAGGAGACCAACAGGCCTCTAGGACACCAACAGGCTCCTCTAGGACGCCAACAGAGGCCTCTAGGAGACCAACAGCCTCTAGGAACGCCAACAGGCCCTCTAGGAGACTAAACAGGCCTCTAGACACCAACAGGCCTCTAGGACACCAAACGAGGCCTCTAGGAGACCAACAGGCCTCTAGGACGCCAACAGGCCTCTAGGACGCCAACAGGCCTCCCCCCCCCCTAGGAGGACCAACAGGCCTCTAGGAGACCAACAGGCCTCTATGGGGGGGGGGGTGGGGGGTGGGGGGGGAGACCAACAGGCCCGGCCTCTAGGAGACCAACAGGCCTCTAGGACGCCAACAGGCCTCTAGGACGCCAACAGGCCCTTCTAGGAGACAAACAGGCCTCTAGGACACCAACAGGCCTCTAGGAGACCAACAGGCCTCTAGGACACCAACAGGCCTCTAGGACACCAACAGGCCTCTAGGAGACCAACAGGCCTCTAGGAGACCAACAGGCCTCTAGGACACCAACAGGCCTCTAGGACGCCAACAGGCCTCTAGGAGACCAACAGGCCTCTAGGACGCCAACAGGCCTCTAGGAGACCAACAGGCCTCTAGGACACCAACAGGCCTCTAGGACACCAACAGGCCTCTAGGAGACCAACAGGCCTCTAGGACACCAACAGGCCTCTAGGACACCAACAGGCCTCTAGGACACCAACAGGCCTCTAGGAGACCAACAGGCCTGACACGACTCGATTGGAAGTTTCCATGGAGACTGTTTAGTGCCAAAAATAAGGTTAAATACCTGTCAATTGTTTTTTACAAAAGTTTCATGATCTTTCTAATATCTCTCAGATGTAGATAGGACAGACACTTCAGAACAAACTTCCTTTAGATTTGTTGGGGGGGGGACTATCTGTTGATCCATGTAGTGAATCTGTTATTCAATGTGTTTGTATGGGCTAATAGCAGTAAGGACTATCTGTTGATCCATGTAGTGAATCTGTTATTCAATGTGTTTGTATGGGCTAATAGCAGTAAAGACTATCTGTTGATCCATGTAGTGAATCTGTTATTCAATGTGTTTGTATGGGCTAATAGCAGTAAGGACTATCTGTTGTTCCATGTAGTTAATCTGTTATTCAATGTGTTTGTATGGGCTAATAGCAGTAAGGCCAAAATAAAGGTTTCATCAAATATATTTTTGATATATATTTTTTACATCAAGGGGTCTTAAAATTCTAAATCAAATAAGTAAATCTGCTTTTAGCTTTAATGCTCCGTATTGCTGGAACAAAATTCAAAATACATTTAATCTTGATGTTCTGGTGCCGTTCGGGCAATTTAAAGTATTGATTGGGGATTTATTTGTAGAGGAATGTAACTGTTTTTTGGGGTGATTTATTATGTTTTATTTGTGCTTACCATGACTGTGTTTTTGTACATTTATATTGTATTATACAGGACGCATTTGAAAAAGAGACCTAGTCTCAATATGTCTTCCCTGTTAAAATAAAGGTTAAAATAAAAATCTATTTGATGTCATTCCAGGATTTATCTTTATTTTATACTATTTTTTACACTGTAGAATAATAGTGAAGACATCAAATCTATGAAATAACACATATGGAGTCATGTAGTAACGAAAAAAGTGTTAAACAAATCAAAATATATTTGAGATTTGAGATTCTTCAAATAGCCACCCTTTGCCTTGATGACAGCTTTGCACACTCTTGGCATTCTCTCAACCAGCTTCACCTGAAATGCTTTTCCAACAGTCTTGAAGGAGTTCCCACATATGCTGAGCACTTGTTGGCTGCTTTTCCTTCACTCTGCGGTCCGACTCATCCCAAACCATCTCAATTTGGTTGAGGTCGGGGGATTGTGGAGGCCAGGTCGTCTGAGGCAGCACTCCATCACTCTCCTTCTTGGTCAAATAGCCCTTACACAACCTGGAGGTGTGTTGGGTCATTGTCCTGTTGAAAAACAAATGATAGTCCCACTAAGCGCAAACCAGATGGGATGGCGTATCGCTGTAGAATGCTGTGGTAGCCATGCTGGTTAAGTGTGCCTTGAATTCTAAATAAATCACAGACAGTGTCACCAGCAAAGCACCCCCACACCATAACACCTCCTCCTCCATGCTTTACGGTGGGAAATACACATGAGATCGTCCGTTCAACCACACCGCATTTCACAAAGACACGGCGGTTGGAACCAAAAATCTCAAATTTGGACTCCAGACCAAAGGACAAATTCGCACCGGTCTAATGTCCATTGCTCGTGTTTTTTTGCTCAAGCAAGTGTCTTCTTCTTCTTATTGGTGTCCTTTAGTAGTGGTTTCTTTGCAGTAATTCGACCATGAAGGCCTGATTCACACAGTCTCCTCTGAACAGTTGATGTTGAGATGTGTCTGTTACTTGAAGTCTGTGAAGCATTTATTTGGGCTGCAATTTCTGAGGCTGGTAACTCTAATTAACTTATCCACTGCAGCAGAGGTAACTCTGAGTCTTCCATTCCTGTGGCAGTCCTCATGAGAGACAGTTTCATCATAGCACTTGATGGTTTTTGCGACTGCACTTGAAGAAACTTTCAAAGTTCTTGAAATGTTCCGTATACCCCCCCTCTCCCTGTCTGTCTGTTTCTCTCCCTGTCTGTTTCCTGTGTGACTCCTTGTCTATCGGTCTCCCTGTCTTTCTTTCTTTCTGTCTTGATGAAGTGATTTGGTAAACGTACTGCAAATTGAGAAATCATGTGACTAAACTGAATAAAAATAAGAAGAAACTACACTATGAAACAAAGATAAATTACATAAAGAATGATAGTAAAAAGCTTTGGAGCACCTTAAATGACATTCTGGGCAAAAAGGCAAACTCCGCTCCATTCATTGAATCAGATGGCTCATTCATCACAAAACCCACTGATATTGCCAACTACTTTAATGATTTTTTTTCATTGGCAAGATTAGCCAACTTAGGCATGACATGCCAGCAACAAACGCTGACACTACACATCCAAATATATCTGACCAACTTTTGAAAAACAAGCATTGTAATTTTGAATTCCATAAAGTACGTTTGGAAGAGGTGAAAAAATATTGTTGTCAAACAACAATGACAAGCCACCGGGGTCAGACAACTTGGAAGGAAAATTACTGAGGATAAAGCCCCCTTAACTGGCTCAAATAGCCGACCAATCAGCCTGTTACCAACCCTTTGGAAACTTTTGGAAAAAATTGAAATGACCAGATACAATGCTATTTTACAGTAAACAAATTGACAACAGTCTTTCAGCACGTTTATAGGGAAGGACATTCAACAAGCACAGCACTTACACAAATGACTGATGATTGGCTGAGAGAAATTGATAAAAAGATTGTGGGGGTTCTTTTGTTAGACTTCAGTGCGGCTTTTGACATTATCGATTATAGTCTGTTTCTGGAAAAACGTATGTGTTATGGCTTTCCACCCCCTGCTATAATGTGGATAAATAGTTACTTGTCTAACAGAACACAGAGGGTGTTCCTTAATGGAAGCCTCTCCAACATAATCCAGGTAGAATCAGGAATTCCCCAGGGCAGTTGTCTAGGCCCCTTACTTTTTTCAATCTTTACTAACGACATGCCACTGGCCTTGAGTAAAAACTATACATGTCAGCTACCACAGCGACTGAAATGACTGCAACACTTAACAAAGAGCTGCAGTTAAGAATGGGTGGCAAGGAATAAGTTAGTCCTAAATATTTCAACAACTAAAAGCATTGTATTTGGGACAAATCATTCACTAAATTATAAACCTCAACTAAATATTGTACTGAATAAATGTGGTAATTGAGCAAGTTGAGGAGACTAAACTGCTTGGAGTAACCCTGGATTGTAAACTGTCATGGTCAAAACATATTGATACAACAGTAGCTAAGATGGGGAGAAGTCTGTCCATAATAAAGAGTTACTCTGCATTCTTAACAGCACTGTCAACAAGGCAGGTCCTACAGGCTCTAGTTTTGTCACACCTGGACTACTGTTCAGTCGTGTGGTCAGTTGCCACAAAGAGGGACTTGGGAATTTTGCAGTTGGCTCAGAACAGGGCAGCACGGCTGGCCCTTAAAAGTACACGGAGAGCTAACATTAATCAAATCAAATCAAATTGGTGGTCAAAGATGCCACAAAGAGAAACTTAGGAAAATTGCAATTGTCTCAGAACAGGGCAGCACGGCCGGCCCTTGGATTTACACAGAGAGCTAACATTAATAATATGCATATCAATCTCTCCTGGCTCAAAGTGGAGGAGATATTGACTTCATCACTACTTGTATTTGTGAGAAATATTGACATATTGAATGAACCGAGCTGTCTGTTTGAACTACTGGCGCACAGCTCGGACACCCATGCATACCCCACAAGACATGCCACCAGAGGTCTATTCACAGCCCCCAAGTCCAGAACAGACTATCGGAGGCGCACAGTTGTAATGAATACTCAGGGAGAAAAGGGTGCAGATTCACGCGCAGAGTGGCACCAAGGATGGTGGTGTTACCAGAGAATTCAGGAAGGTCTGTGATGAAGTCAACAGCTATGTGGGACCAGGGTCTGTGAGGGATTGGCAAAGGTTGATACTTACCGGAAGGGAGATGACGAGGGCTTTTGGTTTGGGCGCAGACTGGACAGGAGAGTACGTAATCCCTGATGTCGGATGCCAGTGAGGACCACCAGAACTTACGGGCTAGAAGTTCGGTGGTTCGTGTAATGCCCGGATGTCCTGACCCCAAGGACGTGTGACAACATTGCATCAGTTGGGGTCTAACAGCTGCTGGTACGTAACTCTTCCCAGCAGGTGTCTCAGGAGGAGCCGGGTCAGAGGTTAGGGCTTCCTGTATGGCAGAGTGAACCTCCCACTGTACCGGCCCCATAATGCAAGAGGAAGGAAGAATGGGTGTAGGGTCTGAGTTACTGGTCGGAAGGTCAAAATGGCAGGAGAGAGCATCAGCTTTTACGTTTTTCTTTCCAGATGGCATCCACCTCCAGGGTGAAAGGAAGGGTCGGATCAGGTTGGCCAAGGACAGGAGCTGAGGTGAAGAGGCGTCTCAAGGTGTTGAAAGCAGTCAGTGCGGTATCAGTCCATTGAAGGGTCCGGGTCTTTTGGCTGGTAAGGGCAGTGAGGGGAGCGGCAGTAGAACTGAAGTTCCGAATGATCCGGCGATAGAAGTTGGAGAACCCAATGAAACGTTGGAGTTCCTTAACGGTGGTGGGTTTGGGCCAGTTGCTGACGGCGGGGACTTTGTTCTCATCCATGCTGACCCCTCCAGGTGTCCATACGAAACCGAGGAAGTTTACTGAGGTTACATGGAAGGTGCTCTTTTCAGTCTTCACATAAATGTTATGGTCAAGGAGCCGTTGAAGAACCCTTTGTACATGCTGTATGTGTTCCTTCAGGGAGTAAATCAGGATGTCATCAATGTAGACGATGAGAAAGCGGTTGATCATATCCTGGAAAACCTCGTTCATAAAGGATTAGAAGACGGCGGGGGCGTTAGTAAGGCCGTAGGGCATGACCAGGTATTCATAGTGCCCTCGTGCGGTGAAAAAGGCCGTCTTCCATTCGTCGCCTTCACGTATACGGACAAGGTTATATGCACTCCGCAGGTCGAGTTTTGTATAGATGTTGGCGCGGCCCACTTGTTCAAGGGTCGCTGGGATCAGAGGAAGAGGGAAACGGTTCTTGACCGTAACATCATTCAGGGAACAATAATCAATACATGGACGAAGACCACCGTCCTTTTTTTCCAACGAAGAAGAAGCTGGACGCAGCCGGGGAAGAAGAAGGACGAATGAAACGGTTTGAGTGCTTCATCAATGTAGTTCTCCATTGCCTCATTTTCCGGGATAGATGGGGGGTAAACACGGCCCTTCGGTGGGGACACTCCAGGGAGTAAGTCAATAGCACAGTCCCCTGGGCGATGTGGTGGCAGAGTGGAGGCCTTGATTTTGCTGAAGACATTGCTGTACTGGGCGTATTCAGATGGTATGGTGGGTGGCACTGCAGAGGCAGAGTCCTCAATGGTGGTGGCTCTGCAGGGTAGGCTGAGACAACTGGTGAAGCAGGCAGAAGACCAGGACAGTAGTTCACCTTGTCGCCACCAGATGGCAGGGTCGTAACGACAAAGCCAGGGGTGTCCGAGGATGAGTGGCTGTTTGGGGGATGAGAGTTCCATGAGTTGAATGGGAAACGCTCTGTGTCAGGTGCGTAATGAAGCCCGTGCCCAATGGCTGCCCGTCCAGGACGTTAATCCTTAAGGGAGAGTGACAGGTGTAAGATCAATGTCAAGCTCTTGTACTAGCTGGTGATCGATAAAACTACCTGCTGCTCCCAAATCTATCAAGCCCTCTACGTACTTCGTAACCCCCTTCACGGTTATCAATAATGGGATGGAGAATTGCTTCTGGGAGATATTTAGAAATACAGACCCGCCTACCTGCATGGCAGCGGAGGGACCCTTCTACTCAGCCATTGCCCTGTTCGCACCCCACGGAGAGATGAGATGATCTTTCCCTCCACAGTACAGGCAGAGCCCATCTTGGATCCGTCTTTGACGTTCGATACATGGGAGCGGAGCATGACCCAACTGGGCTCTGGAAGACTCAGACGGGATGACGGAATCATGGAAAGAGAAGTTTGGGGTTCCTGGACCCCAGGAAGAGTAGCTGCTGCCTTGGCAGGAACTAATGGGGATCCATAATAAACCCCAGGAAGAGTAGCTGCTGCCTTGGCAGGAACTAATGGGGATCCATAATAAACCCCAGGAAGAGTAGCTGCTGCCTTGGCAGGAACTAATGGGGATCCATAATAAACCCCAGGAAGAGTAGCTGCTGCCTTGGCAGGAACTAATGGGGATCCATAATAAACCCCAGGAAGAGTAGCTGCTGCCTTGGCAGGAACTAATGGGGATCCATAATAAATACAAATACAAATACAAATGCAAAGTGTCACCAGGTCTTTAGTGTTGTGAGGGACAGTAATGATTTTGGTGATGCTGTCTTGGGTTGTGGGTTCGATTCCCACGGGGGATCAGTACGAAAATGTATGCATTCACTACTGTAAGTTGCTCTGGATAAGAGCGTCTGCTAAATGTTGAGGCTGCACTATCCTGTAAGAATTCTTAACCTACTAAAACGTGATAATAAATAGTCTAGTATAAAGTACAGCAGTAATGTTCCAACTGGGCTGTGTTGGTTCTTCAGGTCTGTTAACAGAGATATCCTATTGTTAGGGCTAGGTCAATACTAACCAGAGAGAGAGAAGAGAGAGCGGGCTAACAGTAGATAAATGGTCTGTCTGGCTAGAGACCAAAGAACACAACAATGGCCTGGTGTAATGACCTATTAGACGTGCCATTCTGTGTGAAAATACTAATATGCCAGACTAATGTGTCCTACCTGTAGTGGTGCTGCTGCTATCTTGCTGTGTTCTCAGATCCTCAGCACTGCCATACTTCATCACAGAGTTGATAGAAGTCAGAGTGTTGACCAGCTGGCTGTTGATAGAACCGAAGTGGTTGAACTGAGAAGAGCAGGGCTGTCCGAAGGCGTCCGCTAGCTCGCTGTAGTTCTCAGTCAACAGCATCTGTTGTTCCTGAAGTAGCTTCTGAAGCCTCTCTATGTAGTGGTTCAGCCCCTCCACCTGCTGGGGCGGTGCTATGGCCTGCTCCAGCCCCTCCACCTGCTGGGGCGGTGCTATGGCCTGGGCCTGGTTCAGCCCCTCCACCTGCTGGGGCGGTGCTATGGCCTGGGCCTGGTTCAGCCCCTCCACCTGCTGGGGCGGTGCTATGGCCTGCTCCAGCCCCTCCACCTGCTGGGGCGGTGCTATGGCCTGCTCCAGCCCCTCCACCTGCTGGGGCGGTGCTATGCCCTGCGCCTGGGGTGGTACAACAGTCGTCACGGCAATGGTCTCCTCGGTAACAGCGGCTCCGTCCAGGTGGGAGGGCCCACAGGCGATGTTCCGGGTCTTCAGGCCGACCAGGAAGTTGGTGTGGATGCCGACCAGGCCTACGCCCACCTCTTTGGTCTGGGCCGACCACGCCTTCTCCGGACTTCCGTCTCTCTCTGCTGTGTTTCCCACGGCAATAGACCTAAGGACAACCACAATAGAACATGTTTATATAACTTTTATTTGTTCAAAAATGCATTGTATTATATCCACATGTGGTTAAATTGTGTTGTTAAATTGTTAAATGAATCCAATTCAAAAAGTACCTGGTTTTGGGCACGGTCTGTGGGTCTTTGACCAGCCCCTCCCCCACAGCGACAGTCCTGGTGTGATTGGTTAGCGTGCTGGTGTGTTTCTCAGCAGTGTGGAGCAGGGCGGTGTTGGTACAGCCGTCAGCTAGCACCACTGTCTCTGTGTTGGTGTGTTGGCTAGCGGTCTCCAGTAGGGTGCTGGTGTGTTGGGAGGCTGTGTCTGGGGTTACCATGACAGCAGAGTCCGTGGTGGCGCCCAGGACAGGGTTAGTACCCATGGTAACCAGCTGTCTGATGGGAGAAACAGTGACGTCTATAGAACACTCCCCAACGCCCACCGACCTGCTCTCCCTGGCCTCTGTCTCCTGGACTGACCTCCTCTCCCTGGCCTCATCAGTGTTCACCCCCTGGTCACACACCTCCACCTGGCTCCCCACACACTGGTCCTGCACCTCTACCCTCTCCTGCACCAACCACCTCTCCACGGGCAGGTCAGGTCCCGAAGCAGTGTCTCTCAGGCTGGGTTGACAGGACACCCCTACCCCTACAGTGTGGAGGGTCTCCCCTGTGGAGGCATGGCTGGTCTCTTGGTGGTTCCCCACTCCCTGGCAGTGTGTCTGGACTCTCCTGGTCTCTGAGCCAGTGCTCTGGGTGTCTGGCCGTGCCTCGCAGGCCGTGCTGTAGGTGTCTGGCCGCGCCTGGCAGCCTTTATCAGCCCTCTTCCTATTGGCTCCCCCAGCGGCCTGCAGCTCCAGCTTCAGCTTGGACATCTCCATCAGGTGGGTGGTCTCTCTCAGGTCCACCTCTAGCCGGTAGATCTTCTCCTTCAGGCCCTCGATGGTCTGCTGCTGCAGCTCCAGCTCTGCCTCCACCTCGCTGGTCACACCCAACAAGGCCTCCGTCACTCCCGTCCCAGCGCTGCGCGTCTCACGCTGCTCTGTCGCCATGCCGACGTCACGGTAGAAGCGTCGTTGTTGTACTGTCGTCATCACCGGCGACTTCTTCTGGGCGACCACCGTGACGTCGTTCATGTTCTCATCTGGGCCGACCGCCGTGGAGGTGAGCTGGTTGTTGTAATTGTGGGTGAGGGGGAGAGAGGTCTGGGTCTGCCTGGCCTGGTAAGAGCCTTGCTCCTGGCCGTTCGCCCCCAGGGCTTGGACCTCTGCAGCCAGCCTCCTGAACTCCTCCATCCCCTGGGAGCTCTGACTATGGCCCTGACCCTCCTGGCCATCTGGCTCCATGATGTGCAGCTCCTGGGTCTGCAGGGTGTGTCTCTGGGTGTCCAGCTGGTCGGCCAACTGGTCAGCACTGCCCACGCTATAGGACCTCTTCCTGAACCCTCTCTCCGCTACGCCCCCCGTCCCCAGCCTCTGGTTCTTCTGAGAGGTCATCTGTCTCTTCTCCTCCTGCAGCACGGCTATCTTCACCTGCAGGACAGGTATGGTCTGCACCTTCCCCTCTAGCTCCTTCAGCCTCCGCAGGGCCACCACCATCTGCTCCCGGATGTGCTGCAGGTGGAGCGGAGACACGTTGGTGGTCGGTGTGGTCATGCCTGAGGACATGGGGCTGTGGTGGATAGAGGAACCCATGAACGTGTAGTAGGGGTTGTAGTCTCCACTACCCCCACCCCCATTGGGCAGCAGAGGGTGGGGGTGGGGGTGGGGGGCACTAAGGGAGAACAGGGAGGAGCTGGACCCCCCCATCCCCCCGAAGGACGCCAGGCGGAGGCGAGGAGCAGGTCCGGGGGGGTCGGAGGGGGACGGGGGCTGCATGAGGTGGCGCTCCTGTTCTAACCTCCTCCTCGTCTCCATCAGGGTCTTCTCAACCTGGGGGTTGAGGAGGGGTGGCTCCCGCAGTGAGGGGGGCGGGAGCTGGGGCCGTTGGGGGTGTTCGGGGGGGATGCTCAGGTAGCCCTCAGGCGATAGGGGAGGAAGGGGAGGGGGGGGCTCACAGGGCGGGAGAGGGGCGTGGTAAATCAGGGTGGGGGAGAGGGGAGGGTGAGGCTGGGGGAAGGGGCGGGGGGTGGGGTAGAAGAGGGGACTCTGCTGTGTTTCTTCACAGGAGGAGGGCAGGGAGTCGGTGGAGGTCCATTCAGCCTGGCCCTGCCCTCTGTACGAGCTGCCTCCACCAGAGCTACCTGCCCTGGGCACGGGCTCCGCCGCCGGCCGGACTGGCCTGGCTCTCCGCTGGATGTTCAGCCTCTTGATGGTGTTGCCGCTCTGTATGTCGTCCACATACTTCAGGAAGTCCAAGTCTAGCTGGTAGCCATACGGGGGCGTGGCCTCAGGACTGCTGCTGACAGACCTCACTCCTCTCTCTATGGGAAGAACAGAAGAACATTAACACCCCTCTCTCTATGGGAAGAACAGAAGAACATTAACACTCCTCTCTCTATGGGAAGAACAGGAGACCACAATGCATTAGAGCTAGGGCAGTAAATTGGTTCTGTGACAATGACATGAAAGGTTTGGAACAATAGCTCTAAATGGATCAGAGAATAAAATGCTTTGAAGATGACATGATAACTTTAGACCCCAGTGTTGCCTTTCTGGCAGCTGCTGGAAGAACAGTGGTCTAGTACGATCTGGCAAACGTGGCCTGTTACGTAAGAGGCGTGGACACGTGCTTCTCCCAGGACCCCAGACAGTCACAGCCACAACAAGCATGGACGACATCAGGACCCCAGACAGTCACAGCCACAACAAGCATGGACGACATCAGGACCCCAGACAGTCACAGCCACAACAAGCATGGACGACATCAGGACCCAAGACAGCCACAACAAGCATGGATGACATCAGGACCCCAGACAGTCACAGCCACAACAAGCATGGACGACATCAGGACCCCAGACAGTCACAGCCACAACAAGCATGGACGACATCAGGACCCCAGACAGTCACAGCCACAACAAGCATGGACGACATCAGGACCCCAGACAGTCACAGCCACAACAAGCATGGACGACATCAGGACCCCAGACAGTCACAGCCACAACAAGCATGGACGATATCAGGACCCCAGACAGTCACAGCCACAACAAGCATGGACGACATTAGCTACAAAAAACAGTTTCACCAACTATGCTGTCAACAGCAGACAGACAGCAATTATCTGCTAAAAAAAACAAGTTTGGTTTCCAAAACGGAGTTGGATGAAGGTTGTGGAAAGAACAGGGTGAACGGATGGAGTGTATAGCTACTTGGGGAACTGATGGACCGTAACATTGGGCGCACTCAAACGTCAAAACTAATGTTAGCTTAGCAACATTTCTTTACGATTCCTCTCTGCTATAGACGGGTTGGTTGTTTAGCAACAGAAGCGACGTGTGCACAACCCTGGGGCAAAACAGACGGGTTGGCTTAGACTGTTGACAACATGTAAGATATATTTCGTGGCCAATGTTTATTGAAAACATAAAAACATTTGCACAATGAGCACTATAATACATCTTTACAGTTATTGGTTAGCTAGCTATCACATGTTAGCCATATTAGCATTAACATGAAATCAGTAAAAACATCTCAAAACAAGACAGAATATCAATAACAAGATGAAACAAGCTTAAACGAGTCACTTAAGATTCCCCACGTTAGTTTCTTGTCATTCTTGCTAGCAATCTGGCCGTCTAGAATCACAACACGTGTGAACATTGTTTTCGTGACGTTGTCAGCTAACCCATCTATAAATCAAACCTTATATCTAGCTAGTCAAATCAATCAAACAAATAACATTTTTATTTGTCACATTTGCCAAATACAACAGGTGTACAATTTACAGTGAAATGCTTACTTACAAGCCCTTTCCCAACAATGCAGAGTTAAAAAGTAAGAAAAGATTAGCAAAAATGTTTAAATAAAGGAAATATAATATATATATATATAATATAATAAAATAACAATAACGAGGCTATAAGGAGAAAATAAAATTAAATCTAATGTAATTTTATTTGCCACATGCGCCGAATACAACAGGTGTAGACCTTACAGTGAAATGCTTACTGACAAGCCCTTAACCAACAATGCAGTTTTACGAAGAAAAAAAAAAGTGTTAAGTAAACAATCGATAAGTAAAAAAGTAAAAATAGCAAATAATTAAAGAGCAGCAGTAAAATAAAATAACAGTAGGGAGGCTATATACAGGGAGGTACTGGTACAGAGTCAATGTGTAATAACAGTAGGGAGGCTATATACAGGGGGTACCGGTACAGAGTCAATGGGAAATAACAGTAGGGAGGCTATATACAGGGGGTACCGGTACAGAGTCAATGGGAAATAACAGTAGGGAGGCTATATACAGGGGGTACCGGTACAGAGTCAATGGGAAATAACAGTAGGGAGGCTATATACAGGGGGGTACTGGTACAATGTGCAGGGACACCGGTTAGTCGAGGTAATTGAGGTAATATGTACATGTGGGCAGAGTTAAAGTGACTTTGCATAAATAATAAACAGAGTGTAGCAGCAGTGTAAAAGATGGGGTGGGGGGACAGTGCAAATAGTCTGGGTAGCCATTAGCTGTTCAGGAGTCTTATGGCTTGGGGGTAGAAGCTGTTGAGAAGCCTTTTGGACCTAGACTTGGCGCTCTGGTACCGCTTGCCGTGCGGTAGCAGAGAGAACAGTCTAACACTAGGGTGGCTGGAGTCTTTGACTTGAGGCCAGAGAACAAAGGGGTCAAAAATCAGGAACATTACACAGCACGGTGTCAGCTAGGCTGGGTGACAGGCTCACGTTCCCGTTGAACTCATCTTTCTTCTCCAATCCGGAGGACATAAAACTATATTTTTAATACATTATGTAGTATTTTCATATTTTAGCATAGCCTTTTCATTATAGTGCGAAATTCCGATTCTTTTCTGAAGATTTCTCACAAAAACAAGTGCATTTCTGTGAAATATCAACAGAGCACTGAGCGTACAGCAAGCTTTTTATTTAAATAAAAACTAAACCATGAATGTGCTCGTCTTCTTTATACAATAATGAATTGACCACTTGTAATTTGCAAAATAGCTCTCATTGCTAAAGTATGAACAAGCTTGCGTTCACATGTAATATATTGATATATTTATTTCATGTTTCATATGCAGGTTGACATTTGTTCTTTAGTTTAGCCAACATCTGTGTCCCCCTTACCCCACCCCCCAAAAAAGTAAAAATTAAAATGAATAACATATTGTAAAGTGGTTATCCCACTGGCTATAAGGTGAATGCACCAACTGCTAAATGACGTAAATGTAAATGTAAATGTAAATGACGTAAATGTAAATGTAAATGTAAATGATGTAAATGTAAATGTAATGTCAAAATGTACTTTTCACCAACTACAGAAACAGCTGAGAGGCATTGGACAGCCCAGGCTGCTGCAACTGAAAGTCGTTTTGACCAAAGCTATAAACTATCTTTGGTTTACTAGCTAATGTGCATGAGATGTTGTCAATTTCCAATATTGAACGAAGCATTTTCCTATGTCATGTTACAGTATCTGTGTACTGCAGTGGATGTGGGGAGCTTGTTGCTAGCGCTAATGTTTACATGACTATACAAGTCCACAGACAAACATATTCAAGTTGTTGAGAAAGTATGAACACAGATACAGCATGTCTAGATGAAATTGTACTGTAGAAATACAGAGTCGTATGAACACTGTCAGACAGCCCTGTCAGTCTAGCTGGTAGAGTATGGACACTCTGTCATAGAGTATGGACACTCTGTCAGACAGCCCTGTCAGTCTAGCTGGTAGAGTATGGACACTCTGTCAGACAGCCCTGTCAGTCTAGCTGGTAGAGTATGGACACTCTGTCAGACAGCCCTGTCAGTCTAGCTGGTAGAGTATGGACACTCTGTCAGACAGCCCTGCCAGTCCAGCTGGTAGAGTATGGACACTGTCAGAAAGCCCTGTCAGTCCAGCTGGTAGAGTATGGACACTCTGTCAGACAGCCCTGTCAGTCTAGCTGGTAGAGTATGGACACTGTCAGACAGCCCTGTCAGTCCAGCTGGTAGAGTATGGACACTCTGTCAGACAGCCCTGTCAGTCTAGCTGGTAGAGTATGGACACTCTGTCAGACAACCCTGTCAGTCCAGCTGGTAGAGTATGGACACTGTCAGACAGCCCTGTCAGTCTAGCTGGTAGAGTATGGACACTCTGTCATAGAGTATGGACACTCTGTCAGACAGCCCTGTCAGTCTAGCTGGTAGAGTATGGACACTCTGTCAGACAGCCCTGTCAGTCTAGCTGGTAGAGTATGGACACTCTGTCAGACAGCCCTGTCAGTCTAGCTGGTAGAGTATGGACACTCTGTCAGACAGCCCTGTCAGTCTAGCTGGTAGAGTATGGACACTCTGTCAGACAGCCCTGCCAGTCCAGCTGGTAGAGTATGGACACTGTCAGAAAGCCCTGTCAGTCCAGCTGGTAGAGTATGGACACTCTGTCAGACAGCCCTGTCAGTCTAGCTGGTAGAGTATGGACACTGTCAGACAGCCCTGTCAGTCCAGCTGGTAGAGTATGGACACTCTGTCAGACAGCCCTGTCAGTCTAGCTGGTAGAGTATGGACACTCTGTCAGACAACCCTGTCAGTCCAGCTGGTAGAGTATGGACACTGTCAGACAGCCCTGTCAGTCTAGCTGGTAGAGTATGGACACTCTGTCATAGAGTATGGACACTCTGTCAGACAGCCCTGTCAGTCTAGCTGGTAGAGTATGGACACTGTCAGACAGCCCTGTCAGTCTAGCTGGTAGAGTATGGACACTCTGTCATAGAGTATGGACACTCTGTCAGACAGCCCTGTCAGTCTAGCTGGTAGAGTATGGACACTCTGTCAGACAGCCCTGTCAGTCTAGCTGGTAGAGTATGGACACTCTGTCAGACAGCCCTGTCAGTCTAGCTGGTAGAGTATGGACACTCTGTCAGACAGCCCTGTCAGTCTAGCTGGTAGAGTATGGACACTCTGTCAGACAGCCCTGTCAGTCCAGCTGGTAGAGTATGGACACTGTCAGAAAGCCCTGTCAGTCCAGCTGGTAGAGTATGGACACTCTGTCAGACAGCCCTGTCAGTCTAGCTGGTAGAGTATGGACACTGTCAGACAGCCCTGTCAGTCCAGCTGGTAGAGTATGGACACTCTGTCAGACAGCCCTGTCAGTCTAGCTGGTAGAGTATGGACACTCTGTCAGACAACCCTGTCAGTCCAGCTGGTAGAGTATGGACACTGTCAGACAGCCCTGTCAGTCTAGCTGGTAGAGTATGGACACTCTGTCAGACAGCCCTGTCAGTCCAGCTGGTAGAGTATGGACACTGTCAGAAAGCCCTGTCAGTCCAGCTGGTAGAGTATGGACACTCTGTCAGACAGCCCTGTCAGTCTAGCTGGTAGAGTATGGACACTGTCAGACAGCCCTGTCAGTCCAGCTGGTAGAGTATGGACACTCTGTCAGACAGCCCTGTCAGTCTAGCTGGTAGAGTATGGACACTCTGTCAGACAACCCTGTCAGTCCAGCTGGTAGAGTATGGACATGTCAGACAGCCCTGTCAGTCCAGCTGGTAGAGTATGGACACTCTGTCAGACAGCCCTGTCAGTCTAGCTGGTAGAGTATGGACACTCTGTCAGACAGCCCTGTCAGTCCTGCTGGTAGAGTATGGACACTGTCAGACAGCCCTGTCAGTCTAGCTGGTAGAGTATGGACACTCTGTCAGACAGCCCTGTCAGTCCAGCTGGTAGAGTATGGACACTCTGTCAGACAGCCCTGTCAGTCTAGCTGGTAGAGTATGGACACTCTGTCAGACAGCCCTGTCAGTCCTGCTGGTAGAGTATGGACACTGTCAGACAGCCCTGTCAGTCTAGCTGGTAGAGTATGGACACTCTGTCAGACAGCCCTGTCAGTCCAGCTGGTAGAGTATGGACACTCTGTCAGACAGCCCTGTCAGTCTAGCTGGTAGAGTATGGACACTCTGTCAGACAGCCCTGTCAGTCTAGCTAGTAGAGTATGGACACTCTGTCAGACAGCCCTGTCAGTCTAGCTGGTAGAGTATGGACACTCTGTCAGACAGCCCTGTCAGTCTAGCTGGTAGAGTATGGACACTGTCAGACAGCCCTGTCAGTCTAGCTAGTAGAGTATGGACACTCTGTCAGACAGCCCTGTCAGTCTAGCTGGTAGAGTATGGACACTCTGTCAGACAGCCCTGTCAGTCTAGCTGGTAGAGTATGGACACTCTGTCAGACAGCCCTGTCAGTCCTGCTGGTAGAGTATGGACACTGTCAGACAGCCCTGTCAGTCTAGCTGGTAGAGTATGGACACTCTGTCAGACAGCCCTGTCAGTCCAGCTGGTAGAGTATGGACACTCTGTCAGACAGCCCTGTCAGTCTAGCTGGTAGAGTATGGACACTCTGTCAGACAGCCCTGTCAGTCTAGCTGGTAGAGTATGGACACTCTGTCAGACAGCCCTGTCAGTCTAGCTGGTAGAGTATGGACACTCTGTCAGACAGCCCTGTCAGTCTAGCTGGTAGAGTATGGACACTCCGTCATAGAGTATGGACACTCTGTCAGACAGCCCTGTCAGTCTAGATGGTAGAGTATGGACACTCCGTCATAGAGTATGGACACTCTGTCAGACAGCCCTGTCAGTCTAGCTGGTAGAGTATGGACACTCCGTCATAGAGTATGGACACTCTGTCAGACAGCCCTGTCAGTCTAGCTGGTAGAGTATGGACACTCCGTCATAGAGTATGGACACTCTGTCAGACAGCCCTGTCAGTCTAGCTGGTAGAGTATGGACACTCCGTCATAGAGTATGGACACTCTGTCAGACAGCCCTGTCAGTCTAGCTGGTAGAGTATGGACACTCTGTCAGACAGCCCTGTCAGTCTAGCTGGTAGAGTATGGACACTGTCAGACAGCCCTGTCAGTCTAGCTGGTAGAGTATGGACACTCTGTCAGACAGCCCTGTCAGTTTAGCTGGTAGAGTATGGACACTCTGTCAGACAGCCCTGTCAGTCTAGCTGGTAGAGTATGGACACTCTGTCAGACAGCCTTGTCAGTCTAGCTGGTAGAGTATGGACACTGTCAGACAGCCCTGTCAGTCTAGCTGGTAGAGTATGGACACTCTGTCAGACAGCCCTGTCAGTCCAGCTGGTAGAGTATGGACACTCTGTCAGACAGCCCTGTCAGTCTAGCTGATAGAGTATGGACACTCTGTCAGACAGCCCTGTCAGTCTAGCTGGTAGAGTATGGACACTGTCAGACAGCCCTGTCAGTCTAGCTGGTAGAGTATGGACACTCTGTCAGACAGCCCTGTCAGTCCAGCTGGTAGAGTATGGACACTCTGTCAGACAGCCCTGTCAGTCTAGCTGATAGAGTATGGACACTCTGTCAGACAGCCCTGTCAGTCTAGCTGGTAGAGTATGGACACTGTCAGACAGCCCTGGTGCACGAGATAAATAATTACAGGGATTACTCTCACTGCCAGCGCTGTCGACATTGCGCCAAAAGTACAACACTACAAAGTGTACCTTTAATATTAATATTTGCAAGCAGCTTCTATCTCAAGGCCATCAGACTGTTAAATAGCCATCACTAGCCGGCCTCCACCCAGTACCCTGCCCTGAACTTAGTCACTGTCACTAGCCGGCCTCCGCCCAGTACCCTGCCCTGAACTTAGTCACTGTCACTAGCCGGCATCCACCCAGTACCCTGCCCTGAACTTAGTCACTGTCACTAGCCGGCCCCCACCCAGTACCCTGCCCTGAACTTAGTCACTGTCACTAGCCGGCATCCACCCAGTACCCTGCCCTGAACTTAGTCACTGTCACTAGCCGGCCTCCACCCAGTACCCTGCCCTGAACTTAGTCACTGTCACTAGCCGGCCTCCACCCAGTACCCTGCCCTGAACTTAGTCACTGTCACTAGCCGGCCTCCACCCAGTACCCTGCCCTGAACTTAGTCACTGTCACTAGCCGGCCTCCACCCAGTACCCTGCCCTGAACTTAGTCACTGTCACTAGCCGGCATCCACCCAGTACCCTGCCCTGAACTTAGTCACTGTCACTAGCCAGCTAACACCCGGTTATTCAACCCTACACCTTAGAGGCTGCTGCCCTATGTACATAGACATGGAATCACTGGCCACTTTAATAATGGAACACTAGTCACTTTAATAATTTTTACATACTGCTTTACTCATCTCATATGCATATACTGTATTCTTTTCTACTGTATTCTAGTCAATGCCACTCCGACATTGCTCGTCCTAATATTTATATATGGCTTAATTCCATTCTTTTACTTTTAGATTTGTGTGTTTTGTTGTGTTGTTAGATATTACTGCACTGTTGGAGCTAGGAACACAAGCATTTCACTACACCCGCAATAACATCTGCTAAACATGTGTATGTGACCAATGCAATTTGATTTGATTTGAATAAATGGTGTTAGGCTAGTAGAACCATTCATCATTGCCTGTGTGCTATACTGTAGAACTAGAATACCCTGTCAATAATACACAGTAACAAATCATTACTAGAATACCCTGTCAATAATACACAGTAACAAATCATTACTAGAATACCCTGTCAATAATACACAGTAACAAATCATTACTAGAATACCCTGTCAATAATACACAGTAACAAATCATTACTAGAATACCCTGTCAATAATACACAGTAACAAATCATTACTAGAATACCCTGTCAATAATACACAGTAGCAAATCATTACTAGAATACCCTGTCAATAATACACAGTAACAAATCAATGTCTTACACAATGACAACTCAGAACATGTAACCTTGTATCAATTGAGCACTCTTACCATAGTAACCATCAAGTGAATCATGTTCAACATAGTAACCATCAAGTGAATCATGTTCAACATAGTAACCCTCAAGTGAATCATATTCGACATAGTAACCATCAAGTGAATCATGCTCAACATAGTAACCATCAAGTGAATCATATTCGACATAGTAACCATCAAGTGAATCATGTTCAACATAGTAACCATCAAGTGAATCATGTTCAACATAGTAACCATCAAGTGAATCATGTTCAACATAGTAACCCTCAAGTGAATCATATTCGACATAGTAACCATCAAGTGAATCATGTTCAACATAGTAACCCTCAAGTGAATCATATTCGACATAGTAACCATCAAGTGAATTATGTTCAACATAGTATTTCCATTCTGTCTTGAATAGTATCAACAATCCAACCATTCGTTCCATTCCTTTCTAATAGAGAAAAGGGACACAAGGTTGAAGAACGACTTCTCTGTCCTAGACTGTGTCCTCAGAGCATGTGCAGACCAGCTGGCTGGAGTGTTTACGGACATATTCAATCTCTCCCTATCCCAGTCTGCTGTCCCCACATGCTTCATGATGTCCACCATTGTTCCTGTACCCAAGAAAGCGAAGGTAACTGAACTAAATGACTATCGCCTTGGCAGAGTGGTGCCAGGAAAGAGAGGAGGTGAAGGCCTTGGTGGAGTGGTGCCAGGATAGAGAGGAGGTGAAGGCCCTGGTGGAGTGGTGCCAGGAAAGAGAGGAGGTGAAGGCCCTGGTGGAGTGGTGCCAGGAAAGAGAGGAGGTGAAGGCCCTGGTGGAGTGGTGCCAGGAAAGAGAGGAGGTGAAGGCCCTGGTGGAGTGGTGCCAGGATAGAGAGGAGGTGAAGGCCCTGGTGGAGTGGTGCCAGGATAGAGAGGAGGTGAAGGCCCTGGTGGAGTGGTGCCAGGATAGAGAGGAGGTGAAGGCCTTGGTGGAGTGGTGCCAGGATAGAGAGGAGGTGAAGGCCCTGGTGGAGTGGTGCCAGGAAAGAGAGGAGGTGAAGGCCCTGGTGGAGTGGTGCCAGGATAGAGAGGAGGTGAAGGCCCTGGTGGAGTGGTGCCAGGATAGAGAGGAGGTGAAGGCCCTGGTGGAGTGGTGCCAGGATAGAGAGGAGGTGAAGGCCTTGGTGGAGTGGTGCCAGGATAGAGAGGAGGTGAAGGCCCTGGTGGAGTGGTGCCAGGATAGAGAGGAGGTGAAGGCCCTGGTGGAGTGGTGCCAGGAAAGAGAGGAGGTGAAGGCCCTGGTGGAGTGGTGCCAGGATAGAGAGGAGGTGAAGGCCCTGGTGGAGTGGTGCCAGGAAAGAGAGGAGGTGAAGGCCCTGGTGGAGTGGTGCCAGGAAAGAGAGGAGGTGAAGGCCCTGGCGGAGTGGTGCCAGGAAAGAGAGGAGGTGAAGGCCCTGGTGGAGTGGTGCCAGGATAGAGAGGAGGTGAAGGCCCTGGTGGAGTGGTGCCAGGAAAATAACCTGTCCCTCAACATCAACAAAACAAAGGAGCTGATCATGGACTACCATCCTCATCTACGGGCTGCAGTGGAGCAGGTCAAAAGCTTCAAGTTCCTCATCTACGGGCTGCAGTGGAGCAGGTCAAAAGCTTCAAGTTCCTCATCTACGGGCTGCAGTGGAGCAGGTCAAAAGCTTCAAGTTCCTCATCTACGGGCTGCAGTGGAGCAGGTCAAAAGCTTCAAGTTCCTTGGCGTGTCCATCACACAGAGGATGAAATGGTCCCTTCACACCGACAGTGCGGTGAAAAAGGAGCCTATTCAACCTCGGCGGCTGAAGAAATGTGGCATGGCCCCCCCCTTACGAACTTCCACAGATGCACCACTGAGAGCATTCTGTCGGGCTGCATCACCGCCTGGTACAGCAACTGCACTGCTCTCAACCGCATGGAGGGTGGTGCGGTCAGCCCAACGCACCACCGGGGGGCACGCCCCACATGAAAAAATACTACAGTTTACTATAGAATTCTATTGTAAACTGTAGTCTACTGTAGAACACTATACCACACACTGTAGTATCCCTTGATCATGTGTAGTATATAATGTTGTAGTATACTACAGTAAATTCTACAGTATTATCCACATAAAAAAACACTGTAGTAAATACTACAGTAATGTCCGCAAAAACACTACACTTTTTTAACTATAGGAAATACTACAGTCGTGGTCAAAAGTTTTGAGAATGACACAAGTATTGGTCTTCACAAAGTTCGCTGCTTCAGTGTTTTTAGATATTTTTGTCAAATGTTACTATGGTATACTGAAGTATAATTACAAGCATTTCATAAGTGTCAAAGGCTTTTATTGGCAATTACATTAAGTTTATGCAAAGAGTCAATATTTGCAGTGTTGACCCGTCTTTTTCAAGACCTCTGCAATCCGCCCTGGCATGCTGTCAATTAACTTCTGGGCCACATGCTGACTGATGGCAGTCCATTCTTGCATAATCAATGCTTGGAGTTTGTCAGAATTTGTGGGTTTTTGTTTGTCCACCCGCCTCTTGAGGATTGACCACAAATTCTCAATGGGATTAAGGTCTGGGGAGTTTCCTGGCCATGGACCCAACATTTTGATGTTTTGTTCCCCGAGCCACTTAGTTATCACTTTTGCCTTATGGCAAGGTGCTCCATCATGCTGGAAAGGGAATTGGTCGTCACCAAACTGTTCTTGGATGGTTGGGAGAAGTTGCTCTCGGAGCATGTGTTGGTACCATTCTTTATTCATGGCTGTGTTCTTAGGCAAAATTGTGAGTGAGCCCACTCCCTTGGCTGAGAAGCAACCCCACACATGAATGGTCTCAGGATGCTTTACTGTTGGCATGACACAGGACTGATGGCAGCGCTCACCTTGTCTTCTCCGGACAAGGTGTTTTCCGGATTCCCGAAACAATCGGAAAGGGGATTCATCAGAGAAAATGACTTTACCCCAGTTCTCAGCAGTCCAATCCCTGTACCTTTTGCAGAATATCAGTCTGTCCCTGATGTTTTTCCTGGAGAGAAGTGGCTTCTTTGCTGCCCTTCTTGACACCAGGCCATCCTCCAAAAGTCTTCGCCTCACTGTGCGTGCAGATGCACTCACACCTGCCTGCTGCCATTCCTGAGCAAGCTCTGCACTGGTGGTGCCCCGATCCCGCAGCTGAATCAACTTTATGAGACGGTCCTGGCGCTTGCTGGACTTTCTTGGGCGCCCTGATGCCTTCTTCACAACAATTGAACCTCTCTCCTTGAAGATCTTGATGATCCGATAAATGGTTGATTTAGGTGCAATCTTACTAGCAGCAATATCCTTGCCTGTGAAGCCCTTTTTGTGCAAAGCAATGATGACGGCACGTGTTTCCTTGCAGGTAACCATGGTTGACAGAGGAAGAACAATGATTAAAGCACCACCCTCCTTTTAAAGCTTCCAGTCTGTTATTCTAACTCAATCAGCATGACAGAGTGATCTCCAGCCTTGTCCTCGTCAACACTCTCACCTGTGTTAACAAGAGAATCACTGACATGATGTCAGCTGGTCCTTTTGTGGCAGGGCTGAAATGTAGTGGAAATGTTTTTTGGAATTAAAGTGGGGGAAAACAGTATTTAGTCAGCCACCAATTGTGCAAGTTCTCCCACTTAAAAAGATGAGAGAGGCCTGTAATTTTCATCATAGGTACACGTCAAATATGACAGACAAATTGAGAAGAAAAAAAATCCAGAAAATCACATTGTAGGATTTTTTATGAATTTATTTGCAAATTATGGTGGAAAATAAGTATTTGGTCACCTACAAACAAGCAAGATTTCTGGCTCTCACAGACCTGTAACTTCTTCTTTAAGAGGCTCCTCTGTCCTCCACTCATTACCTGCATTAATGGCACCTGTTTGAACTTGTTATCAGTATAAAAGACACCTGTCCACAACCTCAAACTGTCACACTCCAAACTCCACTATGGCCAAGACCAAAGAGCTGTCAAAGGACACCAGAAACAAAATTGTAGACCTCCACCAGGCTGGGAAGACTGAATCTGCAATAGGTAAGCAGCTTGGTTTGAAGAAATCAACTGTGGGAGCAATTATTAGGAAATGGAAGACATACAAGACCACTGATAATCTCCCTCGATCTGGGGCTCCACGCAAGATCTCACCCCGTGGGGTCAAAATGATCACAAGAACGGTGAGCAAAAATCCCAGAACCACACAGGGGGACCTAGTGAATGACCTGCAGAGAGCTGGGACCAAAGTAACAAAGCCTACCATCAGTAACACACTACGCCGCCAGGGACTCAAATCCTGCAGTGCCAGACGTGTCCCCCTGCTTAAGCCAGTACATGTCCAGGCCCATCTGAAGTTTG
>CM062490.1:53862000-53936217 GCA_031479575.1 Coregonus ussuriensis
AGAGAGTAGCGGGAGAGAGGGAGCAGAGGAAGGGGAGAGAGGAAGGAGAGGAGGGGGAGAGAGGAAGGAGAGGAGGGGGAGAGAGGGAGCAGAGGAAGGGGAGAGAGGAAGGAGAGGAAGGGGAGAGAGGAAGGAGAAGAGGGAGAGGAAGGAGAGGAGGGGGAGAAAGGAAGGAGAGGAGGGGGAGGAGGGGGAGAAAGGAAGGAGAGGAGGGGGAGAAAGGAAGGAGAGGAGGGGGAGAGAGGAAGGGGAGAGAGGAAGGAGAGGAAGGGGAGAGAGGAAGGAGAGGAGGGGGAGAGAGGGATTCCACGATTTGAAACGAAAACCAATGATTGCAACGTTAAACAAACCATACTCTATGCACAAGGACAACTTTTAACGATTTCCACAGAAAATGTGACAAAAACACATTTACTTAAAGAACAGTGCAGATGCAAAGTTTGGTAACAGAGTGTCAGCATAAACAGCACAAACCGGCATTCTGTTACCACACTTTGGATCTGCACTGTACTTCAGGTAAATGTGTTTTTGTAAAATGTTCAGTGGAAATTACTAAAGGTCCAATGCAGACGTTTTTATCTCACTATCAAATCAAATCAAATCAAATTTTATTGGTCACATGCGCCGAATACAACAGGTGCAGACATTACAGTGAAATGCTTACTTACAGCCCTTAACCAAGTATCTCACTCTAATTGTTTTCAATTAAAATTGTCAAAAAGAAACAAAATTATCTGAAAATCTCCCAGTTCTTCCATGGCCTGCATATTCACCAGACATGTCACCCATTGAGCATGTTTGGGATGCTCTGGGTCGACGTGTACGACAGCGTGTTCCAGTTCCCGCCAATATCCAGCAACTTCGCACAGCCATTGAAGAGGAGTGGGACAACATTCTACAGGCCACAATCAACAGCCTGATCAACTCTATGTGAAGGAGATGTGTCACGCTGTATGAGGCAAATGGTGGTCACACCAGATACTGACTGGTTTTCTGATCCACGCCCCTACCTTTTAATAAGGTATCTGTGACGAGTAGATGCATATCTGTATTCCCAATCATGTGAAATCCATAGATTTGGGCCTAATGAATCTATTTCAATTGACTGATTTCCTTATATGAACTGTCACTCAGTAAAATCTTTGAAATTGTTTCATGTTGCGTTTATATTTTTGCTCAGCGTAATTTAGTGCCTTGATGTCAACAGGGAGGCCAAAACTCCATCCCACCAGAACAGGTCTAAATGGTATATATGGTAGTCTATAGCGCCGTGCTCTACCAGCTGAGCTACAGAGGACCAGTTGATGTCAACAGGGAGGCCAAAACTCCATCCCACCAGAACAGGCAGACATTTCAGGCGGTCTTTTCAAACAGCTCTTACACCAAAAGGGCATTATCATAATTTTCACAATTTCACAGTATTATTCCAACCTCATAGTGTGGAAATATATATAAAACATAGGAAAATCGCGTTTTTCACTGCACTGGGCCTTTAAAAGTAGTCCTTGTGCATAGAGTTTGTTTAATGTTGCAATCATGAAAAATCTGAGTCTCAGCATCATTCTGTTACTGTGGAATTGGAGGAGATGGAGGTAAACACAGTCTTCCACTTCGGTGAAAAGAACATGGCAATATTAAACACTGTATGCAAATAGAAACACTAACTAACCCATCAGGAATTCATGAAACTGAATGAGGTCAGCTAACAGATATGGTGATTACTAACGTCTAAAACTGCCTAGATGCCGGGAGAGGAGGGGGACGAAGGGGTCAGTCAAAGCTGCTTACACCACAGTCCAAATTCCACACCTCCAACTGAAAATGCCTTCCTTGCCTCCGTCAGAGGAGAGAGTCAAACAACTTCCAGAACATTCAGACTGTCAGGAGACTGTAGGCTACATTCAGACAGGACAGTCTATATTATATGACAAGGCTGGTCAAACACACATCTCGGTTCAGCGCTCGGCTCCTTCTTCCCTCCAACTACATACAGCTACAGTTAACTCTCAGTCTGACCCGACCCAGTCTCTACCCTCCATCCAGTTCAAACAGAGACAATTACACAGCTAAGCCCGGTGTTAAAAACTCCTCACTGCCCCACATTGTTCAGGCTTCACTTACCTCAGTCAAACAGCCATTGCTCTGCAGTAGATTTTTCTCCCTCTAAGTCTGCTGTGTTGGACTTAACTAGCTAAACAAAACAGGCTGCCAAGCTAGCTAGCCCACCTCTCCCCCTCTCTCTCTCTCTGTCTCTCTCTCTCTCTCCCCCTCTCTCTCTCTCTCTCTCTCTATCTCTCTCTCTCTCTCTCTCTCTCTCTCCCCCTCTCTCTCTCTCTCTCTCTCTCTCTCTCTCTCTCTCTCTCTCTCTCTCTCTCTCTCTCTGTCTCTCTCTCTCTCTCTCTCTCTCTCTCTCTCTCTCTCTCTCTCTCTCTCTGTCTCTCTCTCTCTCTCTCTCTCTCTCTCTCTCTCTCTCTCTCTCTCTCTCTCTCTCTCTCTCTCTCTCTCTCTCTCTCTCTCTCTGTCTCTCTCTCTCTCTCTCTGTCTCTCTCTCTCTCTCTCTCTCTCTCTCTCTCTCTCTCTCTCTCTCTCTCTCTCTCTCTCTCTCTCTCTCTCTCTCTCTCTCTCTCTCTCTCTCTCTCTCTCTCTCTCTCTCTCTCTCTCTCTCTCTCTCTCTCTCTCTGTCTCTCTCTCTCTCTCTCTCTCTCTCTCTCTCTCTCTCTCTCTCTCTCTCTCTCTCTCTCTCTCTCTCTCTCTCTCTCTCTCTCTCTCTCTCTCTCTCTCTCTCTCTCTCTCTCTCTCTCTCTCTCTCTCTCTCTCAATCTTCACTTCATAAGGGGAAAAATTCCACTATTGGTGTAAACTCAGTCAAGCCCAGCTCATGCTGGCATAGGCTGACGGGATCGACCAATCACAGAACAATGTCTCTCCCTGTTCCCCACCCAAAACAGGAGGCCCTTATTCAGACTCCTGTAGCTCCACTCTCTGCTACGATGACAAAGACACACTGTACCGCGAGTACGGCGTTCCAGTTTTCCAGCTACACAACAGATATGTAGTAGTGTTTTTCCAGTCAGTCAGTTTTCCAGCTACACAACAGATATGTAGTCGTGTTTTTCCAGTCAGTCAGTTTTCCAGCTACACAACAGATATGTAGTAGTGTTTTTCCAGTCAGTCAGTTTTCCAGCTACACAACAGATATGTAGTAGTGTTTTTCCAGTCAGTCAGTTTTCCAGCTACACAACAGATATGTAGTAGTGTTTTTCCAGTCAGTCAGTTTTCCAGCTACACAACAGATATGTAGTAGTGTTTTTCCAGTCAGTCAGTTTTCCAGCTACACAACAGATATGTAGTAGTGTTTTTCCAGTCAGTCAGTTTTCCAGCTACACAACAGATATGTAGTAGTGTTTTTCCAGTCAGTCAGTTTTCCAGCTACACAACAGATATGAAGTAGTGTTTTTCCAGTCAGTCAGTTTTCCAGCTACACAACAGATATGTAGTAGTGTTTTTCCAGTCAGTCAGTTTTCCAGCTACACAACAGATATGTAGTAGTGTTTTTCCAGTCAGTCAGTTTTCCAGCTACACAACAGATATGTAGTAGTGTTTTTCCAGTCAGTCAGTTTTCCAGCTACACAACAGATATGAAGTAGTGTTTTTCCAGTCAGTCAGTTTTCCAGCTACACAACAGATATGAAGTAGTGTTTTTCCAGTCAGTCAGTTTTCCAGCTACACAACAGATATGTAGTAGTGTTTTTCCAGTCAGTCAGTTTTCCAGCTACACAACAGATATGAAGGAGTGTTTTTCCAGTCAGTCAGTTTTCCAGCTACACAACAGATATGAAGTAGTGTTTTTCCAGTCAGTCAGTTTTCCAGCTACACAACAGATATGTGTGACTCGTTTCAGGAAACTAGGCGTATGTCGCGTGTCACTACTTCACAGGAGAGCCATTTGAACTTAAACTTTCTTTTAAAATCAAAATGCGTTTTTTGGCAGAAATGCCTTCTGAAACATGTGAACTTTCATGTGCCTTAATAACAAACTTGTATGCCATCTGTAAATACAAATACAATTGTTGCATTAGCCACGGAAAAAGACAGCAACCTTCCCGCTAGCCATGATTGGCTGAGGTAATGAGTGGGCTGGACATGCCGAGAGATGAGTTCGGATTGGTCTGCCATGTAGCATGGTCAGTATGTGTAGGTAATCCTTTCTAACGCAGATCTTAGAAAGATTTCACGTAGTAGAACTGCATAAGTGTTGCTCTCCATTTTCTGGAGGACAGAGTTTTGAAATCAGTGGACTTAGAGTATGATAGCTAAGGAGATGGAGAATATTCTGGCGTTTGATTGCAAATATGCAGATGGTGTCGAAAAAAGAACACACAGAAGGCTGTTGTATAAAACACCTGTCTCTGGATTACATCTTCAAACTAAGGGCAACCATGGCATCCGTGACAGAGAGGGAGAAGCGTCCATCCATGTATACGGGTAAGATAGTCTAGCTAGCTACATTTTCAGATATTACACGTTTCTCATTTTGTCCGAAAGCCTTTTTTTTTTTCATTTCAAGTTCAAGTGTACTGTTAGCTATCTAGCTAATGTTAGCAGGCTGGCTCGCTAGCTAACATTACGTGTATGATCTGTGTAGTAATATTATTCGTATCTCAGAGCCATTTGCATTGCTAGTTATAGCCTAATGTTAGCTAGCTAACATTGAATCTGGTTGGTTAGCTAACTGCAGATTCATGCAGGGTAGCAACGTTATGGGTCGGGATTATGGTTCATTGTTTAGCTAGCTAGCTACATGTCTAAACAAAAGACTCCACTATGCAAGTAACTATTTCAATAGAATGTTTATGATGTCACTGCGACAACTGTCGATAGACGTAGCTGGTACATTTGCTCTGGCTATCTACAGTTGCTTGCCAAATCCATACGGAAGGTGTCTATAAGAACCACTTTAGAATCAGACTCACCTGAAATATAATACACATATTAATATAATATACATACTAATTGAATATAAAACACATACAGTTGCTTGCGAAAGTATTCACCCCCCTTGGCATTTTTCCTATTTTGTTGCCTTACAACCTGGAATTAAAATGGATTTTTTTGGGGGTTTGTATCATTTGATTTACACAACATGCCTACCACTTTGAAGATGCAAAAATATGTTTTATTGTGAAACAAACAAGAAATAAGACAAAAAAACAGAAAACTTGAGAGTGCATAACTATTCAACTATGTTTCCCCTTAAACCACTCAAGTGTTTCTTTAGCAGTATGCTTAGGGTCATTGTCCTGCTGGAAGGTGAACCTCCGTCCCAGTCTCAAATCTCTGGAAGACTGAAACAGGTTTCCCTCAAGAATTTCCCTGTATTTAGAGCCATCCATCATTCCTTCAATTCTGACCAGTTTCCCAGTCCCTGACGATGAAAAACTTCCCCACAGCATGATGCTGCCACCACCATGCTTCACTGAGGGGGTGGTGTTCTCGGGGTGATGAGAGGTGTTGGGTTTGCACCAGACATAGCGTTTTCCTTGATGGCCAAAAAGCTCAATTTTAGTCTCATCTGACCAGAGTACCTTCTTCCATATGTTTGGGGAGTCGCCCACATGCCTTTTGCCGAACACCAAATGTGTTTGCTTATTTCTTTCTTTAAGCAATGGCTTTTTTCTGGCCACTCTTCCGTAAAGCCCAAAAGTGGCTTAAAGTGGTCCTATGGACAGATACTCCAATCTCCGCTGTGGAGCTTTGCAGCTCCTTCAGGGTTATCTTTGGTCTCTTTGTTGCCTCTGATTAATGCCCTCCTTGCCTGGTCCGTGAGATTTGGTGGGCGGCCCTCTCTTGGCAGGTTTGTTGTGGTGCCATATTCTTTCCATTTTTTAATAATGGCTTTAATGGTGCTCCGTGGGATGTTCAAAGTTTCAGATATTTTTTTAGAACCCAACCCTGATCTATACTTCTCCACAACTTTGTCCCTGACCTGTTTGGAGCGCTCCTTGGTCTTCATGGTGCCGCTTGCTTAGTGGTGTTGCAGACACTGGGGCCTTTCAGAACAGGTGATTATATATCCTGGGATCATGTAACAGATCATGTGACACTTAGATTGCACACAGGGGGACTTATTGAACTAATTATGTGACTTCAGAAGGTAATTGGTTGCACCAGATCTTATTTAGGGGCTTCATAGCAAAGGGGGTGAATACATATGCACGCACCACTTTTACGTTATTTATTTTTTAGAATTTCTTGAAACAAGTAATTTTTTTCATTTCACTTCACCAATTTGAACTATTTTGTGTATGTCCATCACATGAAATCCAAATAAAAATCAATTTAAATTACAGGTTGTAATGCAACAAAATAGGGAGATTAATACTTTTGCAAGGCACTGTACTCCGATTTCAGAGCAGAATAACTGACGAATTTACGAACGCTCAACACCCGTTGAATACGGCCGGTGTCAGTAAACAATGGCAAAAAAGCGTAATTAAATTGTTGCCAGCAGCACAGTTGCAGTCAACAACACTCTGGATAACATAAAAACTGCCTAACCAGCTCTGCTAGGGCGAGTAAAATGATCAGTGAGCTGTTCTCTCATTTGTGTCTGGAAGTAGCTAGCAAGCTAGCCAACGCTTGGGTGCTTGACTGCTGTTGTGAGGCCAGAACGCTCGGATCAACCCGACTCCTCGGCCAGAGCATCCAATGTGCACTCTGAACACTCCGAGAGCGAAACGCTCTGAATATTACGAACTGACAATCTGACAACACTGAGTTTACGAACGCCCAGAGCACACTCTGGCACTCCAGATTAAATTTACGAACACACCCGTAGTATAAACTAGCCTTTAGTCTTGAAATCTTTGGTTGTTTAGTACACTACTCACTCTGTTTAGCACATGGCCTCACATGTGAATCCTTAAAGAGATGGGTGGGGCTAAAGCATTTAAGAGGGTGTGAACGATGCTGAATGGATGTAGACAAAGAAGAGCTCTCCAGTAGGTGTCCCAAAACATTCAAGGGCCATTTTCTCAAAAGTGGGGTTACAAGTTTATCAACTTTCAAAGCAGAATTACTTTCCCATTGTTCCTCAACTGTAGTGTTTGATATACCATTTTCTAGCTCTGAGTCGGAGTCTGGTATGGTCTACAGCTCATCATGAGGTAGTGTTGGTCCAGTAGGTCCAGTACAGCGCTGACCAGGTTATTATCCTGTCTGTCAGTCTGTCTTGTTATCACCACAATACCATGCTGTCTGTCTGTCAGTCTGTCTTGTCATCACCACAATACCATGCTGTCTGTCTGCACTGAGGTGACGACTCGCTTGGCACTGGCTAGTGAGGGCTCTCCAGTTATGTCATCAAGGATGAGGGGACAGTGTGATTAGATTACCCTACAGACCAGACCAGAGCCACTTGGAGAAACGCACCATTTGTGTTACAAATACTGGGCCAGTGCCGTGGTCTAACAGACAAGAGAAACTCAACGTTAGCTTTACTCTTCAGTGCCGTGGTCTAACAAACAAGAGAAAATGAAGGTTAGCTTTACAATCTACCAGGATCAATAGTGAACTGAATCCTTTGCAGAAAGTTGCTTATCATCTATTGGCTATTTATTATCTGTGGTCTGTGTTGTAGTGGGGGGAGACTTAAACAGCCAACCAAATATAACGTTGTCAGTGTCATGTCAGGAACCCAGTTAGATTGCCTGGAGGCCAGCATTCCATCCCCTCTGGTCTCTCAAAGCACACTGAGTAGTAGATGTTTACTCAGGAACAGGACTCATGCAGGAATGGGAGAGAAGTTTTAGAGTCAAGTTTGGGACAGGATGGGACAGGAACGGGCAGTAGAGGAACGGGCAGTACAGGAACGGGCAGTACAGGAAAAGTTATACACTGAGTTATTGGGGGGGGGTAGAAATATATAATGTGTGTAGACCTAATATACACTACATGACCAAAAGTATGTGGACACCTGCTCCTCCAACATCTCATTCCAAAATCATGGGCATTAATATGGAGTTGGTCCCCCCTTTGCTGCTATAACAGCCTCCACTCTTCTGGGAAGGCTTTCCACTAGATGTTGGAACATTGCTGCGGGGACTTGCTTCCATTCAGCCACAAGAGCATTAGTGAGGTCGGGCACGGATGTTGGGCAATTAGGCCTGGCTCGTAGTCGGCGTTCCAATTAATCTCAAAGGTGTTCGATGAGGTTAAGGTCAGGGCTCTATGCAGGCCAGTCAAGTTCTTCCACACCGATCTCAACAAACAATTTCTGTACGGACCTCGCTTTGTGTATGGGGGCATTGTCATGGTGAAACAGGAAAGGGCCTTCCCCAAACTGTTGCCACAAAGTTGGAAGCACATAATCGTTTAGAATGTAATTGTATGCTGTAGCGTTAAAAAGATTTCCCTTCACTGGAACTAAGTGGCCTAGATTGAACCATGAAAAACAGCCCCAAACCATCATTCCTCCTCCAACAAACTTTACAGTTGGCACTATGCATTGGGGCAGGTAGCATTCTCCTGGCATCCGCCAAACCCAGATTCGTCCATCGTGATCATCACTCCATTGAACGCGTTTCCACTGCTCCAGAGTCCAATGGCAGCGAGCTTTACAGCACTCCAGCCGACGCTTGGCATTGCGCATGGTGATCTTAGGCTTGTGTGCGGCTGCTCGGCCATGGAAACCCATTTCCCGACGAACAGTTCTTGTGAGTTGCTTCATGAGCCAGTTTATGAACTCGGTAGTGAGTGTTGCAACCGAGGACAGAAGATTTTTACGCGCTACACGCTTCAGCACTCGCCGGTCCCGTTTCTTTGAGCTTGTGTGGCCTACCACTTCGCGGCTGAGCCGTTGTTGCTCCTAGAAGTTTCCACTTCACAATAACAGCACTTACAGTTGACCGGGGCAGCTCTAGCCGGGCTGAAATGTGACGAACTGATTTGTTGGAAAAGTGGCATCCTATGACGATGCCATGTTGAAAGTCACTGAGCTCTTCAGTAAGGCCATTCTACTTCCAATGTTTGTCCATGGATATTGCATGGCTGTGTGCTCGGTTTTATACACCTGTCATCAACAGTTGAGGCTAAAAAAGCAGAATCCACTAATTTGAAGGGGTGTCCACATACTTTTTTTATATATAATGTAGTTTACTTAATATACACTGCTCAAAAAAATTAAGGGAACACTAAAATAACACATCCTAGATCTGAATGAATTAAATAATCTTATTAAATACTTTCTTCTTTACATAGTTGAATGTGCTGACAACAAAATCACACAAAAATTATCAATGGAAATCAAATGTATCAACCCATGGAGGTCTGGATTTGGAGTCACCCTCAAAATTTAAGTGGAAAACCACACTACAGGCTGATCCAACTTTGATGTAATGTCCTTAAAACAAGTCAAAATGAGGCTCAGTAGTGTGTGTGGCCTCCACGTGCCTGTATGACCTCCCTACAAGCTCCTGATGAGGTGGCGGATGGTCTCCTGAGGGATCTCCTCCCAGACCTGGACTAAAGCATCCGCCAACTCCTGGACAGTCTGTGGTGCAACGTGGCATTGGTGGATGGAGCGAGACATGATGTCCCAGATGTGCTCAATTGGATTCAAGTCTGGGGAACGGGCGGTCCATAGCATCAATGCCTTCCTCTTGCAGGAACTGCTGACACACTCCAGCCACATGAGGTCTAGCATTTTCTTGCATTAGGAGGAACCCAGGGCCAACCGCACCAGCATATGGTTTCACAAGGGGTCTGAGGATCTCATCTCGGTACCTAATGGCAGTCAGGCTACCTCTGGCGAGCACATGGAGGGCTGTGCGGCCCCCCAAAGAAATGCCACCCCACACCATGACTGACCCACCGCCAAACCGGTCATGCTGGAGGATGTTGCAGGCAGCAGAACGTTCTCCACGGCGTCTCCAGACTCTGTCACGTCTGTCACGTGCTCAGTGTGAACCTGCTTTCATCTGTGAAGAGCACAGGGCGCCAGTGGCGAATTTGCCAATCTTGGTGTTCTCTGGCAAATGCCAAACGTCCTGCACGGTGTTGGGCTGTAAGCACAACCCCCACCTGTGGAAGTCGGGCCCTCATACCACCTTCATGGAGTCTGTTTCTGACAGTTTGAGCAGACACATGCACATTTGTGGCCTGCTGGAGGTCATTTTGCAGGGCTCTGGCAGTGCTCCTCCTGCTCCTCCTTGCACAAAGGCAGAGGTAGCAGTCCTGCTGCTGGGTTTTTTTTATTTATTTATTTATTTCACCTTTATTTAACCAGGTAAACCAGTTGAGAACAAGTTCTCATTTACAACTGCGACCTGGCCAAGATAAAGCATAGCAGTGCGATAAAACAACAACACAGAGTTACATATGGGGTAAAAAAAAAAAAAAAAAAAAAAAATACAACAGAAATACAATTAATATACAGTGTGCAAATTTAGCAAGTTATGGAGGTAAGGCAATAAAATAGGCTATAGTGCAAAATAATTACAATTTAGTATTAACACTGGAATGATGTGCAAGAGATGATGTGCAAATAGAGATACTGGGGTACAGATGAGCAAAATAAATAACAATATAGGGATGAGGTAGTTGGGCGGGCTAATTTCAGATGGGCTGTGTACAGGTGCAGTGATCGGTAAGGTGCTCTGACAACTGATGCTTAAAGTTAGTGAGGGAGATAAGCGTCTCCAGCTTCAGAGATTTTTGCAATTTGTTCCAGTCATTGGCAGCAGAGAACTGGAAGGAATTGCGGCCAAAGGAGGTGTTGGCTTTGGGGATGACCAGTGAGATATACCCGCTGGAGCGCAGACTACGGGTGGGTGTTGCTATGGTGACCAATGAGCTAAGATAAGGCGGGGATTTGCCTAGCAGTGATTTATAGATGGCCTGGAGCCAGTGGGTTTGGCGACGAATATGTAGTGAGGACCAGCCAACAAGAGCGTACAGGTCACAGTGGTGGGTATTATATGGGGCTTTGGAGACAAAACGGATGGCACTGTGATAGACAACATCCAGTTTGCTGAGTAGAGTGTTGGAGGCTATTTTGTAAATGACATCGCCGAAGTCAAGGATCGGTAGGATAGTCAGTTTTACAAGGGCATGTTTGGCAGCATGAGTGAAGGAGGCTTTGTTGCGAAATAGGAAACCGATTCTAGATTTAACTTTGGATTGGAGATTCTTAATGTGAGTCTGGAAGGAGAGTTTACAGTCTAACCAGACACCTAGATATTTGTAGTTGTCCACGTACTCTAGGTCAGACCCGTCTAGAGTAGTGATTCTAGTCGGGTGGGCGGGTGCAAGCAGCGTTCGGTTGAAGAGCATGCATTTTGTTTTACTAGTGTTTAAGAGCAGTTGGAGGCTACTGAAGGAGTGTTGTATGGAATTGAAGCTCGTTTGGAGGTTTGTTAACACAGTGTCCAATGAAGGGCCAGATGTATACACAATGGTGTCGTCTGCGTAGAGGTGGATCTGAGAGTCACCAGCAGCAAGAGCGACGTCATTGATATACACAGAGAAAAGAGTTGGCCCAAGAATTGAACCCTGTGGCACCCCCATAGAGACTGCCATAGGTCCAGACAACAGGCCCTCCGATTTGACACATTGAACTCTATCTGAGAAGTAGTTGGTGAACCAGGCGAGGCAGTCATTTGAGAAACCAAGGCTATTTAGTCTGCCAATAAGAATGCGGTGGTTGACAGAGTCGAAAGCCTTGGCCAGGTCAATGAAAACGGCTGCACAGTACTGTCTTTTATCGATCGCGGTTATAATATCATTTAGGACCTTGAGCGTGGCTGAAGTGCACCCATGACCAGCTCGGAAACCGGATTGCATAGCGGAGAAGGTACGGTGGGATTCGAAATGGTTGGTGATCTGTTTGTTGACTTGGCTTTCAAAAACTTTTGAAAGGCAGGGCAGGATGGATATGGGTCTGTAACAGTTTGGATCTAGAGTGTCACCCCCTTTGAAGAGGGGGATGACCGCGGCAGCTTTCCAATCTCTGGGGATCTCAGACGTTACGAAAGAGAGGTTGAACAGGCTAGTAATAGGGGTTGCGACAATTTCGGCGGCTAGTTTTAGAAAGAAAGGGTCCAGATTGTCTAGTCCAGATGATTTGTAGGGGTCCAGATTTTGCAGCTCTTTTAGAACATCAGCTGTCTGGATTTGTGTGAAGGAGAAGCGGGGGGGGCATGGGCAAGTTGCAGCGGAGGGTGCAGAGCTGGTGGCCGGGGTAGTGGTAGCCAGGTGGAAAGCATGGCCAGCCGTAGCAAAATGCTTGTTGAAATTCTCGATTATTGTAGATTTATCGGTGGTGATAGTGTTTCCTAGCCTCAGTGCAGTGGGCAGCTGGGAGGAAGTGCTCTTATTTTCCATGGACTTTACAGTGTCCCAAAACTTTTTGGAGTTAGTGCTACAGGATGCAAATTTCTGTTTGAAAAAGTTAGCCTTTGCTTTCCTAACTGCTTGTGTATATTGGTTCCTAACTTCCCTGAAAAGTTGCATATCACGGGGGCTATTTGATGCTAATGCAGTACGCCACAGGATGTTTTTGTGCTGGTCAAGGGCAGTCAAGTCTGAGGAGAACCAGGGGCTATATCTGTTCTTAGTTCTGTATTTTTTGAATGGGGCATGTCTATTTAAGATTGAGAGGAAATTACTTTTAAAGAACAACCAGGCATCCTCTACTGACGGAATGAGATCTATATCCATCCAGGATACCTGGGCCAGGTCAATTAGGAAGGCCTGCTCGCTGAAGTGTTTTTGGGAGCGTTTGACAGTGATGAGGGGTGGTCGTTTGACCGCGGACCCGTTACGGACGCAGGCAATAAGGCAGTGATCGCTGAGATCCTGGTTGAAGACAGCGGAGGTGTATTTAGAGGGTAAGTTAGTCAGGATGATATCTATGAGGGTACCCATGTTTACGGATTTAGGGTTGTACCTGGTAGGTTCGTTGATCATTTGCGTGAGGTTGAGGGCATCTAGCTTGGATTGTAGGATGGCTGGGGTATTAAGCATATCCCAGTTTAGGTCACCAAGCAGTACGAACTCTGAGGATAGATGGGGGGCAATCAGTTCACATATGGTGTCCAGGGCACAGCTGGGGGCTGAGGGGGGTCTGTAGCAAGCGGCAACAGTGAGAGATTTATTTCTGGAAAGGTGGATTTTTAGAACTAAAAGCTCAAACTGTTTGGGCACAGACCTGGATAGTATGATGGAGCTCTGCAGGCTATCTCTACAGTAGATTGCAACTCCACCCCCTTTGGCAGTTCTATCTAGACGGAAAATGTTGCCCTCCTACGGCCTCCTCCACGTCTCCTGATGTACTGGCCTGTCTCCTGGTAGCGCCTCCATGCTCTGGACACTACGCTGACAGACACAGCAAACCTTCTTGCCATAGCTCGCATTGATGTGCCATCCTGGATGAGCTGCACTACCTGAGCCACTTGTGTGGGTTGTAGACTCCGTCTCATGCTACCACTAGAGTGAAAGCACCGCCAGCATTCAAAAGTGACCAAAACATCAGCCAGGAAGCATAGGAACTGAGAAGTGGTCTCTGGTCACCACCTGCAAAACCAGTCCTTTATTGGGGGTGTCTTGCTAATTGCCTATAATTTCCACCTGTTGTCTATTCCATTTGCACAACAGCATGTCAAATGTATTGTCAATCAGTGTTGCTTCCTAATTGGACAGTTTGATTTCACAGAAGTGTGATTGACTTGGAGTTACATTGTGTTGTTTAAGTGTTTGTCACGATCGAGGTAAGGAGTAGACCAAGGCGCAGCGTGATGAACAAACATACTTCAATTAGTTAAAGCATCAAAATACAAAACAAAACACGACTCGTGACGTCCACGGTATCAACGACCGAACACGGAACAAAAACCCACAACCACAAAGGGAAAACATACAGTTAAATATGGCTCCCAATCAGAGACAACCAGCCAACAGCTGACACTCGTTGCCTCTGATTGGGAGTCACTCAGGCAAACATAGAATACAACAAACTAGAATGAACACCAACACAGAAATACACACATAGAAATGAACACACCCTGGCTCAACATAATGAGTCCCAGAGCCAGGGTGTGACAGTACCCCCCCCCCTAAAGGCGCGGACTGCGACCGCGCCTCAACTAAACAAACCAGGGGAGGGCTGGGCGGGCATACCTCCTCGGCGGCGGTTCTGGCTCCGGCCTTGACCACCACCCTCCAATACACCCCCCATAGTGCCCCTGGTCCAGTCTGGCCCCGCCGGCTGGAGCAGGACTGGACTTAACAGGAGCGATCCTTACCAGGCTGTCGACTCGCACCCCTGGCTTGGTGCGTGGAGGAGGAACGGGCCTTACCAGGCTGACGACGCGCACCCCTGGCTTGGTGCGTGGAGGAGGAACGGGCCTTACCAGGCTGACGACTCGCACCCCTGGCTTGGTGCGTGGAGAAGGAACGGGCCTTACCAGGCTGACTTCTCGCACCCCTGGCTTAGTGCGAGTGGCAGGAACAGGCCGGACCGGGCTGGCGACGCGCACCGTAGGTTTGGTGCGAGTGGCAGGAACAGGCCGGGTCGGGCTGGCGACGCGCACCGTAGACTTGGTGCGGGTGGCAGGAACAGGCCGGACCGGGCTGGCGACGCGCACCGTAGGTTTGGTGCGAGTGGCAGGAACAGGCCGGGTCGGGCTGGCGACGCGCACCGTAGACTTGGTGCGGGTGGCAGGAACAGGCCGGGTCGGGCTGGCGACGCGCACCGTAGACTTGGTGCGGGTGGCAGGAACAGGCCGGACCGGGCTGGCGACGCGCACCGTAGGTTTGGTGCGAGTGGCAGGAACAGGCCGGGTCGGGCTGGCGACGCGCACCGTAGACTTGGTGCGGGTGGCAGGAACAGGCCGGACCGGGCTGGCGACGCGCACCGTAGGTTTGGTGCGAGTGGCAGGAACAGGCCGGGTCGGGCTGGCGACGCACACCGTAGGCTTGGTGCGTGGAACAGGAACAGGCCGGGCTGGGCTGTCGACGCACACCGTAGGCTTGGTGCGTGGAGCAGGGACAGGCCGGACTGGGCTGGCGACGCACACCGTAGGCTTGGTGCGTGGAGCAGAGACAGGCCGGGCTGGGCTGGCGACGCACACCGTAGGCTTGGTGCGTGGAGCAGGGACAGGCCGAACCGGGCTGTGGAGACGGATAGGAGGCCTGGAGTGAAGAGCGGCCACCACCCGTCCTGGCTGAATGCCTACCCTCACACACTCTGTGTGAGGCATCCGCACAGGACGTACAGGGCGGTGAACCCCTGGCCTGGTGGCCTTCTGGATCCGCCCCCTTTTCTCCTCCGTCAGCCCCGTCGTCTATGCCGTGTGCCCCCTCCTAAAAAATTTCTGGGGTTGCCTCACGACCGTCCGACGACGACCCTGATCACGCCGTTGCTCCTCTCTCCGTCGCCTCTCCACTGTCTCACTCCATGGCCGGCGATCCATCCCGGCCAGGATTTCCCCCCAAGTCCAGGACCCTTTACCGTCCAATATCTCCTCCCATGTCCAGGCTGCCTGCTCCTGGACACGCTGCTCCTCTTTCGCCAGGGCCTTTCCCGGCGCTTCCTCCCATGTCCACCCCAAGGGCTGCCCCTGGACACGCTGCTTGGTCGTTGCATGGTGGGTTTTTCTGTCACGATCGAGGTAAGGAGTAGACCAAGGCGCAGCGTGATGAACAAACATACTTTAATTAGTTAAAGCATCAAAATACAAAACAAAACACGACTCGTGACGTCCACGGTATCAACGACCGAACACGGAACAAAAACCCACAACCACAAAGGGAAAACATACAGTTAAATATGGCTCCCAATCAGAGACAACCAGCCAACAGCTGACACTCGTTGCCTCTGATTGGGAGTCACTCAGGCAAACATAGAATACAACAAACTAGAATGAACACCAACACAGAAATACACACATAGAAATGAACACACCCTGGCTCAACATAATGAGTCCCAGAGCCAGGGTGTGACAGTGTTCCCTTTATTTTTTTGAGCAGTATATTTATATCTATCTTTTAATGGTCATTTCCCCCCTCCCCCTTCCGTCGGCTCATTCTCGTGCCTCGTTACAGTTGTAGCCTCAGACGTCAGACGAAGCCTTCAAGAGAGGAATGGCGCCATGTAGCCAAGGAACCATCATTAACATTAGAGAAATGACGAAGCCTTCAAGAGAGGAATGGCGCCATGTAGCCAAGGAACCATCATTAACATTAGAGAAATGACGAAGCCTTCAAGAGAGGAATGGCGCCATGTAGCCAAGGAACCATCATTAACATTAGAGAAATGACGAAGCCTTCAAGAGAGGAATGGCGCCATGTAGCCAAGGAACCATCATTAACATTAGAGAAATGACGAAGCCTTCAAGAGAGGAATGGCGCCATTTAGCCAAGGAACCATCATTAACATTAGAGGAAAGAGCGATATTTTAGCTACATTTGATAGAATTGTCTTTGACAACGAAGGAACCGAGTAGGCTACACATTTACATTATAGTCATTTAGCAGACGCTCTTATCCAGAGCGACTTACAGTTAGTGAATACATATATTTTTTTATACTGGCCCCCCATGGGAATCAAACCCACAACCCTGGCGTTGCAAACGCCATGCTCTATCAACTGAGCTACATCCCTGCCGGCCATTCCCTCCCCTACCCTGGACGACGCTGGGCCAATTGTGCGCCGCCCATGAGTCTCCGGGTCGCGGCCGGCTGCGACAGAGCCTGGATTCGAACCAGGATCTAGTGGCACAGTTAGCACTGCGATGCAGTGCCTTAGACCACTGCGCCACTCAGGATTTACACAGCTTGTAAAAAATGCTGCGGTTTAATCAAATAGGAGAGCGGCCTGAAGCAGCAGAGCCGGTCAAGGTCATTGTTCACGTATTTAACTAAACCTTCTGAGGTGAAGAGTGAAATAAAAATAGATTGACCGATGCAGTACTGCTGCTCAGGTTTTTTTGTTGTGAATGTTCATGTGTTGTAAAGCTTCATATGTGGACAGTGCTCAGATGTAGGCTACAGTTGTATGGTGGTGATGTGCTGAGCAGACCATCCTGCTGGGGTCTGGGGTGGTGATGTGCTGAGCAGACCATCCTGCTGGGCTGGTGATGTGCTGAGCAGACCATCCTGCTGGGGTCTGGGGTGGTGATGTGCTGAGCAGACCATCCTGCTGGGGTCTGGGGTGGTGATGTGCTGAGCAGACCATCCTACTGGGGTGGTGATGTGCTGAGCAGACCATCCTGCTGGGCTGGTGATGTGCTGAGCAGACCATCCTGCTGGGGTGGTGAGGTGCTGAGCAGACCATCCTGCTGGGGTCTGGGGTGGTGATGTGCTGAGCAGACCATCCTGCTGGGGTCTGGGGTGGTGATGTGCTGAGCAGACCATCCTGCTGGGGTCTGGGGTGGTGATGTGCTGAGCAGACCATCCTGCTGGGGTCTGGGGTGGTGATGTGCTGAGCAGACCATCCTGCTGGGCTGGTGATGTGCTGAGCAGACCATCCTGCTGGGGTGGTGATGTGCTGAGCAGACCATCCTACTGGGCTGGTGATGTGCTGAGCAGACCATCCTGCTGGGCTGGTGATGTGCTGAGCAGACCATCCTGCTGGGGTGGTGATGTGCTGAGCAGACCATCCTGCTGGGGTCTGGGGTGGTGATGTGCTGAGCAGACCATCCTGCTGGGGTGGTGATGTGCTGAGCAGACCATCCTGCTGGGGTCTGGGGTGGTGATGTGCTGAGCAGACCATCCTGCTGGGGTGGTGATGTGCTGAGCAGACCATCCTGATGGGGTCTGGGGTGCTGAGCAGACCACCCTGCTGGGGTCTGGGGTGGTGATGTGCTGAGCAGACCATCCTGCTGGGCTGGTGATGTGCTGAGCAGACCATCCTGCTGGGGTCTGGGGTGGTGATGTGCTGAGCAGACCATCCTGCTGGGGTGGTGATGTGCTGAGCAGACCATCCTGCTGGGGTGGTGATGTGCTGAGCAGACCATCCTGCTGGGGTGGTGATGTGCTGAGCAGACCATCCTGCTGGGGTCTGGGGTGGTGATGTGCTGAGCAGACCATCCTGCTGGGGTCTGGGGTGGTGATGTGCTGAGCAGACCATCCTGCTGGGGTCTGGGGTGGTGATGTGCTGAGCAGACCATCCTGCTGGGGTGGTGATGTGCTGAGCAGACCATCTTGCTGGGCTGGTGATGTGCTGAGCAGACCATCCTGCTGGGGTCTGGGGTGGTGATGTGCTGAGCAGACCATCCTGCTGGGGTCTGGGGTGGTGATGTGGTGAGCAGACCATCCTGCTGGGGTGGTGATGTGCTGAGCAGACCATCCTGCTGGGGTCTGGGGTGGTGATGTGCTGAGCAGACCATCCTGCTGGGGTGGTGATGTGCTGAGCAGACCATCCTGCTGGGGTGGTGATGTGCTGAGCAGCCCATCCTGCTGGGGTGGTGATGTGCTGAGCAGACCATCCTGCTGGGGTGGTGATGTGCTGAGCAGACCATCCTGCTGGGCTGGTGATGTGCTGAGCAGACCATCCTGCTGGGGTCTGGGGTGGTGATGTGCTGAGCAGACCATCCTGCTGGGGTGGTGATGTGCTGAGCAGACCATCCTGCTGGGGTCTGGGGTGGTGATGTGCTGAGCAGACCATCCTGCTGGGGTGGTGATGTGCTGAGCAGACCATCCTGATGGGGTCTGGGGTGCTGAGCAGACCACCCTGCTGGGGTCTGGGGTGGTGATGTGCTGAGCAGACCATCCTGCTGGGCTGGTGATGTGCTGAGCAGACCATCCTGCTGGGGTCTGGGGTGGTGATGTGCTGAGCAGACCATCCTGCTGGGGTGGTGATGTGCTGAGCAGACCATCCTGCTGGGGTGGTGATGTGCTGAGCAGACCATCCTGCTGGGGTGGTGATGTGCTGAGCAGACCATCCTGCTGGGGTCTGGGGTGGTGATGTGCTGAGCAGACCATCCTGCTGGGGTCTGGGGTGGTGATGTGCTGAGCAGACCATCCTGCTGGGGTCTGGGGTGGTGATGTGCTGAGCAGACCATCCTGCTGGGGTGGTGATGTGCTGAGCAGACCATCTTGCTGGGCTGGTGATGTGCTGAGCAGACCATCCTGCTGGGGTCTGGGGTGGTGATGTGCTGAGCAGACCATCCTGCTGGGGTCTGGGGTGGTGATGTGGTGAGCAGACCATCCTGCTGGGGTGGTGATGTGCTGAGCAGACCATCCTGCTGGGGTCTGGGGTGGTGATGTGCTGAGCAGACCATCCTGCTGGGGTGGTGATGTGCTGAGCAGACCATCCTGCTGGGGTGGTGATGTGCTGAGCAGCCCATCCTGCTGGGGTGGTGATGTGCTGAGCAGACCATCCTGCTGGGGTGGTGATGTGCTGAGCAGACCATCCTGCTGGGCTGGTGATGTGCTGAGCAGACCATCCTGCTGGGGTCTGGGGTGGTGATGTGCTGAGCAGACCATCCTGCTGGGGTGGTGATGTGCTGAGCAGACCATCCTGCTGGGGTCTGGGGTGGTGATGTGCTGAGCAGACCATCCTGCTGGGGTGGTGATGTGCTGAGCAGACCATCCTGATGGGGTCTGGGGTGCTGAGCAGACCACCCTGCTGGGGTCTGGGGTGGTGATGTGCTGAGCAGACCATCCTGCTGGGCTGGTGATGTGCTGAGCAGACCATCCTGCTGGGGTCTGGGGTGGTGATGTGCTGAGCAGACCATCCTGCTGGGGTGGTGATGTGCTGAGCAGACCATCCTGCTGGGGTGGTGATGTGCTGAGCAGACCATCCTGCTGGGGTGGTGATGTGCTGAGCAGACCATCCTGCTGGGGTCTGGGGTGGTGATGTGCTGAGCAGACCATCCTGCTGGGGTCTGGGGTGGTGATGTGCTGAGCAGACCATCCTGCTGGGGTCTGGGGTGGTGATGTGCTGAGCAGACCATCCTGCTGGGGTGGTGATGTGCTGAGCAGACCATCTTGCTGGGCTGGTGATGTGCTGAGCAGACCATCCTGCTGGGGTCTGGGGTGGTGATGTGCTGAGCAGACCATCCTGCTGGGGTCTGGGGTGGTGATGTGGTGAGCAGACCATCCTGCTGGGGTGGTGATGTGCTGAGCAGACCATCCTGCTGGGGTGGTGATGTGCTGAGCAGACCATCCTGCTGGGGTCTGGGGTGGTGATGTGCTGAGCAGACCATCCTGCTGGGGTGGTGATGTGCTGAGCAGACCATCCTGCTGGGGTGGTGATGTGCTGAGCAGACCATCCTGCTGGGGTGGTGATGTGCTGAGCAGACCATCCTGCTGGGGTGGTGATGTGCTGAGCAGACCATCCTGCTGGGCTGGTGATGTGCTGAGCAGACCATCCTGCTGGGGTCTGGGGTGGTGATGTGCTGAGCAGACCATCCTGCTGGGGTGGTGATGTGCTGAGCAGACCATCCTACTGGGGTCTGGGGTGGTGATGTGCTGAGCAGACCATCCTGCTGGGGTGGTGATGTGCTGAGCAGACCATCCTGCTGGGGTGGTGATGTGCTGAGCAGACCATCCTACTGGGGTCTGGGGTGGTGATGTGCTGAGCAGACCATCCTGCTGGGGTGGTGATGTGCTGAGCAGACCATCCTACTGGGGTGGTGAGCAGACCATCCTGCTGGGGTCTCTGTCCTCATCCTCCAGCCTTAATCCATCTACATTTTAGGTCATTTAAGAAGATGCTCTTGTCCAGAGCGACTTACAATCAGTGAATTTAACTAAGATAGGTAAGTCAACCACATATCAAAGTTGCATATTGCATTACTGAAATAATGTTCAAACACAATAGCCTACCATAGCCTACATATTTATTCACATAAACATTAGCACTGGCCGGATGGGAGGGTTTTTTATTGGGAAGGGACAGGAAAGTTCTGGGGTTATAGAACTGTTGTGAGGTCAAGACAGTACAGGTAAAAAATGGACAGAACAAGGTGAGACAGAATTTTCACTCCTGTGTCAACCTCTACTGAGCATGTGCAGAACCCAGGCAGGCAGGATGCTGTATGCAAGGGCTAGTTCCCCAGACATAGATTAAGCCTGAACTAAAAATCACTTTCAACAGACATTCTCCATTGAGCATGCTTTTTAGTCTAGGACTAGGCTTCATCTGTGTCTGGGAAACCAGTCCTTAGTCTCTTCACTCTGAACAGATATGTTGTTCTACAACTCTAGATACAACTGATTCATGAGAGCTGTAATTCATTCAAACCTAACCTTTCCAATCATATTGTATGTATTGTCATTTCCTACAGGTCTGCTGAGGTCATTTCCTCTGTGGTTCTTTACTGTACATCTCCTCCTCTGTGGTCCTCTGTAGCTCAGCTGGTAGAGCACGGCGCTTGTAACGCCATGGTAGTGGGTTCGATCCCCGGGACCACCCATACACAAAAAAAATATATGTATGCACGCATGACTGTAAGTCGCTTTGGATAAAAGCGTCTGCTAAATGGCATATTATTATTATATTATTATTTTCTATACATAATGGCGGCATGTAGCCAGTAACCGAAAGGTTTAAATACCCGAGCCCACACAGTGATGTTGTCTTTAACACTGAGGCACTGCTCGGCCCTTCTCTCCTATTTTTCCCTGGGTAAAAAAATATGGTATTCTGTTTTGTTGTCCTTTTGCACATCCTGTGCATTTCATGTGTTATCACAGGATGTTTTATGGGGCAATTTTTAACTGGTCTCTGCTGCATCAATCCAACTCCTCAGCCAGTCTATGTGTGCATCCCAAATGGCGCCCTATTCCCTATATAGTGCACTACTTTAGACCAGAGAATGGCACCCTATTCCCTATATAGTGCACTACTTTTGAGCAGAGCCCTAGCTCATTCAATCCCTACCAATGTGTCGCTGAGTTGTCATAATGCTTCAGCAAATGTACATTATCCTAGGGGCGTTGGAAGACACCATGTAAGTAACATAATTTTTGTCCCACTTACTGCCCTGAATACCTCTGTTGATCCTACATCTATTGTATGCAGTAATCATATGCATATGAACCAGAGTAATACTGTTAGCACTGAGGTGGTGTGCCCTAGTAGGACGTCCACTGTGTGCAGCTCACCCTGCACTAATAAAAATAACTTGAGCATGTCTACCTCTGCTAAGCTTCCCAGTAAAGCAAGAAAAACAATCAAGCATCCCAGAAAAGTGTGAGAAATTGCCCAAGTTAACATATGTAGCTTAAGAAACGAGGTTCATTAAATAAATAATTTGCTAGGAACAGATGATATTCATAATCTCTGAAACTCACTTAGATAATACCTTTGATGATACAGTGGTAGCAATACATGGTTATAAGATCTACAGAATAGACAGAAATGCCAAAGGTGGAGGTGTGGCTGTTTATATTCAAAACCACATTCCTGTAAAACTTAGAGAGGATCTGATGTTAAATACTGTTGAAGTAATATGGCTACAGGTTCATCTGCCTCACCTAAAGCCCATTCTGGTGGGAAGTTGCTATAGACCACCAAGTGCTAACAGTCAGTATCTGGATAACGTGTGAAATGCTTGATAATGTATGTGATATTAATAGAGAGGTATACTTTCTGGGTGATTTAAATATTGACTGGCTTTCATCAGGCTGCCCACTCAAGAGAAAGCTTCAAACTGTAACCAGTGCCTGCAACCTGGTTCAGGTTATCAGTCAACCTACCAGGGTAGTTACAAACAGTACAGTAATGAAATCAACATGTATTGATCATATCTTTACTAATGCTGCAGAAATGTGCTTGAAAGCAGTATCCAAATCCATCGGATGTAATGATCACAATATAGTAGCCATATCTAGGAAAACCAAAGTTCCAAAGGCTGGGCCTAATATAGTGTATAAGAGGTCATACAATAGGTTTTGTAGTGATTTCTATGTTGTTGATGTGAAAAATATGTGTTGGTCCGTGGTGTGTAATGAGGAGCAAACAGACACTGCACTTGACACATTTATGAAATTGCTTATCCCAGTTACTAATAAGCATGCAACCATAAAGAAAGTGACTGTAAAAACTGTTAAATCCCTGTGGATTAATGAGGAATTGAAACATTGTATGGTTGAGAGGGATGAGGCAAAAGGAATGGCAAATAAGTCTGGCTGCACAACCGATTGGCCAACGTATTGCAAATTGAGAAATCATGTGACTAAACTGAATAAAAAGAAGAAGAAACTACACTATGAAACAAAGATAAATGACATAAAGAATGATAGTAAAATGCTTTGGAGCACCTTAAATAAAAGTTTGGGCAAAAAGGCAAACTCTGCTCCATCATTCATTGAATCAGATGGCTCATTCATCACAAAACCCACTGATATTGCCAACTACTTTGATTATTTTTTCATTGGCAAGATTAGCAAACTTAGGCATGACATGCCAGCAACAAACGCTGACACTACACATCCAAATATATCTGACCAAAATCCGTAAAGTAAGTGTGGAAGAGGTGAAAAATTGTTGTCTATCAACAATGACAAGCCACCGGGGTCTGATAACTTGGATGGAAAATTACTGAGGATAATAATGGACGATATTGCCACTCCTATTTGACATATCTTCAATTTAAGCCTACTAGAAAGTGTGTGCCCCCAGGCCTGGAGGGAAGCAAAAGTCATTCCGCTACCTAAGAATAGTAAAGCCCCCTTTACTGGCTCAAATAGCCGACCAATTAGCCTGTTACCAACCCTTAGTAAACTACTGGGAAAAATTGTGTTTGACCAGATACAATGCAGACTTTCAGCAGGCTTATAGGGAAGGACGTTCAACAAGCACAGCACTTACACAAATTACTGATGATTGGCTGAGAGACATTGATGATAAAACGATTGTTGGGGCTGTTTTGTTAGACTTCAGGCGGCTTTGACATTATCTATCCTAGTCTGCTGCTGGTAAAGCGTATGTGTTATGGCTTTACACCCCCTGCTATATTGTGGATAAAGAGTTACTTGTCTAACAGAACACAGAGGGTGTTCTTTAATGGAAGCCTCACAAACATAATCCAGGTAGAATCAGGAATACAAACCTGACTCAGTTACACCAGCTCTGTCAGGAGGAATGGGCCAAAATTCACCCAACTTATTGTGGGAAGCTTGTGGAAGGCTACCCGAAACGTTTCACCCAAGTTAAACAATTTAAAGGCAATGCTACCAAATACTAATTGAGTGTATGTAAACTTCTGACCCACTGGGAATGTGATGAAATAAATAAAAGCTGAAATAAATCATTCTCTCTACTATTATTCTGACATTTCACATTCTTAAAATAAAGTGGTGATCCTAACTGACCTAAAACAGGGACTTTTTACTAGGATTAAATGTCAGGAATTGTGAAAAACTGAGTTTACATGTATTTTATAATGTTGTATGTTTTCCCCCCAACACCACTTTCCATCAATTTGTATAGCAGACCTTCATGCCAAATTGAGTCAAAAGCTTTTATGAAATCAACAAAGCATGAGAAGACTTTGCCTTTGTTTTGGTTTGTTTGTCAATTAAGGTGTGCAGGGTGAATACGTGGTCTGTCGTACGGTAATTTGGTAAAAAGCCAATTTGACATTTGCTCAGTACATTGTTTTCACTGAGGAAATGTACAAGTCTGCTGTTAATGATAATGCAGAGGTTTTTCCCAAGGTTGCTGTTGACGCATATCCCATGGTAGTTATTGGGGTCAAAGTTGTCTCCACTTTTGTGGATTGGGGTGATCAGTCCTTGGTTCCAAATATTGGGGAAGATGCCAGAGCTAAGGATGATGTTAAAGAGTTTAAGTATAGCCTATTTGAAATTTGTGGTCTGTATATTTTATCATTTCATTGAGGATACCATCAACACCACAGGCCTTTTTGGGTTGGAGGGTTTGTATTTTGTCCTGTAGTTCATTCAACGTAATTGGAGAATCCAGTGGGTTCTGGTAGTCTTTAATAGTTTAGCTATCTCTCTCTCTCGATCTCTCTCTCTGTGCTCTCTCTCTCTCCATCTCTCTCACTCGCTCTCTCTTTCTCTCACGCTCTGCTCTCTCTTCAGACGACAACTTTATCAGTGAGATAAGGAGTGTGGCACGGGTTGTTGGAGAAATGACCCTTGTGCTACACACACAGACCCTGTTCAGCTGACACACAGATAAACACTGTTACAGAAGTCAGACATAACGGGGGAACAGAAAAGCAGTGTTTCAGGACAACAACAACATATTAGAGAAACATCTCTCTTTATCTTTCCACAGGCTAATGACAGTTCAACTGAGACAAACCACCTCTATACATATACACAGTGAGCCCCAACAGTATTGGGACATGTTGTGTTGTTTTGGCTCTGTACTAGAGCACTTTGGATTTGAAATGACTATGAGGTTAAAGTGCAGACTGTCAGCTATAATTTTGGGGGATCTTCATCCATATCGGGTGAACCGTTTAGAAATTACAGCAGGTTTTGTACATAGTCCCCCAATTTTAGGGGACCAAAAGTATTGGGGTAAATTCATTTTATAAATGCATGATATTTGTGCGTCTAACTTTCTCACTCATCATTATTCACGATTCTTTCAGGACTATCCGTAATCATGGTAGCATCCACATTAATGTAGAAGTGTTTAGAAACATATTATATTCTTATTTACAATAGAAGTGACTCCAAAATGACACAATACATTATTTACCATTACATTCTATTGGGCACAAAATAATCTGAAACACAACCAAAGCAAACAACAAATGCATCCAACAACTTTGTACAGTCCCAAGCTTGATGTAATCATTGCGTGCAATATGGGACTAAATACTCAACTTTTGACTACTTTAATACACATATACAGTGCCTTCAGAAAGTATTCACACCCCTTGACGTTTTCCACATTTTGTCACTGGCCTACACACAATACCCCATAATGTCAAAGTGGAATTACGTTTCCAAAAATGTTTACAAATTAATAAACAATTAAAAGCTGAAATGTCTTGAGTCAATAAGTATTCAACCCCTTTGTTATGGCAAGCCTAAATAAGTTCAGGAGTAAAAATGTGCTTAACAAGTCACATAATAAGTTGCATGGACTCACTCTGTGTGCAATAATAGTGTTTAACATAATTATTTAATGACTACCTCATCTCTGTACCCCACACATTAAATTATCTGTAAGGTCCCACAGTCAAACAGTGAATTTCAAACACAGATTTAACCACAAAGACCAGGGAGGTTTTCCAATGCCTAACAAAGAAGGGCACCTATTGGTAGATGGGTACAAATTAAAAGCAGACATTGAATATCCCTTTGAGCACGGTGAAGTTATTAATTACACTTTGGATGGTGTATCAATACACCCAGTTACTACAAAGATAAAGGCGTCCTTCCTAACTCAGTTGCCGGAGAGGAAATAACCGCTCAGGGATTTCACCAGGAGACCAATGGGGACTTTAAAACAGTTAGAGAGTTTAATGGCTGTGATAGGAGAAAACTGAGGATGGATCAACAACATCGTAGTTACTCCACAATACTAACCTAAATGACAGAGAGAAAAGAAGGAAGCCTGTACAGAATACAAATATTCCAAAACATGCATCCTGTTTGTAACAAGGCACTAAATTAATACTGCAAAACATGTGGAAGAGCAATTAACTTTTTGTCCTCAACACAAAGTGTTATGTTTGGGGCAAATCCAATACAACACATTACTGAGTACCACTCTCCATATTTTCAAGCATAGTGGTAGCTGCATCATGTTATGGGTATGCTTGTAATCGTTAAGGACTGAGAAGTTTTTCAGGATGTAAAAGAAACGGAATGGAGCTAAGCACAGGCAAAATCCTAGAGGAAAACCTGGTTCAGTCTGCTTTCCACCAAACACTGGGAGATGAATTCACCTTTCAGCAGGACAATAACCTAAAACACAAGGCCAAATCTACACTGGAGTTGCTTACCAAGAGACATTGAATGTTCCTGAGTGGCCTAGTTACAGTTTTGACTTAAATCTGCTTGAAAATCTATGCCAAGAGTTTGAAGAATTTTCAAAATAATAAATGGGTAAATGTTGCACAATCCAGGTGTGGAAAGCTCTTAGAGACTTACCCAGAAAGACTCACAGCTGTAATTGCTGCCAAAGGGGATTGTAACCTGTGTTGACAGGGGTTTGAATACTTAAGAGACTCTGCTCTGAAGTAGACACACACAGCAACACACCCACCTCCAAACAGAGGCCCCTTTTCCGTCACACTGGCCTGGTATTTCCTGGCCCTGCCAGGCCCGGCGGAGCCTCGTCACGTCAGCCTGCTAACATTCAGCTAAAACCCTCCTCTCCACCATGCCTGCCTCAGCCTTCTGCTCAACATCCTCCTCATTACAACTATAAGAAGCACAACACAACAATCAGAACAAAACACATTCCAAAAGAACACCGGACATTCTTAAAGAACACTGGACATTCCTAAAGATTACTGGACATTCCTAAAGAACACCGGACATTCCTAAAGAACACCGGACATTCCTAAAGAACACTGGACATTCCAAAAGAACACTGGACATTCCTAAAGAACACCGGACATTCTTAAAGAACACTGGACATTCCTGAAGATTACTGGACATTCCTAAAGAACACCGGACATTCCTAAAGAACACTGGACATTCCACGGCCATTGTCCAGTAACGAGGGAATAACTGAGAAAAGAGTGAGAGAGAGAGCGACAGAGCTGATACATTCTTCCACCTATCAGGATGACAGACAGACAGCGCTAGACCCTCCTGCCAACAACTAACCAGACCAGCTCACAACAACTGACTGGTGAACAGTTACAGCAACTTTATTTCCTGAGCAATTAAAAAGGTTTGGATGATCCAGATTCCTGTCTTCAGAGGGCGAGAACAGAAGCCAGTAGAGCAGGGCCTTCAGAAAGCATTCACACCCCTTGACTTTTTCCACACTTTGTTGTGTTACAAAGTGGGATTAAAATAGATTTAATTGTCATTTTTTTGTCAACGATCTACACAAAATACTTTGTAATGTCAAAGTGGAAAACATTAATTTTTATATAAAACACTAATATATTTTGATTAGATAAGTATTCAACCCCCTGAGTCAATACATGCTAGAATCACCTTTGGCAGTGATTCCAGCTGTGAGTCTTTCTGGGTAAGTCTCTAGGGGAGGGGGGCAGGTAGCCTGGCGGGTGGATTGTGTTATGTATTGTAATATGTATTGTATTATATAGTGTTATGTACTGTTATGTATTGTATTATGTAGTGTATTATGTATTGTTTTGTAGTATTATGTATTTTATGATATTGTATTATTTACATTTACATTTTAGTCATTTAACCCTTTTCCCTAACCCCAGTTACATTTTAGTCATTTAGCAGACGCTCTTATCCAGACGTGAGTGCATACATTTTTTTATTTTATTTTTCTCATACTGGCCCCCCCGTGGGAATCGAACCCACAACCCTGGCGTTGCCAATGCCATGCTCTACCAACTGAGCTACATCCCTGCCGGCCATTCCCTCCCCTAACCTGGACGATGTTGGGCCAATTGTGCGCCGCCCCATGGGTCTCCCGGTCGCGGCCGGCTGTGGCAGGTATTATGTAGTGTTATGTATTGTATTATGTAGTGTATTATGTAGTGTATTATGTACTGTATTATGTAGTGTATTATGTATTGTGTGGGGTACAGAGATGAGGTAGTCATTTAAAAATCATGTTAAACACTATTATTGCACACAGAGTGAGTCCATGCAACTTATTATGTGACTTGTTAAGCATATTTTTACTCCTGATAATGGCACCGGAGGGGATGGCTGACGTTTTACGGGCTCCTAACCAACTGTGCTATATTGTTTGTTTATTCACGTTGTTTGTAACTTCTTTTGTAACTTGTTTGTACATAATGTTGCAGCTACCGTGTCTTATGACCGAAAAGAGCTTCTGGACATCAGGACAGCGATTAAGACTATAATACCAACGGGACATTAAAAACTGTAATATCCTATGTTTCACTGAGTCGTGGCTGAACGACGACATGGATAATATAGAGTTGGCTGGGTTTTCTGTGCATCGGCAGGACAGAACAGCTACGTCTGCCTCTCATGTGAAATTAGCTCCATAACTCAATGCATGCACACAGTCCTATAGCATATGAATTCACCTATATTGTGAGTAGGCCTATGCCATTTTGATATACCAAGTTTATCAAGAGATTAACCATTCAAATAAAACTATTACCTTTATGTTGTTATGGAGTTAGATTGATAAAAAACAAAGTCAAATTGATTGTATGGTTGTATAATTGATTTGTTAATGCACACATGGCTGACTCTGGGAAAATGTCTCATCAAAATGCTGAAATTGTATCATATTCAGTCTTGGCATAAAATATTGGCCATCGCCTCCTTGACCCCTAAAACTCAGTATCGGCCCTTAAAAACCCATATCGGTCGTTCTCTAACAGACAGCGACCCGGACTGAACACGTATCTTAAAAACCCATATCGGTCGTTCTCTAACAGACAGCGACCCGGACTGAACACAGACACACACTACTCCTGCTGCTGTGTGATGGAAAACACATGAAGGAGTTTCGCTCTGACAATCACACCTACATGACACACAACTAAGCACTAAGGACCTAACAGGGTCCACACACACCGCACCGACGTGAAGAGGGCACGGCAGCGCCTCTTCCCCGTCTGGAGGCTGAAAATACTTGGCAAGGGCACTCGGATCCTCAAAAAGTTCTACAGCTGCACCATTGAGCGCATCTGACTGGCTGCATCACCACTTGGTACGGCAAATGCACCGCCCTCGACCGCAAAGCGCTACAGAGGGTGATGCAGACAGCCCAAGACATCACTGGGGCCAAGCTCCCTGCCATCCAGGACCTCTATACCAGAGCTCCCTGCCATCCAGGACCTCTATACCAGAGCTCCCTGCCATCCAGGACCTCTATACCAGAGCTCCCTGCCATCCAGGACCTCTATACCAGGCAGTGTCAGAAGAAGACACGAAAAATTGCCAAAGACTCCAGCCCCCCAAGCCATAGACTGTTGAAGGATGAGGAAAAAAAACTAATTAATCCATTTTAGAATAAGGCTGTAACGTAACAATACGTGGAAAAGGTTGAGGGGTCTGAATACTTTCCAAAGGCTCTGTACACACACACTAGACTATATATTCACACTATATACACACTCACTAGACTATATATATACACACTATATACACACTCACTATACTATATATACACACTATATACACACTCACTATACTATATATACACACTATATACACACTCACTAGACTATATATACACACTATATACACACTCACTAGACTATATATACACACTATATACACACTCACTAGACTATATACACACTCACTAGACCAGGGGTGTCAAACGTCCGGCCCGCGGGCCGGATCAGGCCCGCAAACGGGTTTAATCCGGCCCGCGAGATGATAAAAAAAAAATAAAAAAAAAAAAGTATAATAATTTTGTAAAGTATAAAAATGCGCTGCAATTTTTCAATAAAATAAACTGCTGTTCCAATTGCGTCCACTGGATGGCGCAATAGCAATTGTGTTAAGCAAGCAAACTGTTTATACCGGGGCAGAGCAAGTAGGACAAGCACGTGCAGCCAATGAGCTACTTTGTTTTGCCCGCGATATTTATTACGGCTTCTACTTTTAACATTATGTGCTTTGGCACCCTCATTGCCCCAATATGTCTCTGTCAAAAAAGAGAAAAGTGGACGCAGAGTGCAGAGTGTTCCAAGAAAAATGGTCATCCTATTTATGCTGAAAGAATATAACCTTTGTCGCCACTATGTGAGTCTTCATGCCGACCAATATGACAACTTTCAAGGACAGCGGAGATGAGAGAAGGTGAATGAACTGTTGGCGGGTCTGAAGAAACAGCAGTCTGTGTTTACTCACAGCCGAGACATCAGTGACCCTGTCTCAGCCCTAATTACACCTTCATCATCATGTTTCCATCCTGTCTCAGCCCTATTTACACCTTCATCATCATGTTTCCATCCTGTCTCAGCCCTATTTACACCTTCATTATCATGTTTCCACCCTGTATCAGCCCTAATTACACCTTCATTATCATGTTTCCACCCTGTCTCAGCCCTCATTACACCTTCATTATCATGTTTCCACCCTGTCTCAGCCCTAATTACACCTTCATTACCATGTTTCCACCCCGTCTCAGCCCTATTTACACCTTCATTATCATGTTTCCACCCTGTTTCAGACCAATTTACACCTTCATTACCATGTTTCCACCCTGTATCAGCCCTAATTACACCTTCATTATCATGTTTCCACCCTGTCTCAGCCCTAATTACACCTTCATTACCATGTTTCCACCGTCTCAGCCCTATTTACACCTTCATCACCATGTTTCCACCCTGTATCAGCCCTAATTACACCTTCATTACCATGTTTCCACCCTGTCTCAGCCCTATTTACACCTTCATTACCATGTTTCCACCCTGTCGCAGCCCTAATTACACCTTCATTACCATGTTTCCACCCTGTCTCAGCCCTAATTACACCTTCATCATCATGTTTCCATCCTGTCTCAGCCCTATTTACACCTTCATTATCATGTTTCCACCCTGTCTCAGCCCTAATTACACCTTCATCATCATGTTTCCACCCTGTCTCAGCCCTAATTACACCTTCATCATCATGTTTCCATCCTGTCTCAGCCCTATTTACACCTTCATCACCATGTTTCCACCCTGTATCAGCCCTAATTACACCTTCATTACCATGTTTCCACCCTGTCTCAGCCCTATTTACACCTTCATTACCATGTTTCCACCCTGTCGCAGCCCTAATTACACCTTCATTACCATGTTTCCACCCTGTCTCAGCCCTAATTACACCTTCATCATCATGTTTCCATCCTGTCTCAGCCCTATTTACACCTTCATTATCATGTTTCCACCCTGTCTCAGCCCTAATTACACCTTCATCATCATGTTTCCATCCTGTCTCAGCCCTATTTACACCTTCATTATCATGTTTCCACCCTGTCTCAGCCCTAATTACACCTTCATTATCATGTTTCCACCCTGTCTCAGCCCCAATTACACCTTCATTATCATGTTTCCACCCTGTCTCAGCCCTAATTACACCTTCATTATCATGTTTCCACCCTGTCTCAGCCCCAATTACACCTTCATTACCATGTTTCCACCCTGTCTCAGCCCTAATTACACCTTCATTACCATGTTTCCACCCTGTCTCAGCCCCAATTACACCTTCATTACCATGTTTCCACCCTGTCTCAGCCCTAATTACACCTTCATTACCATGTTTCCACCCTGTCTCAGCCCCAATTACACCTTCATTACCATGTTTCCACCCTGTCTCAGCCCTAATTACACCTTCATTATCATGTTTCCACCCTGTATCAGCCCTAATTACACCTTCATTACCATGTTTCCACCCTGTCTCAGCCCTAATTACACCTTCATTACCATGTTTCCACCCTGTCTCAGCCCTAATTACACCTTCATTACCATGTTTCCACCCTGTATCAGCCCTAATTACACCTTCATTACCATGTTTCCACCCTGTATCAGCCCTAATTACACCTTCATTATCATGTTTCCACCCTGTATCAGCCCTAATTACACCTTCATTACCATGTTTCCACCCTGTATCAGCCCTAATTACACCTTCATTACCATGTTTCCACCCTGTCTCAGCCCTATTTACACCTTCATTACCATGTTTCCACCCTGTCTCAGCCCTATTTACACCTTCATTATCAGCATCATCATCATCTCTCATCTTCGTCAGGACAACAGTATATCACTTCTGGGTTCAAGACAGACAGACAGAGAGTGGGATATTTAAGTTTACTAAAGTGAATATTTAATTTTGAGGGATCAACACAATGTTTAGCATACAGATAGAGAACGAGGGGCGGAGCGGGGTGGGGTGAGGTTACCTTGGGTGTTGCCGTTGACAACATGCATGGTGGTCTGAGCCATGATTGGTTGGTGTCAGCCGAGCCCCTCGCTCTCAATCCCACAGCAAGACAGATGGGAGTCATGCAAACACCATGCATCAAGTCTGTCTGCTTACCATGTAACCTACAGCCTGGGACACACAGTTATACCAGTCATAAGCTATTATAAAGAGACACAGACAGACAGACAGACAGACAGACAGACAGACAGACAGACAGACAGACAGACAGACAGACAGACAGACAGACAGACAGACATGCAATATGGCATCATATGTAGGGTATGATAATATGTAGGGTATGATAATATGTAGGGTATGATAATATGTAGGGTATGATAATATATAGGGTATGATAATATGTAGGGTATGATAATATGTAGGGTATGATAATATATAGGGTATGATAATATGTAGGGTATGATAATATGTAGGGTATGATAATATATAGGGTATGATAATATGTAGGGTTTGATAATATGTAGGGTATGATAATATGTAGGGTATGATAATATGTAGGGTATGATAATATGTAGGGTATGATAGGGTATGATAATATGTAGGGTATGATAATATGTAGGGTATGATAATATATAGGGTATGATAATATGTAGGGTATGATAATATATAGGGTATGATAATATGTAGGGTATGATAATATGTAGGGTATGATAATATGTAGGGTATGATAATATGTAGGGTATGATAATATATAGGGTATGATAATATGTAGGGTATGATAATATGTAGGGTATGATAATATATAGGGTATGATAATATGTAGGGTATGATAATATGTAGGGTATGATAATATGTAGGGTATGATAATATATAGGGTATGATAATATGTAGGGTATGATAATATGTAGGGTATGATAATATGTAGGGTATGATAATATATAGGGTATGATGATATGTAGGGTATGATAATATGTAGGGTATGATAATATGTAGGGTATGATAATATGTAGGGTATGATAATATATAGGGTATGATAATATGTAGGGTATGATAATATGTAGGGTATGATAATATATAGGGTATGATAATATGTAGGGTATGATAATATATAGGGTATGATGATATGTAGGGTATGATAATATGTAGGGTATGATAATATGTAGGGTATGATAATATATAGGGTATGATAATATGTAGGGTATGATAATATGTATCACGAGTGGCTTTATATAGAACATTGTCTGGAGGGAAATATGTGTGAAAACACTTGACAGATCCTGAGAGAGTGACCAAAACATTAAACATTAAAATACATGTCCAGAAAGTCCAAAAATGCCATATGTTTTGGTTCTGGCCCAATATATGACTGTAAGTCGCTTTGGATAAAAGCGTCTGCTAAATGGCATATTATATTATATATTATAATATGCTCCTAAACCTCATTCACAAACCGCTATACTACACAAAAGCTTTTGGTACTGAGGTCTGAACACTTCGTATAAAGGTTAGCCCCACTTAACGTGATCAGTTCAGAGTATGGTTCTTCACAGGTGTGCAGCATACATATGACATTATGAACAGAGGTGCTGTGTGTGTGTGCGCGCGTGCACGTGCGTGTGTGCGTGTGCGTGTGTTAGCTTGGTCAACACTGTTAGCTTGGTCAGCCTTGGTTAGCTTGGTCAGCGCGCTACCTCTCTTGACGTATGGACCTCTCTCTCTGTGGTTCTGAATCTGAGCCTTGTTCCAGTGTTACTTCCAGGACAGAATGGCTCCTTTGTGGTTATAAGTTTATAATGTGTCCATTGATAGGAGTAGCGCAGACGTGTGTGTGCGTGCGTGCGCGTGCATGCGTGTGTGTGTGTGTGTGCGTGTGTCTGCGCTACTCCAAGAATACCTCATGATGAGCTGTAGACCATACAGTTAGAATACCTCATGATGAGCTGTAGACCATACAGTTAGAATACCTCATGATGAGCTGTATACCATACAGTTAGAATACCTCATGATGAGCTGTGGACCATACAGTTAGAATACCTCATGATGAGCTGTGGACCATACAGTTAGAATGCCTCATGATGAGCTGTATACCATACAGTTAGAATACCTCATGATGAGCTGTATACCATACAGTTAGAATACCTCATGATGAGCTGTAGACCATACAGTTAGAATACCTCATGATGAGCAGTAGACCATACAGTTAGAATACCTCATCATACTACATGTGACCGACCGGCTCGATTCAGTCTTATGTAGCAAAATGTGTGTTTTTTACATTGGATAAAAGTAGAGACTCAGAGCTAGAAAAAGGTATGTCATACACTACAGTTGAGGAACAATGGGAAAGTAACTCTGGTTTGAAAGTTGATAACTTGTAACCCCACTTTGAGAAAATGGCCCTTGAATGTTTTGGTACACCTACTGGAGAGCTCTTCTTTGTCTACATCCATTCAGCATCGTTCACACCCTCTTAAAAGCTTTAGCCCCACCCATCTCTTTAAGGATTCACATGTGAGGCCATGTGCTAAACAGAGTGAGTAGTGTACTAAACAACCAAAGATTTCAAGACTAAAGGCTGGTTTATACTACGGGTGTGTTCGTAAATGTAATCTGGAGTGCCAGAGTATGCTCTGGGCGTTCGTAAACTCAGTGTTGTCAGATTGTCAGTTCTTAAATACAGAGTGTTTCGCTCTCGGAGCGTTCAAATCAAATCAAATCAAATTTTATTGGCCACATGCGCCGAATACAACAGGTGCAGACATTACAGTGAAATGCTTACTTACAGCCCTTAACCAACAGTGCATTTATTTTAAAATTGAGAAAAAAAGAGCAGAAGTAAAATAAAATAACAGTAGGGAGGCTATATACAGGGGGGTACCGGTGCAGAGTCAATGTGCGGGGGCACCGGCTAGTTGAGGTAGTTGAAGTAATATGAGCGCACACTGGATGCTCTGGCCGAGGAGTAGGGTTGATCCGAGCGTTCTGGCCTCACAACAGCAGTCAAGCACCCAAGCTAACTGGATAATGCTGGCTAGCTTGCTAGCTACTTCCAGACACAAATGAGAGAACAGCTCACTGACCATTGTACTCGCCCTAGCAGAGCTGGTTAGGCTGTTTTCATGTTATCCAGAGCATTGGTGACTAACGGTGCTGCTGGCAACAATTTAATTATGCTTTTTTGCCAACGTTTACTGACACCAGCCATATTCAACGGGTATTAAGTGTTGGTAAATTAGTCAGTTATTCTGCGCTCTGGCACATTCAGACGAGAGTGCTCTGAAATCAGAGTAGATAGCCAGAGCAAATTTACCAGCTACGTCTATCGACAGTTGTCGCAGTGACATCATGAACATTCTATTGAAATAGTTACTTGCATAGTGGAGTCTTTTGTTTAGACATGTAGCTAGCTAGCTAAACAATGAACCATAATCCCAACTCATATCGTTACTACCCTGCATGAATCTGCAGTTAGCTAACCAACCAGATTCAATGTTAGCTAGCTAACATTAGGCTATAACTAGCAATGCAAATGGCTCTGAGATACGAATAATATTACTACACAGATCATACACGTAATGTTAGCTAGCGAGCCAGCCTGCTAACATTAGCTAGATAGCTAACAGTACACTTTAACTTGAAATGAAAATGACTTTCTGACAAAATGAGAAACGTGTAATATCTGAAAATGTAGCTAGCTAGACTATCTTACCCGTATACATGGATGGACGCTTCTCCCTCTCTGTCACGGATGCCATGGTTGCCCTTAGTTTGAAGATGTAATCCAGAGACAGGTGTTTTATACAACAGCCTTCTGTGTGTTCTTTTTTCGACTCCATCTGCATATTTGCAATCAAATGCCATAATTTTCTCCATCTCCTTAAATATCATACTCTAATTTCATTGATTTCAAAATTCGGTCCTCCAGAAAGTGGAGTGCAACACTTATGCAGTTCTACTATGTGTAGCTCAGTTGGTAGAGCATGGCGCTTGCAACGCCAGGGTTGTGGGTTCGATTCCCACGTGGGGCCAGTATGAAAAATAAATAAATAATGCACTCACTAACTGTAAGTCGCTCTGGATAAGAGCGTCTGCTAAATGACTAAAATGTAAATGATATCTTTCAAAAAAGCCACGTTAGAAGGGATTACCTACACATACTGACCAGCTCATATTATAGACAGAACCGTGCTACATGACAGACCAATCCGAACTCATCTCTCGGCATGTCCAGCCCACTCATTATCTCAGCCAATCATGGCTAGCGGGAAGGTTGCTGTCTTTTTCCATGGCTAAACCAACTAGGCTCGTAATTTAACCATTTTATTCGTATTTACAAATGGAATACAAGTTTGTTATTAAGGCACATGAAAGTTCACATGTTCCAGAAGGCAATTCTGCCCAAATTCTGTATTAAGCAGAAAATAAAATGCTCACCCAGAGGCGGCGCTCCTAGTGGCCGGTGATTTTAATGCAGGAAAACTGATCCGTTTAATGTAATTTCTACCAGCTGTGCAACTAGAGGCGAAAAAGCTCTAGACCACCTTTACTCCCCACACAGAGACACATACAAAACTCTAGACCACCTTTACTCCACCACACAGAGACACATACAAAACTCTAGACCACCTTTACTCCACACACAGAGACACATACAAAACTCTAGACCACCTTTACTCCACCACACAGAGACACATACAAAACTCTAGATCACCTTTACTCCACCACACAGAGACACATACAAAACTCTAGACCACCTTTACTCCACCACACAGAGACACATACAAAACTCTAGATCACCTTTACTCCACACACAGAGACACATACAAAACTCTAGATCACCTTTACTCCACACACAGAGACACATACAAAACTCTAGACCACCTTTACTCCACCACACAGAGACACATACAAAGCTCTCCCTCGCCCTCCATTTGGCAAATCGGACCATAACTCTACCCTCCTGATTCCTGCTTACAAGCAAAAACTCAAACAGGAAGTACCAGTGACACGCTTAACATGGAGGTGGTCAGATGAAGCGGATGCTAAGCTACAGGACTGTTTCACTACCACAGACTGGAATATGTTCTGGGATTCATCTGAAACCTTGAGGAGTTTACCACATCAGTCACCGGCTTCATTAATAAGTGCATCGATGATGTCGACCCCACAGTGACCGTACGTGGATATCCCAACCAGAAGCCATGGATTACAGGCAACATCCGCACTGAGCTAAAAGCTAGAGCTGCCGCTTTCAAGGAGTGGGAGACTAATCTGGACCCTCTGAAGAACCAAACAGGCAAAGCGTCAATAAAGGGCTAAGATTGAATCCTACTACACCAGCTCTGATGCTCGTCGGATAGGGCATGGCTTGCAAACTATCACTGATTACAAAGGGAAACCCGGCCGCGAGCTGCCCAGTGACACGAGCCTGCCAGACGAGCTAAATGCCTTCCATTCTCGCTTCGAGACAAGCAACACTGAACCGTACATGAGAGCACCAGCTGTTCCGGACGACTGCGTGATTGCGCTCTCCGTAGCCAATGTGAGTATTAACCTTTAAACAGGTTCATATTCACAAGGTCGCTGGGCTAGACAGATTACCAGGACGCATACTCAGAGCTGACCAGCTGACAGGTGTCTTCCACTGTAGCCATGAAAGGCTTTGAAAGGCTGTTCATGGCTCACATCAACACCATCATCCCAGACACCCTGGACCCACTCCAATTCGCATACCGACCCAACAGATCCACAGATGACGCAATCTCTATTGCACTCCACACTGCCCTCTGCCAACTAGACAAGAAAAACATGTGAGAATGCTGTTCATTGACTGCAGATTAGCGTTCAACACCATAGTCCCCTCCAAGCTCATCACTAAGCTAAGGACCCTGGGACTGAACACCTCCCTCTACAACTGGATCCTGGACTCCCTGACAGGCCGCCCCCAGGTGGTAAGAGTAGGTAACAACACATCTGCCACGCTGATCCTCAACACGGGGGCCCCTCAGTGGTGCGTGCTCAGTCCCCTCCTGTACTCCCTGTTCACCCACGACTGCGTGGCCAAGCACGACTCCAACACCATCATTACGTTTGCTGATGACACAACGGTGGTAGGCCTGATCACCAACGACGATGAGACAGCCTAAAGGGAGGAGGTCAGTGACCTGGCAGTGTGGTGCCAGGATAACAACCTCTCCCTCAAAGTAAGCAAGACAAAGGACCTGATCGTGGACTACAGGAAATGGAGGGCCGGTTGCATCACTGATTGGTATGGCAACTCCTTGGCATCGGACAGCAAGGCGCTACAGAGGGTAGTGCGTACGGCCCAGTACATCACTGGGGCAAAGCTTCCTGCCATCCAGGACCTCTATACCAGGCGGTGTCAAAGGAAGGCCCTAAAAATGGTCAAAGACTCCAGCCCCCCTAGTCATAGACTGTTATAGACTGTTCTCTCTGCTACCGCATGGCAAGCGGTACCAGAGCGCCATGTCTGGGTCCAAAAGGCTCCTTAACAGCTTCTACCCCCAAGCCTTAAGACTGCTGAACAGTTAATGAAATGGTAACCCAGACTATTAGCATTGACCCCCTTTTTATTTCACTGGTTCTATGCACACTCACACATGCTACACAGACACTCCAACACACACTACATACGCTGGCACACGCAAAACACACACACACACACACATTGACACACTTTCACAGTCTTTCACACACACTGCTTCTACTCTGTTTATTATCTATCCTGATTGTCTAGTCACTTTTACCCACATGTACATATTACCTCAATTACCTCAATTGCCTCGTACTCCTGCACGTTGACTCGGTCCCGATACTCCTTGTATATAACCTCGTTATTGTTATTTTATTGTGTTACTATTTCCTTTTATATTTAGCAAATCTTTTTAACTGCATTTTTTTCTTACTTTTTAACTGCATTGTTGGGAACGGGCTCGTAAGTCAGCATTTCACAGTAAAGTCTACACCTGAACAGAATAAACATATTCCAAAACATGCATCCTGTTTGCAACTAAAGTTATACTGCAAGAAAACACGGAAAAGGAACAAACATTTTGGCCTAAATGCAAATTGTTATGTTTGGGGCAAATCCAACACAACACATCACTGAGTGCCTCTTTATTGTAAAGCATGGTGGTGGCTGCACCATGTTATGGGTATGCTTGACATCGGCAAATACTGAGGAGTTTTTCAGGATAAAAAGAAACGGAATGGAGAAAAGAACAGACAAAATCCTAGAGGAAAACCTGCTTCAGTCTGCTTTACACCAGAGACTGGGAGAGGAATTCACCTTTCAGCAGGACAATAACCTACAACACAAGCCCACATCTACAATGGAGATGCTTGTTAGTGGCAAAGTTACAGTTTCTGACTTTAAATCTGCTTTAAAATCTATGACAAGACTTTGCTGTGTAGCCACGACTCCCAACACCTTGACAGAGCTTGAAGAATTTTGAAAAGAATAATGGGCAAATGTTTTACATTCCAGGTGTGGAAAGCTCTTAGAGACTAAGCCAAGAAGACTAACCTGTTCTAGCTCATTGTTCAGACCTGTTCAGAGCTGTTTTAGCTCATTGTTGAGGAAAACCTTTTTCCAAGGATCAGGCAGAGCTCATTTTCCAGCTTATAAGAGGTTTATTCAAGCAATTGCAAGGAAGCTTACCCTCCGGATGAAACCAGAGAGCAAAACTTAAAGATTTTACAATCACACAGTCTTTATATACTCAACCTACACAAAGAGCTGTTTACAACTGCTAGGGGGAGGCAAGCTTACTAAAGAGATATGGGGTAATTAGCTCTACTCCCTTAAAGCGTTGTACAAACAAGCACAGATTCTAACCAGTTCTTCAGAGTGTCTAAGATAGGCGTGATCAGATCTTTAGAGCCTAAACAGACAGGACAAGAATTCAACCTGGCTGTCGTTTAGGGCCCAGAAATAAGGACCAATCACAAGTCACTCCTTTGTACAAAGAGGTTACTGGACAACTATGGAAAATGACCAGTGACTGTGGAAAATGACCAGTGACTGTGGAAAATGACCAGTGACTGTGGAAAATGACCAGTGACTAGTACTTTCAACTCAAGCATTTCCATATCATTGGACTGTAACAAAACCAACTGAATCATAAAGCTATATAAACTGTAGATCAACAGAGAGAGTAGAGGAGCTACTGACAGACAGATGTTCCCAGAACATTACACCCCCCCCAGAGCTACTGACAGACAGATGTTCCCAGAACATTACACCCCCCCCCCCAGAGCTACTGACAGACAGATGTCCCCAGAACATTACACCCCCCCCAGAGCTACTGACAGACAGATGTCCCCAGAACATTACACCCCCCCCAGAGCTACTGACAGACAGATGTCCCCAGAACATTACACCCCCCCCAGAGCTACTGACAGACAGATGTCCCCAGAACATTACACCCCCCCCCAGAGCTACTGACAGACAGATGTCCCCAGAACATTACACCCCCCCCCAGAGCTACTGACAGACAGATGTCCCCAGAACATTACACCCCCCCCCAGAGCTACTGACAGACAGATGTCCCCAGAACATTACACCCCCCCCAGAGCTACTGACAGACAGATGTCCCCAGAACATTACACCCCCCCCAGAGCTACTGACAGACAGATGTCCCCAGAACATTACACCCCCCCCAGAGCTACTGACAGACAGATGTCCCCAGAACATTACACCCCCCCCCAGAGCTACTGACAGACAGATGTCCCCAGAACATTACACCCCCCCCCCAGAGCTACTGACAGACAGATGTCCCCAGAACATTATACCCCCCCCCAGAGCTACTGACAGACAGATGTCCCCAGAACATTACACCCCCCCCCAGAGCTACTGACAGACAGATGTCCCCAGAACATTACACCCCCCCCCCAGAGCTACTGACAGACAGATGTCCCCAGAACATTACACCCCCCCCCAGAGCTACTGACAGACAGATGTCCCCAGAACATTACACCCCCCCCCCAGAGCTACTGACAGACAGATGTCCCCAGAACATTACACCCCCCCCCCAGAGCTACTGACAGACAGATGTCCCCAGAACATTATACCCCCCCCCAGAGCTACTGACAGACAGATGTCCCCAGAACATTACACCCCCCCCAGAGCTACTGACAGACAGATGTCCCCAGAACATTACACCCCCCCCCAGAGCTACTGACAGACAGATGTCCCCAGAACATTACACCCCCCCCAGAGCTACTGACAGACAGATGTCCCCAGAACATTATACCCCCCCCAGAGCTACTGACAGACAGATGTCCCCAGAACATTATACCCCCCCCCAGAGCTACTGACAGACAGATGTCCCCAGAACATTATACCCCCCCCCAGAGCTACTGACAGACAGATGTCCCCAGAACATTATACCCCCCCCAGAGCTACTGACAGACAGATGTCCCCAGAACATTACACCCCCCCCAGAGCTACTGACAGACAGATGTCCCCAGAACATTACACCCCCCCCCAGAGCTACTGACAGACAGATGTCCCCAGAACATTATACCCCCCCCCAGAGCTACTGACAGACAGATGTCCCCAGAACATTATACCCCCCCCCAGAGCTACTGACAGACAGATGTCCCCAGAACATTACACCCCCCCCAGAGCTACTGACAGACAGATGTCCCCAGAACATTACACCCCCCCCCAGAGCTACTGACAGACAGATGTCCCCAGAACATTACACCCCCCCCCAGAGCTACTGACAGACAGATGTCCCCAGAACATTACACCCCCCCCCAGAGCTACTGACAGACAGATGTCCCCAGAACATTACACCCCCCCCCAGAGCTACTGACAGACAGATGTCCCCAGAACATTACACCCCCCCCCAGAGCTACTGACAGACAGATGTCCCCAGAACATTACACCCCCCCCCAGAGCTACTGACAGACAGATGTCCCCAGAACATTACACCCCCCCCAGAGCTACTGACAGACAGATGTCCCCAGAACATTACACCCCCCCCAGAGCTACTGACAGACAGATGTCCCCAGAACATTACACCCCCCCCAGAGCTACTGACAGACAGATGTCCCCAGAACATTACACCCCCCCCAGAGCTACTGACAGACAGATGTCCCCAGAACATTACACCCCCCCCAGAGCTACTGACAGACAGATGTCCCCAGAACATTACACCCCCCCCAGAGCTACTGACAGACAGATGTCCCCAGAACATTACACCCCCCCCAGAGCTACTGACAGACAGATGTCCCCAGAACATTACACCCCCCCCAGAGCTACTGACAGACAGATGTCCCCAGAACATTACACCCCCCCCAGAGCTACTGACAGACAGATGTCCCCAGAACATTACACCCCCCCCCAGAGCTACTGACAGACAGATGTCCCCAGAACATTACACCCCCCCCCAGAGCTACTGACAGACAGATGTCCCCAGAACATTACACCCCCCCCAGAGCTACTGACAGACAGATGTCCCCAGAACATTACACCCCCCCCAGAGCTACTGACAGACAGATGTCCCCAGAACATTACACCCCCCCCAGAGCTACTGACAGACAGATGTCCCCAGAACATTACACCCCCCCCAGAGCTACTGACAGACAGATGTCCCCAGAACATTACACCCCCCCAGAGCTACTGACAGACAGATGTCCCCAGAACATTACACCCCCCCCAGAGCTACTGACAGACAGATGTCCCCAGAACATTATACCCCCCCCAGAGCTACTGACAGACAGATGTCCCCAGAACATTACACCCCCCCCCAGAGCTACTGACAGACAGATGTCCCCAGAACATTACTACCCCCCCCCAGAGCTACTGACAGACAGATGTCCCCAGAACATTACACCCCCCCCCAGAGCTACTGACAGACAGATGTCCCCAGAACATTACACCCCCCCCCAGAGCTACTGACAGACAGATGTCCCCAGAACATTATACCCCCCCCCCAGAGCTACTGACAGACAGATGTCCCCAGAACATTACACCCCCCCCCAGAGCTACTGACAGACAGATGTCCCCAGAACATTACACCCCCCCCCAGAGCTACTGACAGACAGATGTCCCCAGAACATTACACCCCCCCCCCAGAGCTACTGACAGACAGATGTCCCCAGAACATTACACCCCCCCCCAGAGCTACTGACAGACAGATGTCCCCAGAACATTACACCCCCCCCAGAGCTACTGACAGACAGATGTCCCCAGAACATTATACCCCCCCCCAGAGCTACTGACAGACAGATGTCCCCAGAACATTATACCCCCCCCAGAGCTACTGACAGACAGATGTCCCCAGAACATTACACCCCCCCCAGAGCTACTGACAGACAGATGTCCCCAGAACATTACACCCCCCCCCCAGAGCTACTGACAGACAGATGTCCCCAGAACATTACACCCCCCCCAGAGCTACTGACAGACAGATGTCCCCAGAACATTATACCCCCCCCAGAGCTACTGACAGACAGATGTCCCCAGAACATTACACCCCCCCCCAGAGCTACTGACAGACAGATGTCCCCAGAACATTATACCCCCCCCAGAGCTACTGACAGACAGATGTCCCCAGAACATTACACCCCCCCCCCCAGAGCTACTGACAGACAGATGTCCCCAGAACATTACACCCCCCCCCAGAGCTACTGACAGACAGATGTCCCCAGAACATTACACCCCCCCCAGAGCTACTGACAGACAGATGTCCCCAGAACATTACACCCCCCCCAGAGCTACTGACAGACAGATGTCCCCAGAACATTACACCCCCCCCCCAGAGCTACTGACAGACAGATGTCCCCAGAACATTACACCCCCCCCCCAGAGCTACTGACAGACAGATGTCCCCAGAACATTACACCCCCCCCCCAGAGCTACTGACAGACAGATGTCCCCAGAACATTATACCCCCCCCCAGACACACACTGAGCTTCATGCAGACACAGGCACGCACGCACACACACGCACGACTGACCAATAATCTCCAAGGTTTCCAAGGTTTCCTGCTCCATGGGTTGTTCGTATACACACCTGTAGAGGAGGGAGGAGAACCTTAAAATAGGTCTCACATTCATTGTCTTAAATAAACTATTTCTGAATCGAAAATAGTACATCGTCAACGTCAGAAGACACACCTGCATACCGAGTCCCCTGACTAGTTAATCTGGGGATATGGGCTAAAAAGGGCCCAAGAAAGTTCATTATTTATCAGTTAGCAGGTGAAGTATGGGGAAAGACTAACATGGCAGATGGTAACTGCCATCTTATCAGCAAAACAATATATGGCTGACCGAGTCATAATAAAGCGGCCATTTTGAAGTGACTTGCCACTAAAACGTACAACCGTATGTAGCCACAACAGCATCGGTGAACTAGACCAGCTGATCGGGGACATTTCTAGACATTGTCTAAGCCAACAGTTTCAACCCTGTTGCATCATTTAATGGTAAATAGAGCAAAGTAATCAACTGTAGCTGAATTAATTTTAGCCAATATTTAAGCCGACAGCATGAATGTAGCCTCGGTCCAAATTTACTCCAACTTCAAAATAGACTCCAACTAAGAGTCCTGGTTAAACATACCAGCAGGGTAGGTCACATTTCAGCGCTAATTATAATATTTCAAAGATGGAGGAGCTTTCAGTTGCACTATGCTATGTTCTAGAACAAGTCATATGGAGCTTTCAGTTGCACTATGCTATGTTCTAGAACAAGTCATATGGAGCTTTCAGTTGCACTATGCTATGTTCTAGAACAAGTCATATGGAGCTTTCAGTTGCACTATGCTATGTTCTAGAACAAGTCATATGAAGCTTTCAGTTGCACTATGCTATGTTCTAGAACAAGTCATATGGAGCTTTCAGTTGCACTATGCTATGTTCTAGAACAAGTCATATGGAGCTTTCAGTTACACTATGCTATGTTCTAGAACAAGTCATATGGAGCTTTCAGTTACACTATGCTATGTTCTAGAACAAGTCATATGGAGCTTTCAGTTGCACTATGCTATGTTCTAGAACAAGTCATATGGAGCTTTCAGTTGCACTATGCTATGTTCTAGAACAAGTCATATGAAGCTTTCAGTTGCACTATGCTATGTTCTAGAACAAGTCATATGGAGCTTTCAGTTGCACTATGCTATGTTCTAGAACAAGTCATATGGAGCTTTCAGTTACACTATGCTATGTTCTAGAACAAGTCATATGGAGCTTTCAGTTACACTATGCTATGTTCTAGAACAAGTCATATGGAGCTTTCAGTTACACTATGCTATGTTCTAGAACAAGTCATATGGAGCTTTCAGTTACACTATGCTATGTTCTAGAACAAGTCATATGGAGCTTTCAGTTGCACTATGCTATGTTCTAGAACAAGTCATATGGAGCTTTCAGTTGCACTATGCTATGTTCTAGAACAAGTCATATGGAGCTTTCAGTTGCACTATGCTATGTTCTAGAACAAGTCATATGAAGCTTTCAGTTGCACTATGCTATGTTCTAGAACAAGTCATATGGAGCTTTCAGTTGCACTATGCTATGTTCTAGAACAAGTCATATGGAGCTTTCAGTTGCACTATGCTATGTTCTAGAACAAGTCATATGAAGCTTTCAGTTGCACTATGCTATGTTCTAGAACAAGTCATATGGAGCTTTCAGTTGCACTATGCTATGTTCTAGAACAAGTCATATGGAGCTTTCAGTTACACTATGCTATGTTCTAGAACAAGTCATATGGAGCTTTCAGTTACACTATGCTATGTTCTAGAACAAGTCATATGGAGCTTTCAGTTGCACTATGCTATGTTCTAGAACAAGTCATATGGAGCTTTCAGTTGCACTATGCTATGTTCTAGAACAAGTCATATGAAGCTTTCAGTTGCACTATGCTATGTTCTAGAACAAGTCATATGGAGCTTTCAGTTGCACTATGCTATGTTCTAGAACAAGTCATATGGAGCTTTCAGTTACACTATGCTATGTTCTAGAACAAGTCATATGGAGCTTTCAGTTGCACTATGCTATGTTCTAGAACAAGTCATATGGAGCTTTCAGTTACACTATGCTATGTTCTAGAACAAGTCATATGGAGCTTTCAGTTACACTATGCTATGTTCTAGAACAAGTCATATGGAGCTTTCAGTTGCACTATGCTATGTTCTAGAACAAGTCATATGGAGCTTTCAGTTGCACTATGCTATGTTCTAGAACAAGTCATATGGAGCTTTCAGTTGCACTATGCTATGTTCTAGAACAAGTCATATGGAGCTTTCAGTTACACTATGCTATGTTCTAGAACAAGTCATATGGAGCTTTCAGTTGCACTATGCTATGTTCTAGAACAAGTCATATGGAGCTTTCAGTTGCACTATGCTATGTTCTAGAACAAGTCATATGGAGCTTTCAGTTACACTATGCTATGTTCTAGAACAAGTCATATGGAGCTTTCAGTTACACTATGCTATGTTCTAGAACAAGTCATATGGAGCTTTCAGTTGCACTAAGCTATGTTCTAGAACAAGTCATATGGAGCTTTCAGTTGCACTATGCTATGTTCTAGAACAAGTCATATGGAGCTTTCAGTTGCACTATGCTATGTTCTAGAACAAGTCATATGGAGCTTTCAGTTGCACTATGCTATGTTCTAGAACAAGTCATATGGAGCTTTCAGTTGCACTATGCTATGTTCTAGAACAAGTCATATGGAGCTTTCAGTTGCACTATGCTATGTTCTAGAACAAGTCATATGGAGCTTTCAGTTGCACTATGCTATGTTCTAGAACAAGTCATATGGAGCTTTCAGTTGCACTAAGCTATGTTCTAGAACAAGTCATATGGAGCTTTCCGTTGCACTAAGCTATGTTCTAGAACAAGTCATATGGAGCTTTCCGTTGCACTAAGCTATGTTCTAGAACAAGTCATATGAACTGGATTATTGTTTTAGAAAAAGGGAACTGCGTAAACTACCCAGCTAGCACATTTGGTTCCTTGGAAGTTGTGGGAACATACAGTGAGGGGAAAAAAGTATTTGATCCCCTGCTGATTTTGTACGTTTGCCCACTGACAAAAACATGATCAGTCTATAATTTTAATGGTAGGTTTATTTGAACAGTGAGAGACAGAATAACAACAAAAAAATCCAGAAAAACGCATGTCAAAAATGTTATAAATTGATTTGCATTTTAATGAGGGAAATAAGTATTTGAACCCCTCTCAATCAGAAAGATTTCTGGCTCCCAGGTGTCTTTTATACAGGTAACGAGCTGAGATTAGGAGCACACTCTTAAAGGGAGGGCTCCTAATCTCAGCTTGTTACCTGTATAAAAGACACCTGTCCACAGAAGCAATCAATCAATCAGATTCCAAACTCTCCACCATGGCCAAGACCAAAGAGCTCTCCAAGGATGTCAGGGACAAGATTGTAGACCTACACAAGGCTGGAATGGGCTACAAGACCATCGCCAAGCAGCTTGGTGAGAAGGTGACAACAGTTGGTGCGATTATTCGCAAATGGAAGAAACACAAAATAACTGTCAATCTCCCTCGGCCTGGGGCTCCATGCAAGATCTCACCTCGTGGAGTTGCAATGACCAGGAGAACGGTGAGGAATCAGCCCAGAAAAACACGGGAGGATCTTGTCAATGATCTCAAGGCAGCTGGGACCATAGTCACCAAGAAAACAATTGGTAACACACTACGCCGTGAAGGACTGAAATCCTGCAGTGCCCGCAAGGTCCCCCTGCTCAAGAAAGCACATATACAGGCCCGTCTGAAGTTTGCCAATGAACATCTGAATGATTCAGAGGAGAACTGGGTGAAAGTGTTGTGGTCAGATGAGACCAAAATCGAGCTCTTTGACATCAACTCAACTCGCCGTGTTTGGAGGAGGAGGAATGCTGCCTATGACCCCAAGAACACCATCCCCACCGTCAAACATGGAGGTGGAAACATTATGCTTTGGGGGTGTTTTTCTGCTAAAGGGACAGGACAACTTCACCGCATCAAAGGGACGATGGACGGGGCCATGTACCGTCAAATCCTCAGCTAGGGCGGCATTGAAAATGGGTCGTGGATGGGTATTCCATCATGACACTGACCCAAAACACACGGCCAAGGCAACAAAGGAGTGGCTCAAGAAGAAGCACATTAAGGTCCTGGAGTGGCCTAGCCAGTTTCCAGACCTTAATCCCATAGAAAATCTGTGGAGGGAGCTGAAGGTTCGAGTTGCCAAACGTCAGCCTCGAAACCTTAATGACTTGGAGAAGATCTGCAAAGAGGAGTGGGACAAAATCCCTCCTGAGATGTGTGCAAACCTGGTGGCCAACTACAAGAAACGTCTGACCTCTGTGATTGCCAACAAGGGTTTTGCCACCAAGTACTAAGTCATGTTTTGCAGAGGGGTCAAATACTTATTTCCCTCATTAAAATGCAAATCAATTGATAACATTTTTGACATGCGTTTCTCTGGAAATTTTTTTTGTTATTCTGTCTCTCACTGTTCAAATAAACCTACCATTAAAATTATAGACTGATCATTACATTTTACATTTTAGTCATTTAGCAGACGCTCTTATCCAGAGCGACTTACAGTTAGTGAATACATATTTGTTTTTATACTGCCCCCCCGTGGGAATCGAACCCACAACCCTGGCGTTGCAAACGCCATGCTCTATCAACTGAGCTACATCCCTGCCGGCCATTCCCTCCCCTACCCTGGACAACGCTGGGCCAATTGTGCGCCGCCCATGAGTCTCCCGGTCGCGGCCGGCTGCAACAGAGCCTGGATTCGAACCAGGATCTCTAGTGGCACAGTTAGCACTGCGATGCAGTGCCTTAGACCACTGCGCCACTCAGGAGCCCATGTTTTTGTCAGTGGGCAAACGTACAAAATCAGCAGGGGATCAAATACTTTTTTCCCTCACTGTATGTTTTTGGTTTCACATAGAGCCCCACAGTGGAGGTGTCATAATACCCATAAAACCTAGCGGTTAAACAGGGAAATGGTTCCATTCATTTTTCCACCATTCATTTTTCCCATAGGAGATTTTAACACTTAAAATAAGGGCTGTGTTTCGTGTAGGCTGACCCTGTAACCATGTAAATCTCTCGGACAAGGTGACTTTGATCAATATATTCGTCTCTATTTAGGCTCAGATTCGAGAATGCAAATTAGCATCAAAGTAGACATCATGCAAAACTACAAATCCCTGCAAGCCCCTGCAAGTCATCTCTAGCTGACACCTTTGCTAGCAGGTATTGTGTCCATTTTAAACTTACACAAGACAGTTCACAGAATTACAATTTTAAAAAATGAATCCAATTTATTCATTACTACATTTAGCTAACATTAGATTGTTAATCCGGAGATTCTTACCTTTGTCTCGATTCGACAGTCTTGTCCGGATCATCATGGCATTTGTAGTTCTTTACGATAGCCACATTAGCAGCTAATTAGCAGTTCATTTTTTTTTTGGGGGGGGGGGGTAAATACAGGTAAATATATTGATAGTCACCTTGTCCTAGAGAGATTTACACGATTATCAAAACATCACGGCAGGGTCAGCCTACATGAAACACAGCCCTTATTTTAAGTGTTTCTAAAATCCCCAATGGGAAGAATGAATGGTGGAAAAACTATTGGAACCATTTCTCTGTTTGACCGCCAGGTTTTATGGGTATTATGACTCATACTGTGATACTCTATTGGTTGTGGGAACGAAGCCAATGTTTTTTAAACGTTCTGAGAACAGAAGTGAACATTTGGCCTTTTCTGGGAACGTTTATTTGAAGGTTGCAGGGAGGTTCTGAGAATGTTTTACTCTGGGAGGTTTTTATTAACGCTCTGAGATAGAAATTATAAGTTATTTGGAGGTTTTTGAATAACTTCCTTAAAACTTCCCTGAATGTTTCAATAACTCAAAATAAGCTAGCAGTGTTATTAAAAGTGTTAACTTTTTTTTTTTTTTACTCAAAGCACAGATAGGACACATGGAAATTAATTTCCTTAGGCATTAATCATGCAAACACATTTATTTTCTACTATGACACGACATCAGTGAGATTCAAACCTATAATATTCTGTTCTCTATCCATGGAAATAGTCCACTGCGCCACCAGGATAGAGCTAGCATGCCATGTTTTTTTACTCATATAAAGCTGTTCATTTTAGTCTACTCAAACAGACCCCATTTCAAACGAAACAAGCACTCATTAAGATCAAGTGTGAGCGCGGCCAACACACCAGAACAGACTTAACAAGATAGAGGATAGAGAGAGTTTTGTTGATGCTGAGAACGGAATGTATATGTTCTCTAGAACATTCTTAGAACGTTACAAACATTTTCTTGTGTTTTTTATGGAAAGTTTTCTTAACGTTCTCTGAACAATTTGAGAACATGACTTTACATAGAACCACGAGGATACCTGTAGGAAACTTTTGCTGATGTACTGAAATTCCCACAGAAGAACGTTGTTTCTTAACGTTCTCTGAACTATTTGAGATCATTCCCAACGTCAAATCAGTTGGAGAACATTCCGAGAACATTACCAAATGTAAAATTAAATGTAACCATGTTTGAACTTTTAGGAAACGTTCTGTTAAAGTAATGAAATTCCAAGAAAATAACATTTCTTTGTCAAGTTCCTTAAATGTGCTGAGAATGTTTCAAAGCCAAGCAACTACCCTGCACCATTCCCAGGGAGTTGTGGGCAGAATAACCACAGGACAACCCCACTCTCACCAAGCTGTAAGAATCATATGGTTCTCAGAACGTTATGTGCTAGCTGGGTAAGGAGAATAGGTGGATACTCTTTGCCTGGTCCAGTCAGTGTGCCCCCTCCGCAAAATACATCTGACAGATATGTTTTATGAATAATTATGATAAAAGCTGGGCTTAAAAATGAAGTTTAGTCATTAATTGAACATGTAAACGTCATGTACTAGCTGGGTGAAGATATTTTCACTTTCACGTTCAACGAACCAACAGACAGATCTCTAACAGTCTTTATTTACCTTCTCCTAACTACATTCACAAAATAATATGTTGCACATTACTAACAAACATAACAAAGTCAGTCAACCATCAAAACAATACATACTCTTATCAAATGTTATGTTTCTAACTGAACGCTGAGCTCCTACCTGCCAGTCTCATTCTACCTCTCTCCTTCCCACAGACAGACAGCATGCAGGTAGCAGCTGTAGCAGTATGCCTATGTGCCTGGCTGGGTTACAGCTAAGATTAGACAGCTACTTCCTTAGATGACAGCTCTCTTCCTATTAGAGGAAACAGCCTTTAGCCGGTGACCCCTGAGCCCTAGCCAAGCCTCCCGACCCCTCACCAGGCCCCTAGCCAAGCATCTAGAGGCCCCTAGCCAAGCCTCCCGACCCCTCACCAGGCCCCTAGCCAAGCCTCCCGACCCCTCTCCAGGCCCCTAGCCAAGCCTCCCGACCCCTCACCAGGCCCCTAGCCAAGCCTCCAGACCCCTCAACAGGCCCCTAGCCAAGCCTCCCGACCCCTCACCAGGCCCCTAGCCAAGCCTCCAGACCCCTCAACAGGCCCCTAGCCAAGCCTCCCGACCCCTCACCAGGCCCCTAGCCAAGCCTCCCGACCCCTCACCAGGCCCCTAGCCAAGCCTCCCGACGCCTCACCAGGCCCCTAGCCAAGCCTCCCGACCCCTCACCAGGCCCCTAGCCAAGCCTCCCGACGCCTCACCAGAACCCTAGCCAAGCCTCCCGACCCCTCACCAGGCCCCTAGCCAAGCCTCCCGACCCCTCACCAGGCCCCTAGCCAAGCCTCCCGACCCCTCACCAGGCCCCTAGCCAAGCCTCCCGACCCCTCACCAGGCCCCTAGCCAAGCCTCCCAATCTATATTATATTAGCACTGACCAGCTATATTACCACTAACCAGCTATATTACCACTGACCAGCTATATTACCACTGACCAGCTATATTACCACTGACCAGCTATATTACCACTAACCAGCTATATTACCACTGACCAGCTATATTACCACTAACCAGCTATATTACCACTGACCAGCTATATTACCACCAGCTGTCTGTTTGAACTACTGGCACACAGCTCAGACACCCATGCATACCCCACAAGACATGCCACCAGAGGTCTCTTCACAGTCCCCAAGTCCAGAACAGACTATGGGAGGCGCACAGTCCTATATAGAGCCATGACTACATGGAACTCTATTCCACATCAAGTAACTGATGCAAGCAGTAGAATTAGATTTAAAAAACTGATAAAATATACCTTATGGAACAGCGGTAACATACATGTACACATGGATTTTGTACTGTAGATATGTGGTAGTGGTGGAGTAGGGGCCTGAGGGCACACAGTGTGTTGTGAATTCTGTGAATGTATTGTAATGTTTGTCAAATTGTATGAACTGCATAAATTTTGCTGGACCCCAGGAAGAGTAGCTGCTGCCTTGGCAGGAGTTAATGGGGATCCAAAATAAATACAAATACAAATATTACCACTGACCAGCTATATTACCACTGACCAGCTATATTACAACTGACCAGCTATATTACCACTGACCAGCTATATTACCACTGACCAGCTATATTACCACTGACCAGCTATATTACCACTGACCAGCTATATTACAACTGACCAGCTATATTACCACTGACCAGCTATATTACCACTGACCAGCTATATTGCCACTGACCAGCTATATTACCACTGACCAGCTATATTACCACTGACCAGCTATATTACCACTGACCAGCTATATTACCACTAACCAGCTATATTACCACTGACCAGCTATATTACCACTAACCAGCTATATTACCACTGACCAGCTATATTACCACTGACCAGCTATATTACCACTGACCAGCTATATTACCACTAACCAGCTATATTACCACTGACCAGCTATATTACCACTAACCAGCTATATTACCACTAACCAGCTATATTACCACTAACCAGCTATATTACCACTAACCAGCTATATTACCACTAACCAGCTATATTACCACTGACCAGCTATATTACCACTAACCAGCTATATTACCACTGACCAGCTATATTACCACCAGCTGTCTGTTTGAACTACTGGCACACAGCTCAGACACCCATGCATACCCCACAAGACATGCCACCAGAGGTCTCTTCACAGTCCCCAAGTCCAGAACAGACTATGGGAGGCGCACAGTCCTATATAGAGCCATGACTACATGGAACTCTATTCCACATCAAGTAACTGATGCAAGCAGTAGAATTAGATTTAAAAAACTGATAAAATATACCTTATGGAACAGCGGTAACATACATGTACACATGGATTTTGTACTGTAGATATGTGGTAGTGGTGGAGTAGGGGCCTGAGGGCACACAGTGTGTTGTGAATTCTGTGAATGTATTGTAATGTTTGTCAAATTGTATGAACTGCATTAATTTTGCTGGACCCCAGGAAGAGTAGCTGCTGCCTTGGCAGGAGTTAATGGGGATCCAAAATAAATACAAATACAAATATTACCACTGACCAGCTATATTACCACTGACCAGCTATATTACAACTGACCAGCTATATTACCACTGACCAGCTATATTACCACTGACCAGCTATATTACCACTGACCAGCTATATTACCACTGACCAGCTATATTACAACTGACCAGCTATATTACCACTGACCAGCTATATTACCACTGACCAGCTATATTGCCACTGACCAGCTATATTACCACTGACCAGCTATATTACCTATGACCAGCTATATTACCACTGACCAGCTATATTACCACTGACCAGCTATATTACCACTGACCAGCTATATTACAACTGACCAGCTATATTACCACTAACCAGCTATTTTACCACTGACCAGCTATATTACAACTGACCAGCTATATTACCACTGACCAGCTATATTACAACTGACCAGCTATATTACCACTAACCAGCTATTTTACCACTGACCAGCTATATTACCACTGACCAGCTATATTACCACTGACCAGCTATATTACCACTAACCAGCTATATTACCACTAACCAGCTATATTACCAAGCTATATTACCACTGACCAGCTATATTACCACTGACCAGCTATATTACCACTAACCAGCTATATTACCACTGACCAGCTAGATTACCACTGACCAGCTATATTACCACTGACCAGCTATATTACCACTGACCAGCTATATTACCACTGACCAGCTATATTACAACTGACCAGCTATATTACAACTGACCAGCTATATCACAACTGACCAGCTATATTACCACTGACCAGCTATATTACAACTGACCAGCTATATTACCACTGACCAGCTATATTACAACTGACCAGCGATATTACCACTAACCAGCGATATTACCACTAACCAGCTATATTACCACTGACCAGCTATTTTACCACTGACCAGCGATATTACCACTAACCAGCTATATTACAACTGACCAGCTATATTACCACTAACCAGCTATATTACAACTAACCAGCTATTTTACCAAGCTATATTACCACTGACCAGCTATATTACCACTGACCAGCTATATTACAACTGACCAGCTATATTACCACTAACCAGCTATTTTACCAAGCTATATTACCACTGACCAGCTATATTACCACTGACCAGCTATATTACCACTAACCAGCTATATTACCACTAACCAGCTATATTACCACTGACCAGCTATATTACCACTGACCAGCTATATTACCACTGACCAGCTATATTACCACTGACCAGCTATATTACCACTAACCAGCTATATTACCACTAACCAGCTATATTACCACTGACCAGCTATATTACAACTGACCAGCTATATTTCCACTGACCAGCTATATTACCACTGACCAGCTATATTACCACTAACCAGCTATATTACCACTAACCAGCTATATTACCACTGACCAGCGATATTACCACTAACCAGCGATATTACCACTAACCAGCTTTATATTACCACTGACCAGCTATATTACCACTAACCAGCGATATTACCACTAACCAGCTATATTACAACTGACAAGCTATATTACCACTGACCAGCTATATTACAACTGACCAGCTATATTACCACTAACCAGCTATATTACCACTAACCAGCTATTTTACCAAGCTATATTACCACTGACCAGCTATATTACAACTGACCAGCTATATTACCACTGACCAGCTATTTTACCACTGACCAACTATATTACCACTGACCAGCTATATTACCACTGACCAGCTATATTACCACTGACCAGCTATATTACCACTAACCAGCTATATTACCAAGCTATATTACCACTGACCAGCTATATTACCACTGACCAGCTATATTACCACTGACCAGCTATATTACCACTGACCAGCTATATTACCACTAACCAGCTATATTACCACTGACCAGCTATATTACCACTGACCAGCTATATTACCACTGACCAGCTATATTACCACTAACCAGCGATATTACCACTAACCAGCTTTATATTACCACTGACCAGCTATATTACCACTAACCAGCGATATTACCACTAACCAGCTATATTACAACTGACAAGCTATATTACCACTGACCAGCTATATTACAACTGACCAGCTATATTACCACTAACCAGCTATATTACCACTAACCAGCTATTTTACCAAGCTATATTACCACTGACCAGCTATATTAGCACTGACCAGCTATATTACAACTGACCAGCTATATTACCACTGACCAGCTATTTTACCAAGCTATATTACCACTGACCAGCTATATTACCACTGACCAGCTATATTACCACTAACCAGCTATATTACCAAGCTATATTACCACTGACCAGCTATATTACCACTGACCAGCTATAATTACCACTAACCAGCTATATTACCACTAACCAGCTATATTACCACTAGCCAGCTATATTACCACTGACCAGCTATATTACCACTGACCAGCTATATTACCACTGACCAGCTATATTACAACTAACCAGCTATATTACCACTGACCAGCTATATTACCACTAACCAGCTATATTACAACTGACCAGCTATATTACCACTGACCAGCTATATTACCACTGACCAGCTATATTACCACTGACCAGCTATATTACCACTGACCAGCTATATTACCACTGACCAGCTATATTACCACTAACCAGCTATATTACCACTGACCAGCTATATTACCACTGACCAGCTATATTACCACTGACCAGCTATATTACCACTGACCAGCTATATTACCACTGACCAGTTATATTACCACCAATGTTTGTAAACAATGTAAATGTAACATATGATCAACACATTGTTTAAAAAAGGTACAACGTACTGCAAATGCTAAATATTTCCAATCGATGGCAGCATAAAACCACGAAGCATGAGCAATTTCAAAAGATTAGCTTTCAGTTACAGGCTACAAGCAGCTTTGACACAAAATAGCATGCAACAGTTTATTAGGTACACCCATCTAGTCCCGGGTCGGACGCCCCTTTGCCTCCCGAACAGGCTCAATTCTTAGGGGCACGGAGTTCCTCAACTGGTATCAAGGGACCTAACGTGGGCCAGGAAAACATTCCCCACACCATTACACCACCGCCACCAGCCTGTACCGTTGCCACCAGACAGGATGGGGCCATGGACTGATGCAGCTTAAACCAGATCCTGACTCTGCCATCAGCATGACCCATTACACCAACCTGTACCGTTGCCACCAGACAGGATGGGGCCATGGACTGATGCAGCTTAAACCAGATCCTGACTCTGCCATCAGCATGACCCATTACACCAGCCTGTACCGTTGCCACCAGACAGGATGGGGCCATGGACTGATGCAGCTTAAACCAGATCCTGACTCTGCCATCAGCATGACCCATTACACCAGCCTGTACCGTTGACACCAGACATCATGGGGCCATGGACTGATGCAGCTTAAACCAGATCCTGACTCTGCCATCAGCATGACCCATTACACCAGCCTGTACCGTTGCCACCAGGCAGGATGGGGCCATGGACTGATGCAGCTTAAACCAGATCCTGACTCTGCCATCAGCATGACCCATTACACCAACCTGTACCGTTGCCACCAGGCAGGATGGGGCCATGGACTGATGCTGCTTACGCCAGATCCTGACTCTGCCATCAGCATGACCCATTACACCAGCCTGTACCGTTGCCACCAGGCAGGATGGGGCCATGGACTGATGCTGCTTACGCCAGATCCTGACTCTGCCATCAGCATGACCCATTACACCAGCCTGTACCGTTGCCACCAGGCAGGATGGGGCCATGGACTGATGCTGCTTACGCCAGATCCTGACTCTGCCATCAGCATGACCCATTACACCAGCCTGTACCGTTGCCACCAGACAGGATGGGGCCATGGACTGATGCAGCTTAAACCAGATCCTGACTCTGCCATCAGCATGACCCATTACACCAGCCTGTACCGTTGCCACCAGACAGGATGGGGCCATGGACTGATGCAGCTTAAACCAGATCCTGACTCTGCCATCAGCATGACCCATTACACCAGCCTGTACCGTTGCCACCAGGCAGGATGGGGCCATGGACTGATGCAGCTTAAACCAGATCCTGACTCTGCCATCAGCATGACCCATTACACCAGCCTGTACCGTTGCCACCAGGCAGGATGGGGCCATGGACTGATGCAGCTTAAACCAGATCCTGACTCTGCCATCAGCATGACCCATTACACCAGCCTGTACCGTTGCCACCAGACAGGATGGGGCCATGGACTCATGCAGCTTAAACCAGATCCTGACTCTGCCATCAGCATGACCCATTACACCAGCCTGTACCGTTGCCACCAGGCAGGATGGGGCCATGGACTGATGCAGCTTAAACCAGATCCTGACTCTGCCATCAGCATGACCCATTACACCAGCCTGTACCGTTGCCACCAGGCAGGATGGGGCCATGGACTGATGCAGCTTAAACCAGATCCTGACTCTGCCATCAGCATGACGCAACTGGAACTGGGATTCTACGGACCAGGCGATGTTTTTTCCACTCCTCAGTTGTCCGGTGTTGGTGATGGTGTTTCTCCACTCCTCAGTTGTCCGGTGTTGGTGATGGTGTTTCTCCACTCCTCAGTTGTCCGGTGTTGGTGGTCGCGTTCCCACTGGAGCTGCTTCTTCTAGTTTTTAGCTGATAGGAGTGGAACCCGGTGTGGTCGAATGATCTCCACATGTGTATTTCCCACCGTAAAGCACGGAGGAGGATGTGTTATGGTGTGGGGGTGCTTTGCTGGTGACACTGTCTGTGATTTATTTAGAATTCAAGGCACACTTAACCAGCATGGCTACCACAGCATTCTGCAGCGATTCGCCATCCCATCTGGTTTGGGCTTAGTGGGACTATCATTTGTTTTTCAACAGGACAATGACCCAACACACCTCCAGGCTGTGTAAGGGCTATTTGACCAAGAAGGAGAGTGATGAAGTGCTGCATCAGATGACCTGGCCTCCACAATCCCCCGACCTCAACCCAATTGAGATGGTTTGGGATGAGTCGGACCGCAGAGTGAAGGAAAAGCAGCCAACAAGTGCTCAGCATTTGTGGGAACTCCTTCAAGACTGTTGGAAAAGCATTCCAGGTGAAGCTGGTTGAGAGAATGCTAAGTGTGTGCAAAGCTGTCATCAAGGCAAAGGGTGGCTACTTTGAAAAATCTCAAATATAAAATATATTTTGATTTGTTTAACACTTTTTTCGTTACTACATGATTCCATATGTGTTATTTCTTATATATGTGTCTTCAAAATTATTCTACAATGTAGAAAATAGTAAAAATAAAGAAAAGCCCTTGAATGAGTAGGTGTTCTAAAACTTTTGACCAATAGTGTATGTCAGAGCAAAAACCATGCCATGAGGTCAAAGGAATTGTCCGTAGAGCTCTGAGACAGGATTGTGTCGAGGCTCAGATCTGGGGAAGGGTAACAAAGAAATTCAGCAGCATTGAATGGAAGAAATGGAAGAAGTTTGGAACCACCAAGACTCTTCCTAGAGCTGGCCGCCCGGCCAAACTGAGCAATCGGAGGAGAAGGGCCTTGGTCAGGGAGGTGACCAAGAACCCAATGGTCACTCTGACAGAGCTCCAGAGTTCCTCTGTGGAGATGGGAGAACCATCTCTGCTGCACTCCACCAATCAGGCCTTTATGGTAGAGTGGCCAGACGGAAGCCACTCCTCTGTAAAAGGCACATGACAGCCCGCTTGGAGTTCGCCAAAAGGCATCTAAAAGACTCTCAGACCATGAGAAACAAGATTATCTGGTCTGATGAAACCAAGATTTAACTATTTTGCCTGAATGCCAAGCGTCACGTCTGGAGGAAACCTGGCACCATCCCTACGGTGGTGGCAGCATCATGCTGTGGTGATGTTTTTCCATCGGCAGGGACTGGGAGACTAGTCAGGTTCGAGGGAAAGATGAACGGAGCAAAGTACAGAGAGATCCTTGATGAAAACCTGCTCCAGAGCACTCAGGACCTCAGACTGGGGCAAAGTTTCACCTTCCAACAGGACAACGACCGTAAGCACACAGCCAAGACAATGCAGGAGTGGCTTCGGGACAAGTCTCTGAATGTCCTTGAGTGGCCCAGCCAGAGCCCGGACTTGAACGCGATCGAACATCTCTGGAGAGACCTGAAAATAGCTGTGCAGCGACGCTCCCCATTCAACCTGAGAAAGCTTGAGAGGATCTGCAGAGAAGAATGGGAGAAACTCCCCAAATACAGGTGTGCCAAGCTTGTAGCGTCATACCCAAGAAGACGAGGCTGTAATCGCTGCTAAAGGTCCTTCAACAAAGTACTGAGTAACGGGTCTGAATACTTATGTAAATGTGATATTTCCGTGTTTCAAAATAAATAAAATTGCAACAATTTCTAAAAAACAGTTTTTGCTTTGTCATTACTTTCCAAAAGTTTTGAGAATGACACAAGTATTGGTCTTCACAAAGTTTGCTGCTTCAGTGTTTTTAGATATTTTTGTCAGATGTTACTATGGTATACTGAAGTATAATTACAAGCATTCAATAAGTGTCAAAGGCTTTTATTGACAACTACATTAAGTTTATGCAAAGAGTCAATATTTGCAGTGTTGACCCTTCTTTTTCAAGACCTCTGCAATCTGCCCTGGCATGCTGTCAATTAACTTCTGGGCCACATCCTGACTGATGGCAGCCCATTCTTGCATAATCAATGCTTGGAGTTTGTCAGAATTTGTGTGTTTTTGTTTGTCCACCCGCCTCTTGAGGATTGACCACAAGTTCTCAATGGGATTAAGGTCTGGGGAGTTTCCTGGCCATGGACCCAACATTTTGATGTTTTGTTCCCCGAGCCACTTAGTTATCACTTTTTCCTTATGGCAAGGTGCTCCATCATGCTGGAAAAGGCATTGGTCGTCACCAAACTGTTCTTGGATGGTTGGGAGAAGTTGCTCTCGGAGGATGTGTTGGTACCATTCTTTATTCATGGCTGTGTTCTTAGGCAAAATTGTGAGTGAGCCCACTCCCTTGGCTGAGAAGCAACCCCACACATGAATGGTCTCAGGATGCTTTACTGTTGGCATGACACAGGACTGATGGTAGCGCTCACCTTGTCTTCTCTGGACAAGCTTTTTTCCGGATGCCCCAAACAATCGGAAAGGGGATTCATCAGAGAAAATGACTTTACCCCAGTCCTCAGCAGTCCAATCCCTGTACCTTTTGCAGAATATCAGTCTGTCCCTGATGTTTTTCCTGGAGAGAAGTGGCTTCCTCGCTGCCCTTCTTGACACCAGGCCATCCTCCAAAAGTCTTCGCCTCACTGTGCGTGCAGATGCACTCACACCTGCCTGCTGCCATTCCTGAGCAAGCTCTGCACTGGTGGTGCCCCGGTCCTGGCGCTTGCTGGACTTTCTTGGGCACACTGAAGCCTTCTTCACAACAATTGAACCTCTCTCCTTGAAGTTCTTAATGATCCGATAAATGGTTGATTTAGGTGCATCTTACTAGCAGCAATATCCTTGCCTGTGAAGCCCTTTTTGTGCAAAGCAATGATGACGGCACGTGTTTCCTTGCAGGTAACCATGGTTAACAGAGGAAGAACAATGGTTTCAAGCACCACCCTCCTTTTAAAGCTTCCAGTCTGTTATTCTAACTCAATCAGCATGACAGAGTGATCTCCAGCCTTGTCCTCGTCAACACTCTCACCTGTGTTAACGAGAGAATCACTGACATGATGTCAGCTGGTCCTTTTGTGGCAGGGCTGAAATGCAGTGGAAATGTTTTTTTGGGATTAAGGTAATTTTCATGGCAAAGAGGGACTTTGCAATTAATTGCAATTCATCTGATCACTCTTCATAACATTCTGGAGTATATGCAAATTGCCATCATAAAAACTGAGGCAGCAGACTTTGTGAAAATTAATATTTGTGTCATTCTCAAAACTTTTGACCACGACTGTATATACCATATTAGGCCTGTGTTGCTTTTGCTATAGCAGGTAATGAACCCCGGCAGAATAATTACTGTTCAGATGTGCTAATCTCAACCCCAAACTAAATTAGTATGTAAATTAACCCAGGCGCAAGGAATTTTTATAGTGTTCATTTTGAAGCATCTCAATATCTCATATGCCAGAGCCTCAGAATAGGGAAGTAGAAAAGACTCAAGAGATATTCATCATATTCCACAGCCCGCCAACAGATTACATCATGCAACCCTTGCGGCTAGCAAATTACTTCAACAAGCCCTTCACTTGCGCTAGAAGGCAAGAGTGCTCGCGGGGCTTGTTGAGTTGGCTACTTGCGCGAGAAGGCAGAGCGGCTAACAATGACCTATGAAAGTGTCAATAATATGAGTCACCTGCACATTAAAGCAGAGATAATATAGTAGCGTAGAGGATTTGCTCACACATCGTGATACTTACTTCACGAGTTTGAGTCTTGCATGCATTAAGCTTGCTTTTTCATTTTTTAAGCGTTTTGCATTCGATTTTTCAGGCAATGGCATGCCATTAGAATGTTCTTCATATATCTAGTGAAATATGTCAATGAGATAGGTCAGCACTAGGCTTGGGCGGTACCCAGATCATCATAGCTTCATACCGAGATATTCGGTAATACCGGCTCTGAACACAAGGGCCGCTGTTTTCAAACCCCACTGATACTCTGTAATCCGAAGGTTAGCAATGTTAACAAGTACATGTAAAATTCCATAGAGAATGCTAACTAAATGCTAACGAGCGCATTGCGAACATTTTGTACAGTTTCTGACCTAAACTATACAAGTAACTAAAAATGCTACTCACAGTTTGCTGCACGCACAAAACAAATATTAGACAGCAAGGCTCTTGATCCAGGAGAGGATTCTCTGCTGTTACCAAGGCTCTTGATCCAGGAGAGGATTCTCTGCTGTTACCAAGCGAATGCTTGATTTTGGTTAGAAACTATACACTCAGCTAGATGGCTAACTAGCTACTAAATTAGAAAAACAAATGCACAACTGCAGAGCATTTGGCACATTTTAGACAGTTAACTTAATAGTTTTAGAATATCTAGCTGACAAACATTTAGTTGTGAACTCCATCCTGTAATTATGCTAAATGACGTAAATGTAAATGTAATTAGATCACCTGGCGCATGCTGCACAACAGTGAGTGACTCACAGGGCTCATATAGTCATAGACTCTCGTCGTCGTTGTAAACAAACACCACGTGACTGGGGACTACCACAAGCTTCATAATAATGTGACAGATGAAATAAAGAACATTGCGTTCTTCATCTCCTAACGCATTGCACAAGTTCACTATTTACTTAAAAAGTAGCTACAAATATTCAAATGTATGAAAGGACCTCCAAATAAATAGTTTCAACGGTCTTGACGGTATTGAAAGTCCATCCAGTGGCTTTTTCCAAATACTCCCGTATACTGTTTACACGGTACAGTGCCCAAGCCTAATCAGCACTCTATTGTCAGTAGCAAGCGTCTGAAATCTGATTTCCACTAGATAGCACAGACACAAAGTCAATCTCAAGGAAACCTCAGAAAATGTAATTTGTGATTGTGCTGCCACCTTATGGTATAATTGAGAATTGCAGTACCTGGTTGATGAATTTGACAATTAATGTATCAAGTAGGTGACTGAATTAATGTTCAGGATTATTGATAATTGTTATTGAAATAGTAATCAAGTACAATTTCTAAACATGAGCATAAAAAACAGTTAATAATAAACATGAATCATCATTATATCATTATAATTTGCACCCCAGTATCTCTATTTGCACATCATCTTCTGCACATCTATCATTCCAGTGTTAATACGAAATTGTAATTATTTTGCACTATGGCCTATTTATTGCCTTACCTCCATAATTTACTACATGTGCACACACTGTATATATATTTTCTGTTTTTATTTTTGACTTTATGTTTTGGTTTACCCCATATGTAACTCTGTGTTGTTTTTATCGCACTGCTTTGCTTTATCTTGGCCAGGTCGCAGTTGTAAATGAGAACTTGTTCTCAACTGGCTTACCTGGTTAAATAAAGGTTAAATAAAAATATATTAATTCACAGTAATCTGTTCAAATACTTTTTTAAACACTATATTTCTGTAGCTGTGTAATATCTCAAATGTAACCCACAGACACATACAATGGAAATGAGCCCTTCATTATTCATGATTTGGTTTTTGTCAAAGAAAAGTATGTTTCTAGTGAATGTAAATCACAAGAACAACAAAGTTTGTGGTGCATTTTAAGCCCCCACTAGAAATATTGAGAGGCAGACATTCAAAACAATACATAAAGAAGTCATATAAACATAATATATACACTGTATACAAATACATCCAGTCCTGGAAAGAGAGTTTGATTAGCATGTGTTGGAATTAAGTACAATATGAATATAAAACAGAGTATGATCAGGGGGACGGGACGGTGGGTGTTGGCTCTTTGAAGAGCGTTTGATTTGGGTTCGGGAGAGCAAATCAAATCACTAAAGTTATAAACTGGCATTCAAGTTTAACAAAGAGTCACCTTTCACAGACCTCACGGCTGCTAGAATCTTGACTAGAACCAACAAATTTGATCATATTACCCCAGTGCTAGCCTCTCTACTGGCTTCCTGTTAAGGCTAGGGCTGATTTCAAGGTTTTACTGCTAACCTACAAAGCATTACATGGACTTGCTCCTACCTATCTCTCCGATTTGGTCCTGCCGTACATACCTACACGTACGCTACGGTCACAAGACGCAGGCCTCCTTATTGGCCCTAGAATTTCTAAGCAAACAGCTGGAGGCAGGGCTTTCTCCTATAGAGCTCAATTTTAATGGACTGGTCTGCCTATCCATGTGAGAGACGCAGACTCGGTCTCATTTACATTACATTTTACATTTTAGTCATTTAGCAGACGCTATTATCCAGAGCGACTTACAGTTAGTGAATACATATATATATATATATATATATATATATATTTTTTTTTTATACTGGCCCCCCGTGGGAATCGAACCCACAACCCTGTCTCGACCTTTACGTATTTACTGAAGACTCATCTGTTCAGTAGGTCCTATGATTGAGTGTAGTCTGGCCTAGGGGTGTGAAGGTGAACGGAAAGGCACTGGAGCGACGAACCACCTTTGCTGTCTCTGCCTGGCCAGCTCCCCTCTCTCTGGTGACCTGTGTGATCTTAAATATGCTCCCTCTAATTCCCTCTCTCTCTCTCTCTCTCTCTGTCCCTCCCCTCCCGGAGGACCTGAGCCCTAGGACCATGCCTCAGGACTACCTGGCCTGATGACTCCTTGCTGTCCCCAGTCCACCTGGTCGTGCTGCTGCTCCAGTTTCAACTCTTCTGCCTGCGGCTATGGAACCCTGACCTGTTCACCGGTCGTTTCTTGCTAATGATGTAAGTTTAGGCAATTGCTAGTAGTTAAAACGTCAAAAAAGTAAATTTTTCCTCAGGGAAATCTGAGGTTCTGCCACTGATTCCCATAGGGGAACCAGGGGTGTGTGTCTATTTCGCCAAATATTTCAAAATGTGTATCTTTTGATTTGTTCAAGTCAGAAACCATTTTAATCAGGAGAATCTCCTCTTTGTAATGATGTAAGGCAGAGAGTTCTTAAAATGTCAGAAATTACACGTTACTATCGGAAATCTGAGGATTGTTTCCTATAGGAACATTCTAAAAGAACTGATTGTAGCAATACATTTGTGCCATTAAGGGAAAATTGAATTCTAAGCTTCCTTCCAGTCAGAAGAGGCTACGGCGTCGCTCTAGTGTTCGAGCTCAGACAATGTTCTTTGGACGTTTATCAGCCTTAGGTGAATTTTAACTAATTATATTGTCCAGCCCAGCGATATTACCACTAGCCAGCTATATTACCACTGACCAGCTATATTACCACTGACCAACTATATTACCACTTACCAGCTATATTACCACTGACCAGCTATATTACCACTGACCAGCTATATTACCACTGACCAGCGATATTACCACTGACCAGCTATATTACCACCAGCTATATTACCACTGACCAGCTATATTACCACCAGCTATATTACCACTAACCAGCTATATTACCACTGACCAGCTATATTACCACTGACCAGCTATATTACCACTGACCAGCTATATTACCACCAGCTATATTACCACTGACCAGCTATATTACCACCAGCTATATTACCACTAACCAGCTATATTACCACTGACCAGCTATATTACCACTGACCAGCTATATTACCACTGACCAGCGATATTACCACCAGCTATATTACCACTGACCAGCGATATTACCACCAGCTATATTACCACTGACCAGCTATATTACCACTGACCAGCTATATTACCACTGACCAGCTATATTACCACCAGCTATATTACCACTAACCAGCTATATTACCACTAACCAGCTATATTACCACTGACCAGCTATATTACCACTGACCAGCTATATTACCACTGACCAGCTATATTACCACCAGCTATATTACCACTGACCAGCTATATTACCACTGACCAGCTATATTACCACCAGCTATATTACCACTGACCAGCTATATTACCACCAGCTATATTACCACCAGCTATATTACCACTGACAAGCTATATTACCACTGACCAGCTATATTACCACTGACCAGCTATATTACCACCAGCTATATTACCACCAGCTATATTACCACTAACCAGCTATATTACCACTGACCAGCTATATTACCACTGACCAGCTATATTACCACCAGCTATATTACCACCAGATATATTACCACTGACCAGCTATATTACCACTGACCAGCTATATTACCACTGACCAGCTATATTACCACTGACCAGCTATATTACCACTGACCAGCGATATTACCACTAACCAGCTATATTACCACCAGCTATATTACCACTAACCAGCTATATTACCACTGACCAGCTATATTACCACTGACCAGCTATATTACCACCAGCGATATTACCACTAACCAGCTATATTACCACCAGATATATTACCACTAACCAGCTATATTACCACTAACCAGCTATATTACCACTGACCAGCTATATTACCACTGACCAGCTATATTACCACTGACCAGCTATATTACCACCAGCTATATTACCACTGACCAGCTATATTACCACCAGCTATATTACCACTAACCAGCGATATTACCACTGACCAGCTATATTACCACCGACCAGCTATATTACCACTGACCAGCTATATTACCACTGACCAGCTATATTACCACTGACCAGCTATATTACCACTGACCAGCTATATTACAACTGACCAGCGGTATTACCACTGACCAGCTATATTACCACTGACCAGCTATATTACCACCAGCTATATTACCACTGACCAGCTATATTACCACTGACCAGCTATATTACCACTGACCAGCGGTATTACCACTGACCAGCTATATTACCACCAGCTATATTACCACTAACCAGCTATATTACCACTGACCAGCTATATTACCACTGACCAGCTATATTACCACTAACCAGCTATATTACCACCAGCTATATTACCACTGACCAGCGATATTACCACTGACCAGCTATATTACCACTGACCAGCTATATTACCACTGACCAGCTATATTACCACCAGCGATATTACCACTGAGCAGCTATATTACCACTGAGCAGCTATATTACCACTGACCAGCTATTTTACCACTGACCAGCTATATTACCACTGACCAGCTATATTACCACTGATCAGCTATATTACCACTGACCAGCTATATTACCACCAGCTATATTACCACTGACCAGCGATATTACCACTAACCAGCTATATTACCACTGACCAGCTATATTACCACTGACCAGCTATATTACCACTAACCAGCTATATTACCACTGACCAGCTATATTACCACTGACCAGCTATATTACCACTAACCAGCTATATTACCACTGACCAGCTATATTACCACTGACCAGCTATATTACCACTGACCAGCTATATTACCACTGAGCAGCTATATTACCACTGACCAGCTATATTACCACTGACCAGCTATATTACCACTAACCAGCTATATTACCACTGACCAGCTATATTACCACTGACCAGCTATATTACCACTGACCAGCTATATTACCACTGACCAGCTATATTACCACCAGCTATATTACCACTGACCAGCTATATTACCACCAGCTATATTACCACTGACCAGCGATATTACCACTGACCAGCTATATTACCACTGACCAGCTATATTACCATTGACCAGCGATATTACCACTAACCAGCTATATTACCACTGACCAGCTATATTACCACTGACCAGCGATATTACCACTAACCAGCTATATTACCACGGACCAGCTATATTACCACTGACCAGCGATATTACCACTGACCAGCTATATTACCACTGACCAGCTATTTTACCACCAGCTATAATACCACTGACCAGCTATATTACCACTAACCAGCTATATTACCACCAGCTACATTACCACTGACCAGCGATATTACCACTGACCAGCTATATTACCACTGACCAGCTATATTACCACTGACCAGCTATATTACCACTAACCAGCTATATTACCACCAGCTATATTACCACTGACCAGCGATATTACCACTGACCAGCTATATTACCACTGACCAGCTATATTACCACTGACCAGCTATATTACCACCAGCGATATTACCACTGAGCAGCTATATTACCACTGAGCAGCTATATTACCACTGACCAGCTATATTACCACTGACAAGCTATATTACCACTGAGCAGCTATATTACCACTGACCAGCTATATTACCACTAACCAGCTATATTACCACTGACCAGCTATATTACCACTGACCAGCTATATTACCACTAACCAGCTATATTACCACTGACCAGCTATATTACCACTGACCAGCTATATTACCACTGACCAGCTATCAAATTACCACTGACCAGCTATATTACCACCAGCTATATTACCACTGACCAGCTATATTACCCCACCACCAGCTATATTACCACTGACCAGCGATATTACCACTGACCAGCTATATTACCACTGACCAGCTATATTACCACTGACCAGCAATAATTACCACCAGCGTTATTACCACTGAGCAGCTATATTACCACTGAGGCAGCTATAATACCACTGACCAGCTATATTACCACTGACCAGCTATATTACCACTGACCAGCTATATTACCACTGATCAGCTATATTACCACTGACCAGCTATATTACCTACCAGCTATATTACCACTGACCACGATATTACCACTAACCAGACTATATTACCACTGACCAGCTATATTACCACTGACCAGCTATATTACCACTCGACCATCTATATTACCACTAACCAGCTTATATTACCGACTGACCAGCTATATTACCACTGACCAGCTATATTACCACTAACCAGCTATATTACCACTGACCAGCTATATTACCACTGACCAGCTATAGTTACCACTGAACCAGCTATAATTACCACTGAGCAGCTATATTACCACTGACCAGCTATATTACCACTGACCAGCTATATTACCACTAACCAGCTATATTACCACTGACCAGCTATATTACCACTGACCAGCTATATTACCACAGACCAGCCCCTACCCAGTTTAAAAATTTATATTACCAGCTATATTACCACTGCATATTAACCAGCTATAATTACCACTGACCAGCTATATTACCCCTGACTGACCAGCTATATTACACCACTGACCAAGCTATATAACCAGCTACCACCACCAGCTAAAATATTACCACTGACCAGCTATATTACCACTGACCAGTTATACCACCAGCGATTAAACAACCAACCACTGACAGCAGCTATATTATACCACTGACCAGCTATATTACCACCAGCGATATTAACCAGCTACTCTATTACCACTGACCAGCTATATTACCACTGACAGGCTATATTTTACCACTAACCAGCTATATTACCACTAAACCAGACTATATTACCACTGACCAGCTATAATTACCACTTGACCAGCTATATTACCAATGACCAGCTATATTACCACTGACCAGCTATATACCACTGACCACTATATTACACAGGGACCAGCTATATATTACCACCAGCTATATTACCACTGACCAGCGATATTACCACTGACCAGCTATATTACCAACTGACCAGCTATATTACCACTGACCAGCTATAATACCACTGAACCAGCTATATTACCACTGACCAGCTATATTACCACTGACCAGCTATATTACCACTGACCAGCTATATTACCACTGACCAGCTATATTACCACTGACCAGCTATATTACCTACCAGCTATATTACCACTGACCAGCTATATTACCACTGACCAGCTATATTACCACTGACGCAGCTATATTACCACTGACCAGCTATATTACCACTGACCAGCTATATTACCACTAACCAGCTATATTACCACTGACCAGCTATATTACCACTGACCAGCTATATTACCACTGACCAGCTATATTACCACTGACCAGCTATATTACCACCAGCTATATTACCACTGACCAGCTATATTACACTACCAGCTATATTACCACTGACCAGCTATATTACCACTGACCAGCTATATTACCACCAGCTATATTACCACTGACCAGCGATATTACCACTAACCAGCTATATTACCACTGACCAGCTATATTACCACTGACCAGCTATATTACCACTGACCAGCTATATTACCACTAACCAGCTATATTACCACTGACCAGCTATATTACCACTGACCAGCTATATTACCACTGACCAGCTATATTACCACTGACCAGCTATATTACCACTGACCAGCTATATTACCACTGACCAGCTATATTACCACTGACCAGCTATATTACCACTGACCAGCTATATTACCACTGACCAGCTATATTACCAGCTATATTACCACTGGGAACCAGCTATATTACCACTGCACCACTGACCAGCGATAATTACACTGACCAGCTATATTACCACTGACCAGCTATATTACCACTGACCAGCGATATTACCACTACCAAGCTATATTACCACCTGACCAGCTATATTACCACTGACCAGCATATTACCCAACCAGCTATATTACCACTGGACCAGCTATATTACCACTGACCAGCTATATTACCATGAACAGCTATATTACCACTGACCAGCGATATTACCACTAAACTAGCTATATTACCACTGACCAGCTTTATATTACCATAAACTGACCAGCTATAATTACCACTAACCAGCTGATATTACCACGGAGGACCAGCTATATTACCACTGACCAGCGATTATTACCACTGACCAGCTATATACCACTGACCAGACTATATTAACCACTGACCAGCTATTTTATTTATTACCACTTTTTTGACCAGCTATATATTACCACTGACCAGCTATATTCACCACTGATCAGCAGGAAATTACCACTGACCAGCTATATTACCACTGACCAGCTATATTACCACTGGGACCAGCAAATACCATAACCAGCTAAATATTAACCACTGACCACTATATTACCACTGACCAGCTATATTACCACTGAACCAGCTATATTAATAAACCACTGAACCAGCTATATTACCACTGACCACTATATTACCACCAGCTATATTACCACTGACCAGCTATATTACCACTGACCAGCTATATTACCACTGACCAGCTATATTACCACTGACCAGCTATATTACCACTGACCAGCTATATTACCACTGAGCAGCTATATTACCACTGACCAGCTATATTACCACTGACCAGCTATATTACCACTGACCAGCTATATTACCACTGACCAGCTATATTACCACTGACCAGCTATATTACCACTGACCAGCTATATTACCACTGACCAGCTATATTACCACCAGCTATATTACCACTGACCAGCTATATTACCACCAGCTATATTACCACTGACCAGCTATATTACCACTGACCAGCTATATTACCACTGACCAGCTATATTACCACTGACCAGCTATATTACCACTAACCAGCTATATTACCACTGACCAGCTATATTACCACTGACCAGCTATATTACCACTAACCAGCTATATTACCACTGACCAGCTATATTACCACTGACCAGCTATATTACCACTGACCAGCGATATTACGCACTAACCAGCTATATTACCACTGACCAGCTATATTACACTGACCAGCTATATTACCACTGACCAGCTATATTACCACTACCAGCTATATTACCACTAGCTATTATTACCACCAGCTATTACCACTGACCAGCGATATTACCAATGACCTAGCTATATTACCACTGACCAGCTATATTACCACTGACCAGCTACTATTACCACTAACCAGCTATATTACACTGACCAGCTATATTACCACTGACCAGCGATATTACCAACTAACCAGCTATATTACCACTGACCAGCTATATTACCACTGACCAGCGAATATTACCAACAAGCAGCTATATTACCACGGACAGCTTATATTACCAGACAGCTATATTACCACCTGACCAGCTATATTACCACTTACCCACTGACCAGCTATATTACCACTGACCAGCTATATTACCACTGACCAGCTATATACACCTGACCAGCTATATTACCACTGACCAGCTATATTACCACGGACCAGCTATATTACCACTGACCAGCTATATTACCACTGACCAGCTATATTACCACTGACCAGCTATATTACCACTGACCAGCGATATTACCACTAACCAGCTATATTACCACTGACCAGCTATATTACCACTGCCATGCTATATACCACTGACCAGCTATATTACCACTGACCAGCTATATTACCACTGACCAGCTATATTACCACTGACCAGCGATATTACCACTGACCAGCTATATTACCACCAGCTATATTACCACTGACCAGCTATATTACCACTAAACCAGCTATATTACCACCACCGCTATTTTTACCACTGACCAGCTAATATTACCACTGACCAGCTATATTACCACTGACCAGCTATATTACCACTGACCAGCTATATACCACCACTGCATCAATATTACCACTGAGCACCAGGCTATATTACCACTGACCAGCTATATACCACTGACCGCTATATTACCTACTGAGCTATATTACCACTGACCAGCTATTTATTACCACTGACCCAGCTATATTACCACTAAAACCAGCTATATTACCACTGACCAGCTATATTAAACCACTGAACCAGCTATAATACCACTGACCAGCTATATTACCACTGACCACCTATATTACCACTGACCAGCTATATTACCACTGACCAGCTATATTACCACACCATCTATATTACCACTGACCAGCTATATTACCACTGACAGCTATATTACCACTGACCTAAAGCCCTAAAATTACCACTAACCAGCTATATTACCACTGACCACTTTTATTACCACTGACCAGCTATAAATTACCCACTAAACCAGCTATAGATTACCACTGACCAGCTATATTACCAACTGACCAGCCCTATATTACCACTGACCAGCTATATTACCACTGACCAGCTATATTACCACTGACAATCAGCTATCTATTACCACTGACCAGCTATATTACCAACCGACCAGCTACGATTACCACTGACCAGCGATATTACCAAACCAGCTATATTACCACTGACCAGCTTATATTACCACTGACCACTATAAATTACCACTGAACAGCTATATTACCACTAACCAGCTATATTACCACTGACCAGCTATATTACCCACTGACCAGCTATATTACCACTAACCAGCTATATTACC
>CM062490.1:53936717-54121717 GCA_031479575.1 Coregonus ussuriensis
ATATTACCACTGACCAGCTATATTACCACTGACCAGCTATATTACCACTGACAGTATTTACAGCCAGCTATATTACCACTGACCAGCTATATTAACCCCCCCACCCCCCCACCACGTACCCACTAACCTGCTATATTACCACTGACCAGCTATATTACCACTGACTATATTACACACTATATTACCACTGACCAGCTTATATTACCACTGACCAGCTATATTACCACTGACCTGCATATATTACCACTGACCAGCTATATTACCAATAACCAGCTATATTACACTGACCAGCTATATTACCACTGACCAGCTATATTACTCACTGACCAGCTATATTACCACTGGACCAGCTATATTTACCACTGACCAGCTATATTACCACTGACCAGCTATATTACCACCAGCTATATTACCACTGACCAGCGATATTACCACTGACCAGCTATATTACCACTGACCAGCTATATTACCACTGACCAGCTATATTACCACTGACCAGCTATATTACCACTGACCAGCTATATTACCAACTGAACCAGCTATATTCCACGACCAGCTATATTACCACTGACCAGCTATATTACCACTGACACAGCTATATTACCACTGACCAGCTATATTACCACTGACCAGCTATATTACCACTGACCAGCTATATTACCACTGACCAGCTATATTACCACTGAACCAGCTATATTACCACCAGCTATTAAACCATGACCAGCTATATTACCACTACCAGCTATATTACCACTGACCAGCTATATTACCACTGACCACCAGCTATATTACCACTAACCAGCTGCAATATTACACTGACCAGCTATATTACCACTGACCAGCTTTATATTACCACTGACCAGCTATATTACCACTGACCAGCTATATTACCACTGACCAGCTATATTTTACCACTGACAAAGAGCTATATTACCACTGACCAGCTATATTACCACTGACCAGCTATAGATTACCACTGACCAGCTATATTACCACTGACCAGCTATATTACCACACCAGCTATATTACCACTGACCAGCTATATTACCACAACCAGCTATTACCACCAGCTATATTACATGACCAGCTATATTACCACTGACCAGCTATATTACCACTGACCAGCTATATTACCATGACCACTATATTTACACTTGACCAGCTATATTACCACTGACCATCCGGCTATATTACACTGACCAGCTATATTACCACTGACCAGCTATATTACCACTGACCAGCTATAATTCCACGATATGACCAGCTATATTACCACTGACCAGATATTATCCACTGACCAGCTATATTACCACTGACCAGCTATATTCACTGACCAGCTATATTACCACTGACCAGCTATATTACCACTGTCCAGCTATATTACCACTGACCAGCTATATTACCACCTGACCAGCTATATTACCACTGACCAGCTATAATTACACTGACAGCTATATTACCACTGACCATGCGCTATATTACCACTCTGACCCAGCTATATTACCACTGACCAGCTATATTACCACTGACCAGCTATATTACCACCAGCTATATTACCACTGACCAGCTATAATTACCACGAGCAGCTATATTACCACTGACCAGCTATATTACCAAACCAGCTATATTACCACTGACCAAGCTATATTAACCAGTTTATGACCAGCATATATTACCACTGACCAGCTATATTACCACTGACCAGCTATATTACCACTGACCAGCTATATTACCACTGACCAGCTATATTACCCACCAGCGTTATATTACCACTGACCAGCAGCTGGCTATTACCACTGGACCAGCTATATTACCACTGACCAGCTATATTACCACTGACAGCTATATTACCACTGACCAGCTATATTACCACTGACCAGCTATATATTACAAACTGGACCAGCTATATTACCACTGACCAGCTATATTTACCACTGACCAGCTATATTACCACTGACCAGCTATAATTACCACTGACCCCCCCCCCCAGCTATATTACCACTGACCAGCTATATTACACTGACCAGCTATATTACACTGACAGCTATATATTACCACTGACCAGCTAGGGGGGGGGGGGGGTGGGTATTACCACTAACCAGCTATATTACCACTGACCAGCTATATTACCACTGACCTGCTATATTACCATGACCAGCTATATTACCACTGACCAGCTATATTACCACTGACCAGATATATTACTATATTTACCACTGACCAGCTATATTACCACTGACCAGCACCTTATTACCACTAACCAGCTATATTACACTGACCAGCGATATATTACCACTGACAGCTATATTACCACTGACCAGCTATATTACCACTGACCAGCTATATTACCACTGAACCAGCTATATTACCACGACCAGCTATATTACCACACCAGCTATATTACCACTGACCAGCTTATATTACCACTGACCCAGCTATATTAGCAATATTAACCACTGACCAGCTATATTACCACTGACCAGCGATATTACCATCTAAACCAGCTATATTACACTTGACCAGCTATATTACCACTGACCAGCGATATTACCACTAACCAGCTATATTACACTGACCAGTATATTACCATGGGACCAGCGATATTACCACTGACCAGCTATATTACCACTGACAGCTATATTACACTGACCAGCTATAATACCACTGAGACCAGATATATTACCACTAATCAGCTATATTTTACCACCAGCTATATTACCACTGACCAGCTGAATATATATTACCACTGACCAGCTATATTACCACTGACCAGCTATATTTACCACTGACCAGCTATATTTACCACTGATAATTACCAGCTATATTACCACAGCTATATTACCACATGACCCAGCTATATTACCACTGGACCAGCTATATTACCACTGACCAGCTATATTACCACTGACCAGCTATATTACCACTGACCAGCTATATTACCATACCAGCTATATTCCCACTCTGACCAGCTATATTACCACTGACCCTATATTACCACTGACCTAGCTATATTAAATACCACTGACCAGCTTTATTACCACTACCCAAGCTATATTACCACACAGCTATATTACCACTGACCAGCGATATTACACTGACCAGCTATATTAAACCACTGGACCAGCTTATATTACCACTGAACACGCTATATTACCACTTGACCAGCTATATTACACTGACCAGCTTATATTACACTGACCAGCCTATATTACCACTGACCAGCTATATTACCACTGACCAGCTATATTTACCACTGACCAGCTATATTACCACTGACCAGCTATATTACCACTGACCAGCTACGATATTACCACTAACCAGCTATATTACCACTGACCAGCTATATTACCACTGACCAGCTATATTACCACTGACAGCTATATTACACTGACCAGCTATATTACCACTGACCAGCTATATTACCACTGACCAGCTATATTACCACTGACCAGCTATATTACCACCTGACCAGCTATATTACCACCTGACCAGCGCTATATTACCACTGGACCAGCTATATTACCACTGACCAGCTATATTACCACTGACCAGCTATATTACCACTGACCAGCTATATTACCACTGACCAGCTACTATATTACCAACCATGACCAGCTATATTACCACTGACCAGCTATATTACCACTGACCAGCTATATTACACTGACCAGCTATATTACCACTGACCAGCGCTATATTACCACCAGCTATATTACCACGTATTACCAGCTATAATTACCACTGACCTCAGCTATATTACCACTGACCAGCTATATTACCTAACCAGCTATTACCACTGACCAGCGTTATATTACCACTGACCAGCTATATTACCACTGACCAGCTATATTACCACTGACCAGCTATATTACCACCAGCTATTATTACCCAGAAATATGACCAGCAGCTATATTACACTGACCAGCTATATTACCATGACCAGCTATATTACCACTGACCAGCTGACCATATTACCAAACTGACCAGCTATATTACCACTGACAGCTATATTACACTGACCAGCTATATTACCACTGGACCAGCTATATTACCCACTGACCAGCTATATTACCACTGACCAGCTATATTACACTGACCAGCGCTATATTACCACTGGACCAGCTATATTACCACCAGCTATATTACCACATGACCAGCCGCTATATTACCACTGAACCAGCTATATTACCACTGACCAGCTATATTACCACTGACCAGCTTATATTACCTACTGACCGACTATATTACCACTGACCAGCTATATTACCACTGACCAGCTATTATTACACACTAACCAGCACTGCTATATTACCACTGGACCAGCTATATTACCACTGACCAGCTATATTACCACCTGACCAGCTATATTACCACTGACCCAGCTATATTACCACTGACCAGCTATTACCACTGACCAGCTATATTACCACTGACCAGCTATATTACCATGACCAGCTTTATTACCACTGACCAGCTATATTACCACTGACAGCTAGATATTACCTGTGGGGACCAGCTATATTACCACTGACCAGCTATATTACCACTAACCAGCTATTATTACCACTGACCAGCTATATTACCACTGACCAGCTATATTACCTGACCAGCTATATTACCACTGACCAGCTATATTACCACTGACAGCTATATTACCACTGACAGCTATATTACCACTGACCAGCTATATTACCACTTGGACCAGCTATATTACCACTGACCAGCTATATTACCACTGACCAGCTATATTACCACTGACCAGCTATATTACCTGACCAGCTATATTACACTGACCAAGCTTTTATATTACCACTTACCAGCTATATTACCACTGACCAGCTATATTACCACTGACCAGCTATATTACCACTGACCAGCTATATTACCACTGACCAGCTATATTACCACTGACCAGCTATATTACCACTGGACCAGCTATATTACCACTGAGCCACCAGCTTATATTACCACTGACCAGCTATATTACCCTAACCAGCTATATTACCACTGACCAGCGCTATATTACCACTGACCAGCGATATTACCACTGACCAGCTATATTACCACTGACCAGCTATATTACCACTGACCAGCTATATTACACTGACCAGCTATATTACACATGACCAAAGCTATATTACCACTGACCAGCTATATTACCACTGACCAGCTGCCCCCTATTACCACTGCCAGCTATATTACCACCAGCTATATTACCACTAACCAGCTATATTACCACCAGCACCGCTATATTACCACTGACCAGCTATATTACCACTGACCAGCTATATTACCACTACCAGCTATATTACCACTGACCAGCTATATTACCACTGACCAGCTATATTACCACCTGACCAGCTATATTACCACTGACCAGCTATATTACCACAAGACCACTATATTACCACTGACCAGCGATATTACCACTAACCAGCTATATTACCACTGAACCAGCTATATTACCACTGACCAGCTAACCAGCTATATTACCACTGACCAGCTATATTACCACTGACCAGCTATATTACCACTGACCAGCTATATTTAACCACTACCAGCTATATTACCACTGACCAGCTATATTACCACTGACCAGCTATATTACACTGACCAGCTATATTACCACTGACCAGCTATATTACACTGACCAGCAGCTATTATTACCTGACCAGCTATATTACCACTGACCAGCTATATTACCACTGACCAGCTATATTACCACTGACCAGCTATATTAACCACTGACCAGCTATATTACCACCAGCTATATTACCACTGACCAGCTATATTACCACTGACCAGCTATATTACCACTGACCAGCTATATTACCACCAGAAGATATTACCATGACCAGCTATATTACCACTGAACCAGCTATATTACCACTGACCAGCTATTTTTTTACACACTGAACCAGCTATATTACCACTGAACCAGCTATATTACCACTGACCAGCTATATTACCACTGAACCAGCTATATTACCACTGACCAGCTATATTACCACTGACCAGATATTACCACTGACCAGCTATATTTACCACTGACAGCTATATTACCACTGACCAGCTATATTACACTGACCAGCTATATTACCACTGACCAGCTATATTACCACTGACCAGCGATATATTACCACTGAACCAGCTATATTACACTGACCAGCTATATTACCACAGACCAGCTATATTACCACTGACCAGCTATATTACCACTGACCAGCTATTATTACCACTGACCAGCTATATTACCACTGACCAGCTATATTACCACGAACAGCTATATTACCACTGACCAGCTATATTACACTGACCAGCTATATTACCACTACCAGCTATATTACCACCAGCTATATTACCACTGACCAGCTATATTACCAATGACCAGCTATATTTACCACTGACCAGAGCTATATTACCACTGACCAGCTATATTACCACTGACCAGCTATATTACCTGACCAGCTTATATTACCACTAGACCAGCTATATTACCACTGACCAGCTATATTACCACTGACCAGCTATATTTACCACTAACCAGCTATATTACCACTGACCAGCTATATTAACCACCATGACCAGCTATATTACCACTGACCAGCTATATTACCACTGACCAGCTATATTACCACCAGCTATATTTAACCACTGACCAGCTATATTACCAAGATATATTTACACCAGCTATATTACCACCAGCTATATTACCACTGACCAGCGATATTACCACTGACCAGCTATATTACCACTATGACCAGCTATATTACCACTGACCAGCTATATTAACCACACCTGACAGCTAATATTACCACTGACCAGTCGATATTACCATGACCAGCTATATTACCACTGACCAGCTATATTTACCACTGACCAGCTATATTACCACTGACCAGCTATATTACCACTGACCAGCTATATTACCACTGACCAGCTATATTACCACTGACCAGCTTTATATTACCACTGACAGCAGCTATATTTACCACTGACCAGCTTATATTACCACTGACCAGCTATATTACCACTGACCAGCTATATTACCACTGACCAGCTATTATTACCACTGACCAGCTATATTACACACTGACCAGCTATATTACCACTGACCAGCTATATTACCACTGACCAGCCTATATTACCACTGACCAGCGATATTACCACTGACCAGCTATATTACCACTGACCAGCTATATTACCACCAGCTATATTACCACTGACCAGCTATATTACCACTGACCAGCTATATTACCACTGACCAGCTATATTACCACTGACCAGAGCTATATTACCACTACCAGCTATATACCACTGCCAAGCTATATTACCACTGACCAGCTTATATTACCACTGACCAGCTATATTACCACTGACAGCTATATTACCACTGACAAGCTATATTACCACCAGCTATAATTACCACTGCCAGCGCTATATTACCACTGACCAGCTATATTACCACCAGCTATATTTACCACTGCCAGCTATATTACCACTGACCAGCTATATTACCAACTGACCAGCTAATATTACCAACTGACCAGCTATATTACCACTGACCAGCTATATATTACCACTGACCAGCTATATTACCCTATGACCAGCTATATACCCACCAGCTCTATTACCACTGACCAGCTATATTACCACTGACCCAGCTATAAATATTACCACCAGCTAAATATTACCACTGACCAGCTATATTACCACTGACCAGCTATATTACCACTGACCAGCTATATTACCACTGACCAGCTATATTACCACTGACCAGCTATATTACAACACATTGACCAGCTATATTACCACTGACCACTATATATTACCACCAGCTATATTACCACTGACCAGCTATATTACCACTGACCAGCTATATTACCACTGACCAGCTATATTACCACTGACCAGCTATATTACCACCAGATTACCTACAGCAATATTACCACTGACCAGCTATATTACCACTGACCAGCTATATTACCACTGACCAGCTTATATTACCACTGACCAGCTATATTACAAACTGACCAGCTATATTACCACTGACCAGCTATATTACCACTGACCAGCTATATTACCACCAGCTATATTACCACTGACCAGCAGATATATTACCACTGACCAGCTATTTTACCATGACCAGCTATATTACCACTGACCAGCTATATTACCACTGACCAGCTATATTACCACTGACCAGCTATATTACACCAGCTATATTACCACTGACCAGCTATATTACCACTGACCAGCTATATTACCACTGACCAGCTATATTACCACCAGCTATATTACCACAGCGACCATAATATATTACCACTGACCAGCTATATTACCACTGACCAGCTATTATTACCACTGACCAGCTTATATTACCACTGACCAGCTATATTACCACTGACCAGCTATATTACCACTGAGCAGCTATATTACCACTGAACCAGCTATATTACCAACTGACCAGCTATATTACCACTGACCAGCTATATTACACTGACCAGCGATATTACCAACTGACCAGCTATATTACCTGACCAGCTATATTACCACTGACCAGCTATATTACCACTGAACAGCTATATTACCACTGACCAGCTATATTACCACTGACCAGCTATATTACCACTGACCAGCTATATTACCCACTAGAGCAGCTATATTACCACTGACCAGCTTCTATATTACCACTGACCAGCTATATACCACTGGACCAGCATATTACCACTGACCAGCTATATTACCACTGACCAGCTATATTACCACTGACCAGCTATATTACCACTGACCAGCTATATTACACTGACCAGCTATATTACCACTGACCAGCTATATTACCACTGACCAGCTATATTTACCACTGACCAGCTATATTACCACTGACCAGCTATATATTACCACCTGACCAGCGCTATATTACCACTGACCAGCTATATTACCACTGACCAGCTATATTACCACTGACCAGCTATATTACCACTGACCAGCTATTTTACTGACCAAGCTATATTACCACTAGACCAGCTATATTACCACTGACCAGCTATATTACCACTGACCAGCTATTACCACTGACCAGCTATATTACCACTGACCAGCTATATTACCACTGACCCAGCGATATTACCACTGACCAGCTATATTACACTGACCAGCTATATTAACCAAACTGACCAGCGACCAACTATATTACCACTGACCAGCTATATTACCACTGACCAGCTATATTACACCAGCTATATTACCATGACCAGCTATATATTACCACTGACCAGCTATATTACCACTGACCAGCTATATTACCACTGACCAGCTATATTACCACTGACCAGATATTACCTGACCAGCTATATTACCACTGACCAGCTATATTACCACTGACCAGCTATATTACCACTGACCAGCTATATTACCACTGACCAGCTATATTACCACTAACCAGCTATATTACCACTGACCAGCTATATTACCACTGACCAGCTATATTACCACTGACCAGCTATTATTACCACTGACCAGCTATATTACCACTGACCAGCTATATTACCACTGACCAGCTATATTACCACTGACCAGCTATATTACCACTGACCAGCTATATTACCACTGACCAGCTATTATACCACTAACCAGCTATATTACCACTGACCAGCTATATTACCACTGACAGCGCTATATTACCACTGACCAGCTATATTACCACTGACCAGCTATATTACCACCAGCTATATTACCACTGACCAGCTATATTACCACCAGCTATATTACCACTGACAGCGATATTACCACTGACCAGCTATATTACCACCACTGACCAGCTATATTACCACTGACCAGCTATATTACCACTGACCAGCTATATTACCACTGACCAGCTATATTACCACTGACCAGCTATATTACCACTGACCAGCTATATTACCACTGACCAGCTATATTACCACTGACCAGCTATATTACCACTGACCAGCTATATTACCACTGACCAGCTATATTACCACCAGCTATATTACCACTGACCAGCTATATTACCACTGACCAGCTATATTACCACCAGCTATATTACCACCAGCTATATTACCACTGACCAGCTATATTACCACTGAACAGCTATATTACCACTGACCAGCTATATTACCACTGACCAGCTATATTACCCTAACCAGCTATATTACCACTGACCAGCGATATTACCACTGACCAGCTATATTACCACTGACCAGCTATATTACCAACTGACCAGCTATATTACCCAATTGACCAGCTATACCACAGCTATATTACCACTGACCAGCTTATATTACCACTGACCAGCTATATTACACTGACCAGCTATATTACCACTGACAGCTATTTACCACTGACCAGCTATATTACCACTGACCAGCTATATTACCACTGACCAGCTATATTACCACTGACCAGCTATATTACCACGGACCAGCTATATTACCACTGACCAGCTTATATTACCACTGACCAGCTATATTACCACTGACCCAGCTATATTACCACTGACCAGCTATATTACCACTGACCAGCTATATTACACTGACCAGCTATATTACCACTGACCAGCTATATTACCTGACCAGCTATATTACACTGACAGCTATATTACCACTGACCAGCTATATTACCACTGACCAGCTATATTACCACTGACCAGCTATATTACCACCAGCTTATATTACCACTGACCAGCTATATTACCACTGACCCAGCTATATTACCACTGACCAGCTATATTACCACTGACCAGCTATATTACCACTGACCAGCTATATTACCACTGACCAGCTATATTACCACTGACCAGCTATATTACCACCAGCTATATTACCACTGACCAGCGATATTACCACTAACCAGCTATATTACCACTGACCAGCTATATTACCACTGACCAGCTATATTACCACTGACCAGCTATATTACCACTAACCAGCTATATTACCACTGACCAGCTATATTACCACTGACCAGCTATATTACCACTAACCAGCTATATTACCACTGACCAGCTATATTACCACTGACCAGCTTATATTTACCACTGACCAGCTATATTACCACTGACCAGCTATATTACCACTGACCAGCTATATTACCACTGACCAGCTATATTACCACTAACCAGCTATATTACCACTGACCAGCTATATTACCACTGACCAGCTATATTACCACTGACCAGCTATATTACCTGACCAGCTATATTACCACTGAACCAGCTATTTATTACCTGACCAGCTATATTACCACTGACCAGCTATTACCACTGACCAGTATATTACCACTGACCAGCTATACCACATTGACCAGCGATATTACCACTGACCAGCTATATTACCACTGACCAGCTATATTACCCACCTGACAGCGATATTACCACTAACCAGCTATATATTACCACGGACCAGCTATATTACCACTGACCAGCTATATTACCACTGACCAGCTATATTACCACTGGACCAGCTATATTACCACTGAGCAGCTATAATTACCACTGACCAGCTATATTACCACTAACCAGCTATATTACCTGACCAGCTATATTACCACTGACCAGCTATATTACCACTGACCAGCTATATTACCACTGTACCAGCTATATTACCACTGACCAGCTATATTACCACTGACCAGCTATATTACCCATGACCAGCTATATTACCACTGACCAGCTTATTTCCACTGACCAGCTATATTACCACTGACCAGCTATATTACCACTGACCAGCTATATTACCACTGACCAGCTATATTACCACTGACCAGCTATATTACCACTGGACCAGCCTATATTACCACTGACCAGCTATATTACCACTAACCAGCTATATTACCACTGACCAGCTTTTATTACCACTGACCAGCTATATTACCACTGACCAGCTATATTACCACTGACCGAGCTATATTACCACTGACCAGCTATATTACCACTGACCAGCTATATTACCACTGACCAGCTATATTACACACCAGCTATATTACCACTGACCAGCGATATTACCACTGACCAGCTATATTACCACTGACCAGCTATATTACCACTGACCAGCTATATTACCACTGACCAGCTATATTACCACTGGACCAGCTATATTACCACTGACCAGCTATTATTACCACTGACCAGCTATATTACCACTGACCAGCTATATTACCACTGACCAGCTATATTTACCACTGACCAGCTATATTACCACTGACCAGCTATATTACCACTGACCAGCTATATTACCCTGACCAGCTATATTACCACTGACCAGCTATATTTACCACTGACCAGCTATATTACCACTGACCAGCTATATTACCACTGACCAGCTATATTACCACTGACCAGCTATATTACCACCAGCTATATTACCACTGACGAGCGATATTACCACTTACCAGCTATATTACCACTGACCAGCGATATTACCACTGACCAGCTATATTACCACTGACCAGCTATATTACCACTGACCAGCGATATTACCACTGACCAGCTATATTACCACTGACCAGCTATATTACCACTGACCAGCTATATTACCACTGACCAGCTATATTACCACGGACCACTATATTACCACTGACCAGCGATATTACCACTGACCAGCTATATTACCACTGACCAGCTATATTACCACCAGCTATATTACCACTGACCAGCTATATTACCACTGACCAGCTATTTTACCAAGCTATATTACCACTGACCAGCATATATTAACCACTGACCAGCATATCATTACCACTGACCAGCGATATTACCACTACCAGCTATAATTACCACGGACCAGCTATATTACCACTGACCAGCTATATAACCACTGAACCAGCTATATTACCACCAGCTATATTACCCACTGACCAGCTATATTACCCACCAGCTATATTACCACTGACCAGCGATATTACAACTGACCAGCTATATTACCACTGACCAGCTAATTACCACTGACCAGCGATATAACCACTAAGCCACTATATTACCACTGACCAGCTATATTACCACTGACCAGCGATATTACCACTAACCAGCTATATTACCACGGACCAGCTATATTACCACTGACCAGCGATATTACCACTGACCAGCTATATTACCACTGACCAGCTATATTACCAACAGCTATATTACCACTGACCAGCTATATTACCACTGACCAGCTATTTTACCAAGCTATATTACCACTGACCAGCTATATTACCACTGACCAGCTATATTACCACTGACCAGCGATATTACCACTAACCAGCTATATTACCACGGACCAGCTATATTACCACTGACCAGCGATATTACCACTGACCAGCTATATTACCACTAACCAGCTATATTACCACTGACCAGCTATATTACCACTGACCAGCTATATTACCACAAGCTATATTACCACTGACCAGCTATATTACCACTGACCAGCTATATTACCACTGACCAGCAATATTACCACTGACCAGCTATATTACCACTGACCAGCTATATTACCACTGACCAGCTATATTACCACCAGCTATATTACCACCAGCTATATTACCACTGACCAGCTATATTACCACTGACCAGCTATAATACCACTGAGCAGCTATATTACCACTGAGCAGCTATATTACCACTGACCAGCTATATTACCACTGACCAGCTATATTACCACTGACCAGCTATATTACCACCAGCTATATTACCACTGACCAGCGATATTACCACTAACCAGCTATATTACCACTGACCAGCTATATTACCACTGACCAGCTATATTACCACTGACCAGCCTATATTACCACTGCCGAGCGATATTACCACTGACCAGCTATATTACCACTGACCAGCTATATTACCACTGACCAACTATATTACCACCAGCTATATTACCACTAACCAGCTATATTACCACTGACCAGCTATATTACCACTGACCAGCGATATTACCACTGACCAGCTATATTACCACTGACCAGCTATATTACCACTGACCAGCTATATTACCACTGACCAGCTATATTACCACCAGCTATATTACCACTAACCAGCTATATTACCACTGACCAGCTATATTACCACTGACCAGCGATATTACCACTGACCAGCTATATTACCACTGACCAGCTATATTCCCACTGACCAACTATATTACCACCAGCTATATTACCACTGACCAGCGATATTACCACTGACCAGCTATATTACCACTGACCAGCTATATTACCACCAGCTATATTACCACTGACCAGCGATATTACCACTGACCAGCTATATTACCACTGACCAGCTATATTACCACTGACCAGCTATATTACCACTGACCAGCTATATTACAACTGACCAGCTATATTACCACTGACCAACTATATTACCACCAGCTATATTACCACTGACCCGTATATTACCACTGACCAGCTATATTACCACTGACCAGCTATATTACCACCAGCTATATTTGAACCAGCTATATTACAACTGACCAGCTATATTACCACTGACAGCTATATTACCACTAACCAGCTATATTAACACTGACGCAGCTATATTACCACGGACCAGCGATATTACCGACTGACGCAGCTATATTACCACTGACCAGCTATATTATCCACTGACCAGCCTATATTACCACCAGCCTATATTACCACTGACTCAGCTTTATTACCACTGACCACGATATTACCACTGACCAGCTATATTACCACTGACCAGCTATTTACCACCAGCTATATTACCACTGACCAGCATATATTACCACTGACCAGCTATATTATCCACCAGCTATATTACCACTGACCAGCTATATTACCAATGACCGAGCTATATTACAACTGACCCAGCTATATTACCCACTGACCCAACTATATTACCACCAGCTATATTACCACTGACCAGCGATATTACCACATCACCAGCTTATATTACCACTGACCAGCTATATTACCACTGGACCCAGCTATATTACCACCAGCGATATTACCCACTGACCAGAAAATATACCACTGAGCAGCTTATTACCACTGACTCAGCTATTATTACCACTGACCAGCTTATATTACCTACTGAGCAGCTATATTACCACTGACCAGCTATATTACCACTGACCAGGCTATATATCCACCAGCTATATTACCACAGACCAGCTTTATTACCACCAGCTATATTACCCCTACTTTACCACTGACCTATATTACCACTGACCAGCTATTATTGACCCTATATGACCCAGCTATTTTACCACTGACCAGCTATATTACCACCAGCTATATTACCACTGACCAGCTATATTACCACTGACCAGCTATATTACACTGACCAGCTATATTACCACTGACCAGCTATATTACCACTGACCAGCTATATTACCACTGACCAGCTATATTACCACTGACCAGCTATATAACCACCAGCTATATTACCACTGACCAGCTATATTACCACCAGCTATATTACCACTGACCAGCTATATTACCACTGACCAGCTATATTACCACTGACCAGCTATTTTACCACTGACCAGCTATATTACCACCAGCTATATTACCACTGACCAGCTATATTACCACCAGCTATATTACCACTGACCAGCTATATTACCACTGACCAGCTATATTACAACTGACCAGCTATATTACCACTGACCAGCTATATTACCCTAACCAGCTATATTACCACTGACCAGCGATATTACCACTGACCAGCTATATTACCACTGACCAGCTATATTACCACTGACCAGCTATATTACCAATGTCCAGCTAATATTACCACTGACCAGCTATATTAACAACTGACCATCTTATATTACCACTGACCAGCGATATTACACTACCAGCTTTCGGACCGGAGCGATATTACCACTGACCCAGCGATTATTACCACTGACCCAGCATATTACCACTGACCACTATACACCAGCTATATTACGCCACTGACCAGCTATATTACCACTGACCAGGCTATATTACCCACTCAACCAGCTATATTACCACTTACCAGCTATATTACCACTGACCAGCTATATTACCACTGACCAGCTATATTACCACTGACCAGCTATATTACCACTGACCAGCTATATTACCACTGACCAGCTATATTACCACTGACCAGCGATATTACCACTAACCAGCTATATTACCACGGACCAGCTATATTACCACTGACCAGCGATATTACCACTGACCAGCTATATTACCACTGACCCAGCCTATATTACCCCAGCTATATTACCACTGACCAGCTATATTACCACTGACCAGCTATATTACACTGACCAGCTATATTACCACTAACCAGCTATATTACCACTGACCAGCTATATTACCACTGACCAGCTATATTACCACTGAGCAGCTATATTACCACTGACCAGCTATATTACCACTGACCAGCTATATTACCACTAACCAGCTATATTACCACTGACCAGCTATATTACCACCAGCTATATTACCACTGACCAGCGATATTACCACTAACCAGCTATATTACCACTGACCAGCTATATTACCACTGACCAGCTATATTACCACTGCCGAGCGATATTACCACTGACCAGCTATATTACCACTGACCAGCTATATTACCACTGACCAACTATATTACCACTGACCAGCTATATTACAACTGACCAGCTATATTACCACTGACCAAGCTATATTACCACCAGCTATATTACCACTGACCAGCTATATTACCACTGACCAGCTATATTACCACTAACCAGCTATATTACCACTGACCAGCTATATTACCACTGACCTGCGATATTTACCCAACTGTCCAGCTATATTACCCACTAACCAGCTATATTACCCCTGACCAGCTATATACCACTGACCAGCTATATTACCACTGCCAGCTATATTACCACTGACCAGCCTATATTACCACTGACCAGCTACTATTACCACTGACGCAGCTATATTACCACTGACGCAGCTATTATTACAACTGACCAGCTATATTACCACTGACCCAGCTATATTTACCTCTAACCAGCTATATTACCACTGCCAGCTATATTACCACTGACCGAGCTATATACACACTGACACAGCTATAATACACTGACCAGCTATAATTACCCACTACCCAGCTATATTACCACGTACCATGCTATATTACACTACCAGCTATATTCCATGACTGACAAGGCGATATTACCACTGACCACGTTATATTACCTACTGACCAGCTATATTTACCACTGACCCAGCGATATTACCACTAGACCAGCTATATTACCACTGACCAGCTATATTACCACTGACCTAGCTATATTACCTGACCAGCTATATTACCACTGACCAGCTATATTACCACTGACCAGCTATATTACACTGACCAGCTATATTACCACTGACCAGCTATATTACCACTGACCAGCTATATTAACTGACCAGCTATATTACCACTGACCAGCTATATTACCACCAGCTATATTACCACTGACCAGCTATATTACCACTAACCAGCTATATTACCACTGACCAGCTATATTACCACTGACCAGCTATATTACCACCAGCTATATTACCACTGACCAGCGATATTACCACTAACCAGCTATATTACAACTGACCAGCTATATTACCACTGACAGCTATATTACCACTGACCAGCTATATTACCACTGACCAGCTATATTACCACTGACCAGCTATATTACCTGACCAGCTATATTACCACTGACCAGCTATATTACCACTGACCAGCTATATTACCACTGACCAGCTATATTACCACTGACCAGCTATATTACCACTGCCAGCTATATTACCACTGACCAGCTATATTACCACCAGCTATATTACCACTGACCAGCTATATTACCACTGACCAGCTATATTACAACTGACCAGCTATATTACCACTGACCAGCTATATTACCACCAGCTATATTACCACTGACCAGCGATATTACCACTGACCAGCTATATTACCACTGACCAGCGATATTACCACCAGCTATATTACCACTGACCAGCTATATTACCACCAGCTATATTACCACTGACCAGCTATATTACCACTGACCAGCTATATTACCACTAACCAGCTATATTACCACTGACCAGCTATATTACCACTGACCAGCTATATTACCACTGACCAGCTATATTACCACCAGCTATATTACCACTGACCAGCTATATTACCACCAGCTATATTACCACTAAACAGCTATATTACCACTGACCAGCTATATTACCACTGACCAGGTATATTACCACTGACCACCGATATTACCACCAGCTATATTACCACTGACCAGCGATATTACCACCAGCTATATTACCACTGACCAGCTATATTACCTGACCAGCTATATTACCACTGACCAGCTATATTACCACTGACCAGCTTATATTACCACTAACCAGCTATATTACCACTAACCAGCTATATTACCACTGACCAGCTATATTACCACTAACCAGCTATATTACCACTGACCAACTATATTACAACTGACCAGCTATATTACCACTAACCAGCTATATTACCACTGACCAAGCTATATTACCACTGACCAGCTATATTACCACTGACCAGCTATATTACCACTGACCAGCTATATTACCATGACCAGCTATATTACCACTAACCAGCTATATTACACTGACCAGCTATATTACCACCAGCTATATTACCACTAACCAGCTATATTACCACTGACCAACTATATTACCACTGACCAGCTATATTACCACTAACCAGCTATATTACCACTGACCAGCTATATTACCACTGACCAGCTATATTACCACTGACCAGCTATATTACCACTGACCAGCGCTTATATTACCACCTGACCAGCTATATTACCACTGACCAGCGATATTACCACCAGCTATATTACCACTGACCAGCTATATTACCACTGACCAGCTATATTACCACTGACCAGCTATATTACCACCAGCTATATTACCACTGACCAGCTATATTACCACTGACCAGCTATATTACCAACTGACCAGCTTATATTACCACTGACCAACTATATTACCACCAGCTATATTACCACTGACCAGCTATATTTACCACTGACCAGCTATATTACCACTGACCAGCTATATTACCACTGACCAGCTATATTACCACTGACCAGCTATATTACCACTGACCAGCTATATTACCACTGACCAGCTATATTACACCAGCTATATTACCACTGACCAGCTATATTACCACTGACCAGCTATATTACCAACTGACCAGCTATATTACCCTGACCAGCTATATTACACACCAGCTATATTACCACTGACCAGCGATATTACCACTGACCAGCTATATTACCACTGACCAGCGATATTACCACCAGCTATATTACCACTGACCAGCTATATTACCACCAGCTATATTACCCACTGACCAGCTATATTACACTTGACCAGCTATATTACCACTACCAGCTATATTACCACTGACCAGCTATATTACCACTGACCAGCTATATTACCACTGACCAGCTATATTACCACTGACCAGCTATATTACCACCAGCTATATTACCACTGACCAGCTATATTACCACTGACCAGCTATATTACACTGACCAGCTATATTACCACTGACCACTATATTACCTAACCAGCTATATTACCACTGACCAGCTATATTACCACTGACCAGCTATATTACCACTGACCAGCTATATTACCCACTGACCAGCTATATTACCACTGACCAGCTATATTACCACTGACCAGCTATATTACCACTGACCAGCTATATTACACTGACCAGCTATATTACCACTGACCAGCTATATTACCACTGACCAGCTATATTACACTGACCAGCTATATTACCACTGACCAGCTATATTACCACCAGCTATATTACCACTGACCAGCGATTATTACCACTGACCAGCTATATTACCACTGACCAGCTATATTACCACTGACCAGCTATATTACCACTGACCAGCTATATTACCACCAGCTATATTACCACTGACCAGCTATATTACCACCAGCTATATTACCACTAACCAGCTATATTACCACTGACCAGCTATATATTACCACTGACCAGCTATATTACCACTGACCAGCTATATTACCACTGACCAGCTATATTACCACTGACCAGCGATATTACCACTGACCAGCTATATTACCACTGACCAGCTATATTACCACTGACCAGCTATATTACCACTGCCGAGCGATATTACCACTGACCAGCTATATTACCACTGACCAGCTACATTACCACTGACCAGCTATATTACCACTGACCAGCTATATTACAACTGACCAGCTATATTACCACTGACCAACTATATTACCACCAGCTATATTACCACTGACCAGCGATATTACCACTGACCAGCTATATTACCACTGACCAGCTATATTACCCCCAGCTATATTACCACTGACCAGCTATATTACCACTAACCAGCTATATTACCACTGACCAGCTATATTACCACTGACCAGCTATATTACACTAACCAGCTATATTACACTGACCAGCTATATTACCACTGACCAGCTATATTACCACTGACCAGCTATATTACCACTGACCAGCTATATTACCACTGACCAGCTATATTACCACCAGCTATATTACCACTGACCAGCTATATTACCACTGACCAGCTATATTACCACCAGCTATATTACCACTGTCCAGCTATATTACCACTGACCAGCTATATTACAACTGACCAGCTATATTACCACTGACCAGCTATATTACCACCAGCTATATTACCACTGACCAGCGATATTACCACTAACCAGCTATATTACCACTGACCAGCTATATTACCACTGACCAGCTATATTACCACCAGCTATATTACCACTGACCAGCGATATTACCACTAACCAGCTATATTACAACTGACCAGCTATATTACCACTGACCAGCTATATTACCACTGACCAGCTATATTACAACTGACCAGCTATATTACCACTGACCAACTATATTACCACCAGCTATATTACCACTGACCAGCTATATTACCACTGACCAGCTATATTACCACTGACCAGCTATATTACCACTGACCAGCTATATTACCACTAACCAGCTATATTACCACTGACCAGCTATATTACCACCTGACCAGCTATATTACCACTGACCAGCTATATTACCACTGACCAGCTATATTACACTGACCAGCTATATTACCACTGACCAGCTATATTACCACTGACCAGCTATATTACCACTGACCAGCATATTACCACTGACCAGCTATATTACCACTGACCAGCGATATTACCACCAGCTATATTACCACTGACCAGCTATATTACCACACCAGCTATATTACCACTGACCAGCTATATTACCACCTGACCAGCTATATTACCACTAACCAGCTATATTACCACTGATCAGCTATATTACCACTGACCAGCTATATTACCACTGACCAGCTATATTACCACCAGCTATATTACCACTGACCAGCTATATTACCACCTGACCAGCTATATTACCACTAAACAGCTATATTACACTGACCAGCTATATTACCACTGACCAGTATATTACCACTGACCACCGATATTACCACCAGCTATATTACCACTGACCAGCGATATTACCACCAGCTATATTACCACTGACCAGCTATATTACACTGACCAGCTATATTACCACTGACCAGCTATATTACCACCAGCTATATTACCACTAACCAGCTATATTACCACTGACCAGCTATATTACCACTGACCAGCTATATTACCACTAACCAGCTATATTACCACTGACCAACTATATTACAACTGACCAGCTATATTACCACTAACCAGCTATATTACCACTGACCAACTATATTACAACTGACCAGCTATATTACCACTGACCAGCTATATTACCACCAGCTATATTACCACTAACCAGCTATATTACCACTAACCAGCTATATTACCACTGACCAGCTATATTACCACCAGCTATATTACCACTGACCAGCTATATTACCACTGACCAGCTATATTACCACTGACCAGCTATATTACCACTAACCAGCTATATTACCACTGACCAGCTATATTACCACTGACCAGCTATATTACCACTGACCAGCTATATTACCACTGACCAGCGATATTACCACTGACCAGCTATATTACCACTGACCAGCTATATTACCACCAGCTATATTACCACTGACCAGCTATATTACCACTGACCAGCTATATTACCACTGACCAGCTATATTACCACCAGCTATATTACCACTGACCAGCTATATTACCACTGACCAGCTATATTACAACTGACCAGCTATATTACCACTGACCAACTATATTACCACCAGCTATATTACCACTGACCAGCTATATTACCACTGACCAGCTATATTACCACTGACCAGCTATATTACCACTGACCAGCTATATTACCACTGACCAGCTATATTACCACTGGCCAGCTATATTACCACTGACCAGCTATATTACCACCAGCTATATTACCACTGACCAGCTATATTACCACTGACCAGCTATATTACCAACTGACCAGCTATATTACCCCTGACCAGCTATATTACCACCAGCTATATTACCACTGACCAGCTATATTACCACTGACCAGCTATATTACCACTGACCAGCGTATATTACCACCAGCTATATTACCACTGACCAGCTATATTACACTAACCAGCTATATTACCACTGACCAGCTATATTACCACCAGCTATATTACCACTAACCAGCTATATTACCACTGACCAGCTATATTACCACTGACCAGCTATATTACCACTGACCAGCTATATTACCACTGACCAGCTATATTACCACTGACCAGCTATATTACCACTGACCAGCTATATTACCACTGACCAGCTATATTACACTGACCAGCTATATTTACCACTGACCAACTATATTACCTAACCAGCTATATTACACTGACCAGCTATATTACCACTGACCAGCTATATTACACTGACCAGCTATATTACCACTGACCAGCTATATTACCACTGACCAGCTATATTACCACTGACCAGCTATATTACCACTGACCAGCTATATTACCACCAGCTATATTACCACTGACCAGCTATATTACCACTGACCAGCTATATTACAACTGACCAGCTATATTACCACTGACCAGCTATATTACCACCAGCTATATTACCACTGACCAGCGATATTACCACTGACCAGCTATATTACCACTGACCAGCGATATTACCACCAGCTATATTACCACTGACCAGCTATATTACCACCAGCTATATTACCACTGACCAGCTATATTACCACCAGCTATATTACCACTAACCAGCTATATTACCACTGACCAGCTATATTACCACTGACCAGCTATATTACCACTGACCAGCTATATTACCACTGACCAGCTATATTACCACTGCCGAGCGATATTACCACTGACCAGCTATATTACCACTGACCAGCTATATTACCACTGACCAGCTATATTACCACTGCCGAGCGATATTACCACTGACCAGCTATATTACCACTGACCAGCTACATTACCACTGACCAGCTATATTACCACTGACCAGCTATATTACAACTGACCAGCTATATTACCACTGACCAACTATATTACCACCAGCTATATTACCACTGACCAGCGATATTACCACTGACCAGCTATATTACCACTGACCAGCTATATTACCACCAGCTATATTACCACTGACCAGCTATATTACCACTAACCAGCTATATTACAACTGACCAGCTATATTACCACTGACAGCTATATTACCACTAACCAGCTATATTACCACTGACCAGCTATATTACCACTGACCAGCGATATTACCACTGACCAGCTATATTACCACTGACCAGCTATATTACCACTGACCAGCTATATTACCACCAGCTATATTACCACTGACCAGCTATATTACCACTGACCAGCTATATTACCACCAGCTATATTACCACTGTCCAGCTATATTACCACTGACCAGCTATATTACAACTGACCAGCTATATTACCACTGACCAGCTATATTACCACCAGCTATATTACCACTGACCAGCGATATTACCACTAACCAGCTATATTACCACTGACCAGCTATATTACCACTGACCAGCTATATTACCACCAGCTATATTACCACTGACCAGCGATATTACCACTAACCAGCTATATTACCACTGACCAGCTATATTACCACTGACCAGCTATATTACCACTGACCAGTCTATATTACACTGCCAGCTATATTACCACTGACCAGCTATATTACCACACCAGCTATATTACCACTGACCAGCTAGATTTACCACTGACCAGCTATATTACCACTGACCAGCGTATATTACCACTGACCAGCTATATTACCCACTGCCAGCTATATTACCACCAGCTATATTACCACTGACCCAGCTATATTACCACTAGACCAGCTATATTACCACCTGACCAGCTATATTACCACTGACCAGCTATATTACCAATGACCAGCTATATTACCCACTGACCAGCTATATTACCACCAGCTATATTACCACTGACCAGCTATATTACCACTACCAGCTATATTACCAACTGACCAGCTATATTACACTGACCAGCTATATTACCACTGACCAGCTATATTACCACCTGACCAGCGATATTACACTGACCAAGCTACTATATTACCACTGACCAGCGATATTACCACCCAGCTATATTACCACCTGACCAGCTATATTACCACTGACCAGCTATATTACCACTGACCAGCTAGATTACCACCAGCTATATTACCACTGACCAGCTATATTACCACATCAGCTATATTACCAACTGACCAGCTATATTACCACTGGACCAGCTATATTACCACTGACCACTATATTACCAACTGACCAGCTATATTACCACTGACCAGCTATATTACCACTGACCACTATATTACAACTGGACCAGCTATATTACCACTGACCAGCTATATTACCACCAGCTATATTACCACTGGACCAGCTATATTACCACTAACCAGCTATATTACCACTGACCAGCTATATTACACTGACCAGCTATATTACCACTACCAGCTATATTACCACTGACCAGCTATATTACCACTGACCAGCTATATTACCACTAACCAGCTATATTACCACTGACCAGCTATATTACCACTGACCAGCTATATTACCACTGACCAGCGATATTACTGACCAGCTATATTACCACTGACCAGCGATATTACCAATGACCAGCTATATTACCACTGACCAGCTATATTACCACTGACCAGCTATATTACCACTGACCAGCTATATTACCACCAGCTATATTACCACTGACCAGCTATATTACCACTGACCAGCTATATTACAACTGACCAGCTATATTACCACTGACCAGCTATATTACCACCAGCTTATTACCACTGACCAGCGATATTACCACTGACCAGCTATATTACCACTGACCAGCGATATTACCACCAGCTATATTACCACTGACCAGCTATATTACCACCAGCTATATTACCACTGACCAGCTATATTACCACCAGCTATATTACCACTAACCAGCTATATTACCACTGACCAGCTATATTACCACTGACCAGCTATATTACCACTGACCAGCTATATTACCACCAGCTATATTACCACTGACCAGCTATATTACCACCAGCTATATTACCACTAAACAGCTATATTACCACTGACCAGCTATATTACCACTGACCAGGTATATTACCACTGACCAGATATTACCTAACCAGCTATATTACCACTGACCAGCGATATTACACTAACCAGCTATATTACCACTGACCAGCTATATTACCACTGACCAGCTATATTACCACTGACCAGCTATATTACCACCAGCTATATTACCACTAACCAGCTATATTACCACTAAACCAGCTATATTACCACTGACCAGCTATATTACCACTGACCAGCTATATTACCACTGACAACTATATTACTGACCAGCTATATTACCACTGACCAGCTATATTACCACTGACCAAGCTATATTACCACTGACCAGCTATATTACCACTGACCAGCTATATTACACTGACCAGCTATATTACCACTAACCAGCTATATTACCACTGACCAGCTATATTACCACTGACCAGCTATATATTACCACCAGCTATATTACCACTAACCAGCTATATTACCACTGACCAGCTATATTACCACTGACCAGCTATTTACCACTAACCAGCTATATTACCACTGACCAGCTATATTACCACTGACCAGCTATATTACCACTGACCAGCTATATTACCACTGACCAGCTATATTACCACAGCTATATTACCACTGACCAGCTATATTACCTGACCAGCTATATTACCACTGACCAGCTATATTACCACTGACCAGCTATATTACCACTGACCAGCTATATTACCACTGACAGCTATATTACCACTGACCAGCTATATTACCACTAACCAGCTATATTACCACTGACCAGCTATATTACCACTGACCAGCTATATTACCACTGACCAGCTATATTACCACCAGCTATATTACCACTGACAGCTATATTACCACCAGCTATATTACCACTGACCAGCTATATTACCACTGACCAGCTATATTACCTGACCAGCTATATTACCTGACCAGCTATATTACACTGACCAGCTATATTACCACTGACCAAGCTATATTACCACTGACCAGCTATATTACCACTGACCAGCTATATATTACACTGACCAGCTATATTACCACTAACCAGCTATATTACCACTGACCAGCTATATTACCACTGACCAGCTATATTACCACTGACCAGCTATATTACCACTGACCAGCTATATTACCACCAGCTATATTACCACTGACCAGCTATATTACCACTAACCAGCTATATTACCACTGACCAGCTATATTACCACTGACCAGCTATATTACCACTGACCAGCTATATTACCACCAGCTATATTACCACTGACCAGCTATATTACCACCAGCTATATTACCACTAACCAGCTATATTACCACTGACCAGCTATATTACCACTGACCAGCTATATTACCACTGACCAGCTATATTACCACTGACCAGCTATATTACCACTGACCAGCGATATTACCACTGACCAGCTATATTACCACTGACCAGCTATATTACCACTGACCAGCTATATTACCACTGCCGAGCGATATTACCACTGACCAGCTATATTACCACTGACCAGCTATATTACCACTGACCAGCTATATTACCACTGACCAGCTATATTACCACTGACCAGCTATATTACCACTGACCAGCTATATTACCACTGACCAGCTATATTACCACTGACCAGCTATATTACAACTGACCAGCTATATTACCACTAACCAGCTATATTACCACTGACCGCTATATTACCACTGACCAGCTATTACCACTGACCAGCTATATTACCACTGACCAGCTATATTACCACTATGACCAGCTTATATTACCACTGACCAGCTATATTACCACTGACCAGCTATATTACCAACTGACCAGCTATATTACCACTGACCAACTATATTACCTGACCCAGCTATATTACCACTGACCAGCTATATTACCACTGACCAGCTATATTACACACCAGCTATATTACCTGGACCAGCTATATTACCACTGACCAGCTATATTACACTGACCAGCTATATTACCACTGACCAGCTATAGTACCACTGACCAGCTATATTACCACTGACCAGCTATAGTACCACTGACCAGCTATATTACCACTGACCAGCTATATTACCACTGACCAGCTATATTACCAGCTATATTACCACTGACCAGCTATATTACCACTGACCAGCTATATTACAACTGACCAGCTATATTACCACCAGCTATATTACCACCAGCTATATTACAACTAACCAGCTATATTACCACCAGCTATATTACCACCAGCTATATTACCACTGACCAGCTATATTACCACTGACCAGCTATATTACCACTAACCAGCTATATTACCACTGACCAGCTATATTACCAGCTATATTACCACTGACCAGCTATAGTACCACTAACCAGCTATAGTACCACTGACCAGCTATATTACCACCAGCTATATTACCACTGACCAGCTATATTACCACTGACCAGCTATATTACCACTGACCAGCTATATTACCACCAGCTATATTACCACTGACCAGCTACATTACCACTGACCAGCTATATTACCACCAGCTATATTACCACTGACCAGCTATATTACCACTGACCAGCTATATTACCACTGACCAGCTATAGTACCACTGACCAGCTATATTACCACTGACCAGCTATAGTACCACTGACCAGATATATTACCACTGACCAGATATATTACCACTGACCAGCTATATTACCACTGACCAGCTATATTACCACTGACCAGCTATATTACCACTGACCAGCTATATTACCACTAACCAGCTATATTACCACTGACCAGCTATATTACCACTGACCAGCTATATTACCACTGACCAGCTATATTACCACTAACCAGCTATATTACCACTGAGCAGCTATATTACCACTGACCAGCTATATTACCACTAACCAGCTATATTACCACTAACCAGCTATATTACCACTAACCAGCTATATTACCACTGACCAGCTATATTACCACCAGCTATATTACCAAGCTATATTACCACTGACCAGCTATATTACCACCAGCTATATTACCACTAACCAGCTATATTACCACTAACCAGCTATAGTACCACTGACCAGCTATATTACCACTGACCAGCTATATTACCACTGACCAGCTATATTACCACTGACCAACTATATTACCACCAGCTATATTACCACTGACCAGCTATATTATCACTGACCAGCTATATTACCACTGACCAGCGATATTACCACTGACCAGCTATATTACCACTAACCAGCTATATTACCACCAGCTATATTACCACTAACCAGCTATATTACCACTGACCAGCTATATTACCACTGACCAGCTATATTACCACTGACCAGCTATATTACCACCAGCTATATTACCACTGATCAGCTATATTACCACTGACCAGCTATATTACCACTAACCAGCTATATTACCACTGACCAGCTATATTACCACTGACCAGCGATATTACCACTGACCAGCTATATTACCACCAGGTATATTACCACTGACCAGCTATATTACCACTGACCAGCGATATTACCAATGACCAGCTATATTACCACCAGCTATAGCACCACTGACCAGCGATATTACCACTAACCAGCTACAGTACCACTGACCAGCTATATTACCACTGACCAGCTATATTACCACTGACCAGCTATATTACCACTGACCAGCTATATTACCACTGACCAACTATATTACCACCAGCTATATTACCACTAACCAGCTATATTACCACTGACCAGCGATATTACCACTGACCAGCTATATTACCACTGACCAGCTATATTACCACTGACCAGCTATATTACCACCAGCTATATTACCACTGACCAGCTATATTACCACTGACCAGCTATATTACCACTAACCAGCTATATTACCACTGACCAGCTATATTACCACTGACCAGCTATATTACCACTGACCAGCTATATTACCACTGACCAACTATATTACCATCAGCTATATTACCACTGACCAGCTATATTACCACTGACCAACTATATTACCATCAGCTATATTACCACTAACCAGCTATATTACCACTGACCAGCTATATTACCACTGACCAGCTATATCACCACCAGCTATATTACCACTGACCAGCTATATTACAACTGACCAGCTATATTACCACTGACCAGCTATATTACCACTGACCAGCTATATTACCACTGACCAGCTATATTACCACTGACCAGCTATATTACCACTGACCAACTATATTACCACCAGCTATATTACCACTAACCAGCTATATTACCACTGACCAACTATATTACCACCAGCTATATTACCACTAACCAGCTATATTACCACTGACCAGCTATATTACCACTGACCAGCTATATCACCACCAGCTATATTACCACTGACCAGCTATATTACCACTGACCAGCTATATTACAACTGACCAGCTATATTACCACTGACCAACTATATTACCACCAGCTATATTACCACTAACCAGCTATATTACCACTGACCAGCTATATTACCACTGACCAGCTATATTACCACTGACCAGCTATATTACCACTAACCAGCGATATTACCACTGACCAGCTATATTACCACTGACCAGCTATATTACAACTGACCAGCTATATTACCACTGACCAACTATATTACCACCAGCTATATTACCACTGACCAGCTATATTACCACTGACCAGCTATATTACCACTGACCAGCTATATTACCACTGACCAGCTATATTACCACTGACCAGCTATATTACCACTGACCAGCGATATTACCACTAACCAGCTATATTACCACTGACCAGCTATATTACCACCAGCTATATTACCACTGACCAGCTATATTACCACTGACCAGCTATATTACCACTGACCAGCTATATTACCACTGACCAGCTACAGTATATGCTAGAGTCTAACATCCAGGACTGCTCAGGGGGGAAACAACCATTCAGAACAGCACCTTTCCATCTCTTCTTCTGTTGACAACACTGCAACACTGCCATCTAGAGGTGAAGACACATCAACAACCTGATCTTCAACCTCAAGTCACACAGGCATATTTCTATAACAGCATTCCATCATACCACTCAAGATCGTCAAAACCCCTATTCTATTGGGGTATCAATGGGTCTCCAGAAGGTAGTTTATCTTACCCTGGTCCTGGTCCTGGAGAGAGTATGGACAGAACTCTGTCTAGAGCCCAGAGGCCCACTGGGTTGGAGCTGTCTAGAGCCCAGAGGCCCACTGGGTTGGAGTTGTCTAGAGCCCAGAGGCCCACTGGGTTGGAGTTGTCTAGAGCCCAGAGGCCCACTGGGTTGGAGTTGTCTAGAGCCCAGAGGCCCACTGGGTTGGAGCGGTCTAGAGCACAGAGGCCCACTGGGTTGGAGCTGTCTAGAGCCCAGAGGCCCACTGGGTTGGAGTTGTCTAGAGCCCAGAGGCCCACTGGGTTGGAGCTGTCTAGAGCCCAGAGGCCCACTGGGTTGGAGCTGTCTAGAGCGCAGAGGCCCACTGGGTTGGAGTTGTCTAGAGCACAGAGGCCCACTGGGTTGGAGCTGTCTAGAGCCCAGAGGCCCACTGGGTTGGAGCTGTCTAGAGCCCAGAGGCCCACTGGGTTGGACAGTGTTCATGACGGTCTCTCTTGCATTCTTCTCTCTGACTCTCTCTCCTCCACTCTCCAAAATATTAATTCTAGAGGTTAAAGTGAGGGGGAAGGAAGGGAGGAGGGGGGTTAGGAGGGGTGTGGGGGCTGGGGTCGACCACGTCCTGACGGGTGAGAGGATTTGCTTTAAGACACAACTCTGCTTTTGACTGAGATCTATCAAGCTGATTGGCTGACCAGGCTCTGCTGTCTAACACTGACCTCAACCCTGTCTAACCCTAACCTCCACCCTGTCTAACCCTAACCTCCACCCTGTCTAACCCTAACCTCCACCCTGTCTAACCTCCACCCTGTCTAACCCTAACCTCCACCCTGTCTAACCCTAACCTCCACCCTGTCTAACCCTAACCTCCACCCTGTCTAACCCTAACCTCCACCCTGTCTAACCCTAACCTCCACCCTGTCTAACACTAACCTCCACCCTGTCTAACCCTAACCTCCACCCTGTCTAACCCTAACCTCCACCCTGTCTAACACTAACCTCCACCCTGTCTAACCCTAACCTCCACCCTGTCTAACCCTAACCTCCACCCTGTCTAACCCTAACCTCCACCCTGTCTAACCCTAACCTCCACCCTGTCTAACACTAACCTCCACCCTGTCTAACCCTAACCTCCACCCTGTCTAACACTAACCTCCACCCTGTCTAACCCTAACCTCCACCCTGTCTAACCCTAACCTCAACCCTGTCTAACCCTAACCTCCACCCTGTCTAACACTAACCTCCACCCTGTCTAACCCTAACCTCCACCCTGTCTAACACTAACCTCCACCCTGTCTAACCCTAACCTCCACCCTGTCTAACACTAACCTCCACCCTGTCTAACCCTAACCTCCACCCTGTCTAACCTCCACCCTGTCTAACACTAACCTCCACCCTGTCTAACCCTAACCTCCACCCTGCTAACACTAACCTCCACCCTGTCTAACCCTAACCTCCACCCTGCTAACACTAACCTCCACCCTGTCTAACACTAACCTCCACCCTGTCTAACCCTAACCTCCACCCTGTCTAACCCTAACCTCCACCCTGTCTAACACTAACCTCCACCCTGTCTAACACTAACCTCCACCCTGTCTAACCCTAACCTCCACCCTGCTAACACTAACCTCCACCCTGTCTAACCCTAACCTCCACCCTGTCTAACACTAACCTCCACCCTGTCTAACCCTAACCTCCACCCTGTCTAACCCTAACCTCCACCCTGTCTAACCCTAACCTCCACCCTGTCTAACCTCCACCCTGTCTAACCCTAACCTCCACCCTGTCTAAGCCTAACCTCCACCCTGTCTAACCCTAACCTCCACCCTGCTAACACTAACCTCCACCCTGTCTAACCCTAACCTCCAACCCTAACCTCCACCCTGTCTAACCCTAACCTCCACCCTGTCTAACCCTAACCTCCACCCTGTCTAACCTCCACCCTGTCTAACCCTGACCTCCACCCTGTCTAACCCTAACCTCCACCCTGTCTAACCCTAACCTCCACCCTGTCTAACACTAACCTCCACCCTGTCTAACCCTAACCTCCACCCTGTCTAACACTAACCTCCACCCTGTCTAACCCTAACCTCCACCCTGTCTAACACTAACCTCCACCCTGTCTAACCCTAACCTCCACCCTGTCTAACCCTAACCTCCACCCTGTCTAACACTAACCTCCACCCTGTCTAACACTAACCTCCACCCTGTCTAACCCTAACCTCCACCCTGTCTAACCCTAACCTCCACCCTGTCTAACCCTAACCTCCACCCTGTCTAACCCTAACCTCCACCCTGTCTAACCCTAACCTCCACCCTGTCTAACCCTAACCTCCACCCTGTCTAACACTAACCTCCACCCTGTCTAACCCTAACCTCCACCCTGTCTAACCTCCACCCTGTCTAACACTAACCTCCACCCTGTCTAACCCTAACCTCCACCCTGCTAACACTAACCTCCACCCTGTCTAACCCTAACCTCCACCCTGTCTAACCCTAACCTCCACCCTGCTAACACTAACCTCCACCCTGTCTAACACTAACCTCCACCCTGTCTAACCCTAACCTCCACCCTGTCTAACACTAACCTCCACCCTGTCTAACACTAACCTCCACCCTGTCTAACCCTAACCTCCACCCTGCTAACACTAACCTCCACCCTGTCTAACCCTAACCTCTACCCTGTCTAACACTAACCTCCACCCTGTCTAACCCTAACCTCCACCCTGTCTAACCCTAACCTCCACCCTGTCTAACCCTAACCTCCACCCTGTCTAACCCTAACCTCCACCCTGTCTAACCTCCACCCTGTCTAACCCTAACCTCCACCCTGTCTAAGCCTAACCTCCACCCTGTCTAACCCTAACCTCCACCCTGCTAACACTAACCTCCACCCTGTCTAACACTAACCTCCAACCCTAACCTCCACCCTGTCTAACCCTAACCTCCACCCTGTCTAACCCTAACCTCCACCCTGTCTAACCTCCACCCTGTCTAACCCTGACCTCCACCCTGTCTAACCCTAACCTCCACCCTGTCTAACCCTAACCTCCACCCTGTCTAACACTAACCTCCACCCTGCTAACACTAACCTCCACCCTGTCTAACCCTAACCTCCACCCTGTCTAACCCTAACCTCCACCCTGTCTAACCCTAACCTCCACCCTGTCTAACCCTAACCTCCACCCTGTCTAACCCTAACCTCCACCCTGTCTAACCCTGTCTAACCCTAACCTCCACCCTGTCTAACACTAACCTCCACCCTGTCTAACCCTAACATCCACCCTGTCTATCCCTGACCTGCACCCTGCTAACACTAACCTCCACCCTGTCTAACCCTAACCTCCACCCTGTCTAACACTAACCTCCACCCTGTCTAACCCTAACCTCCACCCTGTCTAACACTAACCTCCACCCTGTCTAACCCTAACCTCCACCCTGTCTAACCCTAACCTCCACCCTGTCTAACCCTAACCTCCACCCTGTCTAACACTAACCTCCACCCTGTCTAACCCTAACCTCCACCCTGTCTAACCCTAACCTCCACCCTGTCTAACCCTAACCTCCACCCTGTCTAACACTAACCTCCACCCTGTCTAACACTAACCTCCACCCTGTCTAACCCTAACCTCCACCCTGTCTAACCCTAACCTCCACCCTGTCTAACCCTAACCTCCACCCTGTCTAACCCTAACCTCCACCCTGTCTAACCCTAACCTCCACCCTGTCTAACACTAACCTCCACCCTGTCTAACCCTAACCTCCACCCTGTCTAACACTAACCTCCACAATGTCTAACACTAACCTCCACCCTGTCTAACCCTAACCTCCACCCTGCTAACACTAACCTCCACCCTGTCTAACACTAACCTCCACCCTGTCTAACACTAACCTCCACCCTGTCTAACCCTAACCTCCACCCTGTCTAACCTAACCTCCACCCTGTCTAACCCTAACCTCCACCCTGTCTAACACTAACCTCCACCCTGTCTAACCCTAACCTCCACCCTGTCTAACCCTAACCTCCACCCTGTCTAACCCTAACCTCCACCCTGTCTAACACTAACCTCCACCCTGTCTAACCCTAACCTCCACCCTGTCTAACCCTAACCTCCACCCTATCTAACCCTAACCTCCACCCTGTCTAACCCTAACCTCCACCCTGTCTAACCCTAACCTCCACCCTGTCTAACACTAACCTCCACCCTGTCTAACCCTAACCTCCACCCTGTCTAACCCTAACCTCCACCCTGCTAACACTAACCTCCACCCTGTCTAACCCTAACCTCCACCCTGTCTAACCCTAACCTCCACCCTGTCTAACACTAACCTCCACCCTGTCTAACCCTAACCTCCACCCTGTCTAACCCTAACCTCCACCCTGTCTAACCCTAACCTCCACCCTGTCTAACCCTAACCTCCACCCTGTCTAACCCTAACCTCCACCCTGTCTAACACTAACCTCCACCCTGTCTAACCCTGACCTCCACCCTGTCTAACACTAACCTCCACCCTGTCTAACCCTAACCTCCACCCTGTCTAACACTAACCTCCACCCTGTCTAACCCTAACCTCCACCCTGCTAACACTAACCTCCACCCTGTCTAACCTCCACCCTGTCTAACCCTAACCTCCACCCTGTCTAACCTCCACCCTGTCTAACCCTAACCTCCACCCTGCTAACACTAACCTCCACCCTGTCTAACACTAACCTCCACCCTGTCTAACCCTGTCTAACACTAACTTCCACCGTCTAACACTAACCTCCACCCTGTCTAACCCTAACCTCCACCCTGTCTAACACTAACCTCCACCCTGTCTAACCCTGTCTAACACTAACCTCCACCCTGTCTAACACTAACCTCCACCCTGCTAACACTAACCTCCACCTGTCTAACCTACTCCACCCTGTCTAACCCTGACCTCCACCCTGTCTAACCCTAACCTCCACCCTGTCTAACCCTAACCTCCACCCTGTCTAACCCTAACCTCCACCCTGTCTAACACTAACCTCCACCCTGTCTAACCCTAACCTCCACCCTGTCTAACCCTAACCTCCACCCTGTCTAACACTAACCTCCACCCTGTCTAACACTAACCTCCACCCTGTCTAACCCTAACCTCCACCCTGCTAACACTAACCTCCACCCTGTCTAACCCTAACCTCCACCCTGTCTAACACTAACCTCCACCCTGTCTAACCCTAACCTCCACCCTGTCTAACCCTAACCTCCACCCTGTCTAACCCTAACCTCCACCCTGTCTAACCCTAACCTCCACCCTGTCTAACACTAACCTCCACCCTGTCTAACCCTAACCTCCACCCTGTCTAACCCTAACCTCCACCCTGTCTAACACTAACCTCCACCCTGTCTAACCCTAACCTCCACCCTGTCTAACACTAACCTCCACCCTGTCTAACACTAACCTCCACCCTGTCTAACCCTGTCTAACACTAACCTCCACCCTGTCTAACACTAACCTCCACCCTGCTAACACTAACCTCCACCCTGTCTAACACTAACCTCCACCCTGTCTAACCCTAACCTCCACCCTGTCTAACCCTAACCTCCACCCTGTCTAACCCTAACCTCCACCCTGTCTAACCCTAACCTCCACCCTGTCTAACACTAACCTCCACCCTGTCTAACCCTAACCTCCACCCTGTCTAACCCTGTCTAACACTAACCTCCACCCTGTCTAACCCTAACCTCCACCCTGTCTAACCCTAACCTCCACCCTGTCTAACCCTGTCTAACACTAACCTCCACCCTGTCTAACCCTGACCTCCACCCTGTCTAACACTAACCTCCACCCTGTCTAACACTAACCTCCACCCTGTCTAACCCTAACCTCCAACCTGTCTAACACTAACCTCCACCCTGTCTAACCCTGACCTCCACCCTGTCTAACCCTAACCTCCACCCTGTCTAACCCTGTCTAACACTAACCTCCACCCTGTCTAACCCTAACCTCCAACCTGTCTAACACTAACCTCCACCCTGTCTAACCCTAACCTCCACCCTGTCTAACCCTAACCTCCACCCTGTCTAACACTAACCTCCACCCTGTCTAACCCTAACCTCCACCCTGTCTAACCCTAACCTCCACCCTGTCTAACCATAACCTCCACACTGTCTAACCTCCACCCTGTCTAACACTAACCTCCACCCTGTCTAACCCTAACCTCCACCCTGTCTAACCCTAACCTCCACCCTGTCTAACCTCCACCCTGTCTAACCTCCACCCTGTCTAACCTCCACCCTGTCTAACCCTAACCTCCACCCTGTCTAACCCTAACCTCCACCCTGCTAACACTAACCTCCACCCTGTCTAACCTCCACCCTGTCTAACCCTAACCTCCACCCTGTCTAACCTCCACCCTGTCTAACCCTAACCTCCACCCTGTCTAACCCTAACCTCCACCCTGCTAACACTAACCTCCACCCTGTCTAACCCTAACCTCCACCCTGTCTAACCCTAACCTCCACCCTGTCTAACCCTAACCTCCACCCTGCTAACACTAACCTCCACCCTGTCTAACCTCCACCCTGTCTAACCCTAACCTCCACCCTGTCTAACCTCCACCCTGTCTAACCCTAACCTCCACCCTGTCTAACCCTAACCTCCACCCTGCTAACACTAACCTCCACCCTGTCTAACCCTAACCTCCACCCTGTCTAACCCTAACCTCCACCCTGTCTAACCCTAACCTCCACCCTGTCTAACCCTAACCTCCACCCTGTCTAACCCTAACCTCCACCCTGTCTAACCCTGTCTAACCCTAACCTCCACCCTGTCTAACCCTAACCTCCACCCTGTCTAACCCTAACCTCCACCCTGCTAACATTTTACATTTACCTCACTACACCTCCATATATCATGTCTTGAAATATGCAAACAGATGGATTAAAAGTAAGTTTACATTGTAATACTATATATATTATTATATATATATTATATACTATATAATACTGACAGCCAATTTTCTATCTCCGCCCATAACTTTTGGATTTCATAGCATTCCCAGAAGGAATTATTGAATCATTGTTAGTTTTACACTTGAGACATGACTCTGCCGTTGTGCTGTAGAATTTGTGAATTTTGTCTCTTGTATAATACATTCTATACATTAGTTTATACTGGATTAAGCGTACATTTTTGATGACTGTAATTTTGTTACTTATGCTCTAACATTCCCTCCATCTTGTGCCAACATCATGTCACGATCGTCGGGTACAGAGGACCAAGGCGCAGCGTGAAAAGTGAACATATTTATTAAATAATGATGATAACACGAACAAAACAACAAACGATAACGTGACGTCCTCGGTCTAACACAAACCACACTGGAACAAGATCCCACAACCACTGTGGGAAAACAGGCTGTCTAAATATGGTTCCCAATCAGAGACAACCAGCCACAGCTGACACTCGTTGCCTCTGATTGAGAACCATTCTGGCCAACATAGAAATACAACAACTAGAAACGAAAAACAAATGAAAACTCACACCCTGGCTCAACATACTAGAGTCGCCAGAGCCAGGGCGTGACACATCAGTTATTTTTAAGTCTTTGTTCCAATAGTTTTCACAAAATTCTAAGAGATTGTCAGTTGGATCGGCTCTCTGCAAGGGTTTATATATCTCACCTATCATATGAATATCTTTTTCTGACTCAAACAGGAATTCCTCAAGGTTGCTCTGATGTGCAAAATATTTCAATTTTGTGATATGTAACTTATAAGTTGCATTTATTTGAAACTATCAACTACATTTGTCAGTCCAAAATTACTTTGTTTGCAGAGTGTACAACCTAGGCTACACTTTTTTTGGTTTATTTCATTCCATTTACCAGTTTTGTCAATTTAGGCATTGTTATTATTTTGTCATAAAATAGGCCTACAGTGCCTTGCAAAAGTATTCATCCCCCTTGACGTTTTTCCTATTTTGTTGCATTACAACCTGTAATTAAAATGGATTTTTATTTGGATTTCATGTAATGGACATACACAAAATAGTCCAAATTGGTGAAGTGAAATGAAAAAAAATAACTTGTTTCAAATAATTCTAAAAAATAAATAACTGAAAAGTGGTGTGTGCATATGTATTCACCCCCTTTGCTATGAAGCCCCTAAATAAGATCTGGTGCAACCAATTACCTTCAGAGGTCACATAATTAGTTAAATAAAGTCCACCTGTGTGCAATCTAAGTGTCACATGATCTGTCACATGATCTCAGTATATATACACCTCAAGCTGAACCTCGGCAAGACGGAGCTGCTCTTCCTCCTGGGGAAGGACTGCCCGTTCCATGATCTCGCCATCACGGTTGACAACTCCGTGGTGTCCTCCTCCCAGAGTGCAAAGAGCCTTGGCGTGACCCTGGACAACACCCTGTCGTTCTCTGCTAACATCAAGGCGGTGACCCGATCCTGTAGGTTCATGCTCTACAACATTCGGAGAGTACGACCCTGCATTACACAGGAAGCGGCACAGGTCCTAATCCAGGCACTTGTCATCTCCCGTCTGGATTACTGCAACTCGCTGTTGGCTGGGCTCCCTGCCTGTGCCATTAAACCCCTACAACTCATCCAGAATGCCGCAGCCTGTCTGGTGTTCAACCTTCCCAAGTTCTCTCACGTCTCCCCGCTCCTCCGCACACTCCACTGGCTTCCAGTTGAAGCTTGCATCGGTTACAAGACCATGGTGCTTGCCTATGGAGCTGTGAGGGGAACGGCACCTCCGTACCTTCAGGCTCTGATCAGTCCCTACACCCAAACGAGGGCATTGCGTTCATCCACCTCTGGCCTGCTGGCCCCCCTACCTCTGCGGAAGCACAGTTCCCGCTCAGCCCAGTCAAAACTGTTCGCTGCTCTGGCACCCCAATGGTGGAACAAGCTCCCTCACGACGCCAGGACAGCGGAGTCACTCACCACCTTCCGGAGACACTTGAAACCCCACCTCTTTATGGAATACCTGGGATAGGATAAAGTAATCCTTCTACCACCCCTTACCCCACCCAAAAAAAAAAAAAACATATTGTAAAGTGGTTGTCCCACTGGCTATCATAAGGTGAATGCACCAATTTGTAAGTCGCTCTGGATAAGAGCGTCTGCTAAATGACAAAAATCTCAAATGTAAAGTACAGATCAGGGTTGGGTTATAAAAAAATATCTGAAAATTTGAACATCCCACAGACCACCATTAAATCCATTATTAAAACATGGAAAGAATATGGCACCACAACAAACCTGCCAAGAAAGGGCCGCCCACTAAAACTCATGGACCAGGGAAGGAGGGCATTAATCAGAGAGGCAACAAAGAGACCAAAGATAACCCTGAAGGAGCTACAAAGCTCTACAGCGGAGATTGGAGTATCTGTCCATAGGACCACTTTAAGCCGTACACTACACAGAGCTGGGATTTACGGAAGAGTGGCCAGAAAAAAGCCATTGCTTAAAGAAAAAAATAAGCAAACACGTCAGATGAGGTCAGATGAGACAAAAATTGAGCTTTTTTGGCCATCAAATAAAATGTCTGGCACAAACCCAACACCTCTCATCACCCTGAGAACACCATCCCCACAATGAAGCATGGTGGTGGCAGCATCATGCTGTGGGGATGTTTTTCATCGGCAGGGACTGGGAAACTGGTCAGAATTGAAGGAATGATGAATGGAGCTAAATACAGGGAAATTCTTGAGGGAAACCTGTTTCAGTCTTCCAGAGATTTGAGACTGGGACAGAGGTTCACCTTCCTGCAGGACAAAGACCCTAAGCATATTGCTAAACCAACACTTGAGTGGTTTAAGGGGAAACATTTAAATGTCTTGGAATGGTCTAGTCAAAGCCCAGACCTCAATCCAATATAGAATCTGTGGTATGACTTAAAGATTGCTGTACACCAGCGGAACCCATCCAACATGAAGGAGCTGGTGCAGTTTTGCCTTGAAGAATGGGCAAAAATCCCAGTGGCTAGATGTGCCAAGCTTATAGAGACATATCCCAAGAGACTTGCAGCTGTAATTGCTGCAAAAGGTGGCTCTACAAAGTATTGACTTGGGGGGAGTGAATAGTTATGCACGCTCAAGTTTTCAGTTTTTTTGTCTTATTCCTTGTTTGTTTCATAATAAAAAATATTTTGCATCTTCAAAGTGGTAGGCATGTTGTGTAAATCAAATGATACAAACCCCAAAAAAATCAATTTTAATTCCAGGTTGTAAGGCAACAAAATAGGAAAAATGCCAAGAGGGGTGAATACTTTCGCAAGCCACTGTACCTGGTGGGCTCTTATCCCAAAATAAAAAAAAATAGCTAGATAGTTGATACAATGTTTCAAGTTTGTTGCAGACAGGCCATGTGAAGCCAATGTGATTCATAGGATATTTATTTTTATCAGGATATTTTCTACCTGCAGGCTGCAATATTTTTATTTGTTGGTTTTATGTAGGCTATTTTTACATAGTTGGCAATGGCAATAGAAGTTACTTTTTAGGTTTGTATCATTTTCATTTAGATTTGGATATAATTTTGATGAACCACATGACAATGATTTTGAGATATGAAGACGCTATTATAAATTAAATGAAACTGTTTCACGAAAATGTGCATATGAAAACCATAACTGGCACACAGATCGGTAGAAGTGGTAAGATAAATTGGCATTCAATATGAGAAAGGTTGCCGACTCCTCGTGTGGCCTATTACCGGCAACTTGATGATCAGGTTTTTCTCTTCGGGTTATCTTGATCTCTGGCTCCCTCTTGAGTCATTTGTGTATTATTTGTTCAAACAGAATCAGACCCCTTCCCTTTTTCCACATTTTGTTACGTTACAGCCTTATTCTAAAATGTATTAAATAAAAAACATCCTCATCAATCTACACACAATAATGACAAAGCAAAAACAGGTTTTTAGAAATGCTTGCGAATGTATAAAAAGAAAACTGAAATACCTTATTTACATAAGTATTCAGACCCTTTGCTATGAGACTCGAAATTGAGCTCAGGTGTATCCTATTTCCATTGATCATCATTGAGATGTTTCTACAACTTCATTGGAGTCCACCTGTGGTAAATTCAATTGATTGGACATGATTTGGAAATGCACACACCTGTCTACAGTGAGGGAAAAAATGATTTAATCCCCTGCTGATTTTGTACGTTTGCCCACTGACAAATAAATTATCAGTCTATAATTTGAATGGTAGGTTTCTTTGAACAGTAAGAGACAGAATAACAACAACAAAATCCAGAAAAACGCATGTCAAAAATGTTACAAATTGATTTGCATTTTAATGAGGGAAATAAGTATTTGAACCCCTCTCAATCAGAAAGATTTCTGGCTCCCAGGTGTCTTTTATACAGGTAACGAGCTGAGATTAGGAGCACACTCTTAAAGGGAGTGCTCCTAATCTCAGCTTGTTACCTGTATAAAAGACACCTGTCCACAGAAGCAATCAATCAATCAGATTCCAAACTCTCCACCATGGCCAAGACCAAAGAGCTCTCCAAGGATGTCAGGGACAAAATTGTAGACCTACACAAGGCTGGAATGGGCTACAAGACCATCGCCAAGCAGCTTGGTGAGAAGGTGACAACAGTTGGTGCGATTATTCGCAAATGGAAGAAACACAAAATAACTGTCAATCTCCCTCGGCCTGGGGCTCCATGCAAGATCTCACCTTGTGGAGTTGCAATGATCATGAGAACAGTGAGGAATCAGCCCAGAACTACACGGGAGGATCATGTCAATTATCTCAAGGCAGCTGGGACCATAGTCACCAAGAAAACGATTGGTAGGACTGAAATCTTGCAGCGCCCGCAAGGTCCCCCTGCTTAAGAAAGCACATATACATGCCTGTCTGAAGTTTGCCAATGAACATCTGAATGATTCAGAGGAGAACTGGGTGAAAGTGTTGTGGTCAGATGAGACCAAAATGGAGCTCTTTGGCATCAACTCAACTCGCCGTGTTTGGAGGAGGAAGAATGCTGCCTATGACCCCAAGAACACCATCCCCACTGTCAAACATGGAGGTGGAAACATTATGCTTTGGGGGTGTTTTTCTGCTAAGGGGACAGGACAACATCACCACATCAAAGGGACGATGGAGGGGGCCATGTACCGTCAAATCTTGGGTGAGAACCTCCTTCCCTCAGCCAGGGTATTGAAAATGGGTAATGGATGGGTATTCCAGCATGACAATGACCCAAAACACACGGCCAAGGCAACAAAGGAGTGGCTCAAGAAGAAGCACATTAAGGTCCTGGAGTGGCCTAGCCAGTCTCCAGACCTTTATCCCATAGAAAATATGTGGAGGGAGCTGAAGGTTCGAGTTGCCAAACGTCAGCCTCGAAACCTTAATGACTTGGAGAAGATCTGCAAAGAGGAGTGGGACAAAATCCCTCCTGAGATGTGTGCAAACCTGGTGGCCAACTACAAGAAACGTCTGACCTCTGTGATTGCCAACAAGAGTTTTGCCACCAAGTCCTAAGTAATGTTTTGCAGAGGGGTCAAATACTTATTTCCCTCATTAAAATGCAAATCAATTTATAAAATTTTTGACATGCGTTTTTCTGGATTTTTGTTGTTCAAATAAACCTACCATTAAAATTATAGACTGATCATTTCTTTGTCAGTGGGCAAACATACAAAATCAGCAGGGGATCAAATACTTTTTTCCATCACTGTATCTACAACACAAAATCCATGTGTACGTGTGTATAGTGCGTATGTTATCGTGTGTGTGTGTATGCATGTGTCTGTGCCTATGTTTGTGTTCCTTCACAGTCCCCGCTGTTCCATAAGGTGTACTGCTTTTTTAAATCTGATTCTACTTCTTGCATCAGTTACTTGATCTGGAATAGAGTTCCATGTAGTCATGGCTCTATGTAGTACTGTGCGCCTCCCATAGTCTGTTCTGGACTTCGGGAGCTGTATGTGTCTGTTCTGGACATTGGGTGCTGTAGGTGTCTTGGAGGGCGGGTAGTTTTACCCCGATAATTCGTTTGGTAGACTGCACCACCCTCTGGAGAGCCCTGCGGTTGCGGGCAGTGCAGTTGCCGTACCAGGTGGTGATACAGCCCGACAGGATGCTCTCAATTGTGCATCTATAAAAGTTTGTGAGGGTTTTAGGTGCCAAGCCGAATTTCTTCAGCCTCCTGAGGTTGAAGAGGTTCTGTTGCGCCTTCTTCACCACACTGTCTGCGTGGGTGGACCATTTCAGTTTGTCAGTGATGTGTACGCCAAGGAACTTGAAGCTTCCTGATTCTACCTGGATTATGTTTGAGAGGCTTCCATTAAAGAACACCCTCTGTGTTCTGTTAGACAAGTAACTCTTTATCCACAATATAGCAGGGGGTGTAAAGCCTTAGGCTTAAATTGAAGATATGGCAAATAGGAGTGGCAATATCGTCCGCTATTATCCTCAGTAATTTTCCATCCAAGTTGTCAGACCCCGGTGGCTTGTCATTGTTGATAGACAACAATAATTTTTTCACCTCTTCCACACTTACTTTATGGAATTCAAAATTGCAACGCTTGTCTTTCATAATTTGGTCAGATATACTTGGACATGTAGTGTCAGTGTTTGTTGCTGGCATGTCATGCCTAAGTTTGCTAATCTTGCCAATGAAAAAATCATTAAAGTAGTTGGCAATATCAGTGAGTTTTGTGATGAATGAGCCATCTGATTCAATGAATGATGGAGCTGAGTTTGCCTTTTTACCCTAAATGTCATTGAAGGTGCTCCAAAGCTTTTTACTATCATTCTTTATGTAATATATCTTTGTTTCATAGTGTAGTTTCTTCTTTTTATTCAGTTTAGTCACATGATTTCTCAATTTGCAGTACGTTTGCCAATCGGTCGTGCAGCCAGACTTATTTGCCATCTCTTTTGCCTCATCCCTCTCAACCATACAATTTTCAATTACTCATAAATCCAAGGAGATTTAACAGTTTTTACAGTCATTTTCTTAATGGGTGCATGCTTATTAGTAACTGGATTAAGCAATTTCATAAATGTGTCAAGTGCAGCGTCTGGTTGCTCCTCATTACACACCACGGACCAGCAAATATTATTTACATCAACAACATAGGTATCACTACAAAACCTACTGTATGACCTCTTATACACTATATTAGGCCCAGCCTTTGGAACTTTGGTTTTCCTAGATATGGCTACTATATTGTGATCACTACATCCGATGGATTTGGATACTGCTTTCAAACAAATTTCTGCAGCTTTAGTTAAGATATGATCAATACATGTTGATGATTTAATTCCTGTACTGTTTGTAACTATCCTGGTAGGTTGACTGATAACCTGAACCAGGTTGCAGGCACTAGTTACAGTTTAAAGCTTTCTCTTGATTGGGCAGCCTGATGAAAGCCAGTCAATATTTAAATCATCCAGAAAGTATACGTTTTTAAGGACACACCTCAAATATTTGGGTGTGGGTGTGTGTGTGGGTGTGGGTGTTTGTGTGGGGTGTGGGTGTGTGTGTGTGTGTGTGTGTGTGCATGTGGGGGGTGTGTGTGGTGTGTGGGGTGTGTGTGTGTGTGTGTGTGTGGGGGGGGGGGGGGGTGTGTGTGTGTGTGTGTGTGTGTGTGAGTGTGTGTGTGTGTGTGGGGTTGTTACCTGGGGTCAGCTCTAGGAGTTCCAGCAGAGGCAGAAGACCAGGAGGTTAGAGGTCAACGCTGCTGAAGACAAGAAGACAAGAAAGAGGGGATGTTGTCATTCTGTCTTCCATTCACACAGTGAGGTCTGGGTCTTGGTTAGTTGACATCCCACACTGCCGTTCCCCGTTGGTGAGAGGTCCTACAGAGAGGGGGAGGGACCTTGACAAAGCCACTCAGAAGAGGATGACCAATCACGTTGACGTGGAACTGGCAGCTTTCTCAGTATTGTGTTGCCTTACAGGCTGCTCTGGTATTGTGTAGGGCGGCACTCACTGATGTACAGAAAAACAGGGCAATTCAAGAGGGTGCTACAAAATGAATGTCAAAACGTAGTTTTATTTGCCCTATGTCATTATAAATGATATAGAATGAATCATTAGATTGTTCTCTACAATATTATAACTTTAATATACTTGTAATTGACAATGTTGATGAAATAAGAACGTTAATTTGCTGTGACCGTTGCTAGTTCAGACTGCACCGCTCTTGGTTGTATCTCTTCCATATTTGGTGTTGTGAGGTGGTACCATCTGGAGGTGTTTCCGCTGGTTGGACCAATCAAAATCAACTTGATACCGTCGTAATTTTCACCTCCAGATCCTGGCGATCTACGTTAAGAGGCGCGATTTAAAGGGAAAGACTCAGAAATACACAATGAAAACAGGAACAGATTGTCTTCGCAGAGGCTGGAAATTGAAATTCAGTCTGTTAGCTTTGTAAATAAATATATATTTAGTCCCTATTTAGTTTTGTATTCAGCGGATTTCATTTAGAAAAAGCCCATGTTTTCACTCACGAACCTGCAGCCACTAGTTAGCTTGTCAGTTGACATTGGAAGTTAGCGCCGTTCTGCCGCGCAGCTGTTCCACAGAGTTCTACTGAGCAGTGATCACTTTTTGATTCACACTAATCATGCTAAATCATCTGTAACTTTTCAACCATATATGGTAGAGACATGGGGTTTGGACTATTGTTTTTCTGACGGAATTACAGCAACACTAACATGCCTTCCCCTCAACAGCACAACACATCACTTTGTTTTGAGAGAGGAAAGGAGAGAGAGAGAGAGAGAGCGAGAGAGCGAGAGAGAGAGAGAGAGAGGAGAGCGAGAGCGAGAGCGAGAGAGAGAGAGAGAGAGAGAGAGAGAGAGAGAGGAGAGGGAGAGCGAGAGCGAGAGAGAGGAGAGGGAGAGCGAGAGAGAGGAGAGGGAGAGAGAGAGGGAGAGCGAGAGAGAGGAGAGGGAGAGCGAGAGAGAGGAGAGGGAGAGCGAGAGGCGCGTCCCAGTGAATCATTTTGGCAACAATAGCAGCAACATTCCAGGGAAACACAGTGGCATTATGACACTTCAACAACATTCCCTCGGAACACTGGGGGTGCCTCCCAAATGGCTATATAAATATATATATATATACACCAGAGCCCTGGTCAAAGGTGGTGGACTTATATAGGAAATAGGGTGCCATTTGGGATGTAACGTAGGAGAATCCAACTAGACAAGAGGATTAGGGCTGGGGGGTTCTGGGAATGGTCAGAACAGGGTGTGTATGACAAGGCTCACTAAAACACTGGCTACACATCTTAACAATCAACAAGCACTGATCACATTAGGCCAGCGTTTCAAAAACTCGGTCCTTGGGAACCCAAAGAGTGAACGTTTTGGTTTTTGGCTTGACACTATACAGCTGATTCATATAATCAAAGCTTGATGATTATTTGAATCCGTTTTGTAGTGCAAGTGCAAAAAAACAAAACGTGCACCCATTGGAGATCAGAGGACTGAGTTTGGGAAACCCTGCATTAGGCAATGATGCATTTACCACAACACAGCCTTTTAGTAAAGCATCGCTGAGTTTAGCTTCACCTCTCTGACCTCTAGGATACATAGCTGGCCCACCTCTCTAACCTCTAGGATACCTAGCTGGCCCACCTCTCTAACCTCTAGGATACCTAGCTGGCCCACCTCTCTAACCTCTAGGATACCTAGCTGGCCCACCTCTCTGACCTCTAGGATACCTCGCTGGCCCACCCCTCTAACCTCTAGGATACCTAGCTGGCCCCCCTCTCTGACCTCTAGGATACCTCGCTGCTGGCCCACCTCTCTAACCTCTAGGATACCTAGCTGGCCCACCTCTCTAACCTCTAGGATACCTCGCTGCTGGCCCACCTCTCTGACCTCTAGGATACCAAGCTGGCCCACCTCTCTAACATCTAGGATACCAAGCTGGCCCACCTCTTTAACCTCTAGGATACCTAGCTGGCCCCCCTCTCTAACCTCTAGGATACCTAGCTGGCCCTCTCTCTAACCTCTAGGATACCTAGCTGGCCCACCTCTCTAACATCTAGGATACCTAGCTGGCCCACCTCTCTAACATCTAGGATACCTAGCTGGCCCACCTCTCTAACCTCTAGGATACCTCACTGCTGGCCCACCTCTCTAACCTCTAGGATACCAAGATGGCCCCCCTCTCTAACCTCTAGGATACCTAGCTGGCCCACCTCTCTTACCACTAGGATACCTAGCTGGCCCCCCTCTCTGACCTCTAGGATATCTAGCTGGCCTTCTCTCTAACCTCTAGGATACCTAGCTGGCCCACCTCTCTAACCTCTAGGATACCTAGCTGGCCCACCTCTCTAACCTCTAGGATACCTCGCTGCTGGCCCACCTCTCTGACCTCTAGGATACCAAGCTGGCCCACCTCTCTAACATCTAGGATACCAAGCTGGCCCACCTCTCTAACCTCTAGGATACCTAGCTGGCCCCCCTCTCTAACCTCTAGGATACCTAGCTGGCCCACCTCTCTAACCTCTAGGATACCTAGCTGGCCCACCTCTCTAACCTCTAGGATACCTAGCTGGCCCACCTCTCTGACCTCTAGGATACCTAGCTGGCCCACCTCTCTAACCTCTAGGATACCTAGCTGGCCCACCTCTCTAACCTCTAGGATACCTAGCTGGCCCACCTCTCTAACCTCTAGGATACCTAGCTGGCCCACCTCTCTGACCTCTAGGATACCTAGCTGGCCCACCTCTCTGACCTCTAGGATACCTAGCTGGCCCACCTCTCTAACATCTAGGATACCTCGCTGCTGGCCCACCTCTCTAACCTCTAGGATACCTAGCTGGCCCACCTCTCTGACCTCTAGGATACCTAGCTGGCCCACCTCTCTAACATCTAGGATACCTAGCTGGCCCTCTCTCTAACCTCTAGGATACCTAGCTGGCCCACCCCTCTAACCTCTAGGATACCTAGCTGGCCCACCTCTCTAACCTCTAGGATACCTAGCTGGCCCACCTCTCTAACCTCTAGGATACCTAGCTGGCCCCCCTCTCTGACCTCTAGGATACCTAGCTGGCCCACCTCTCTAACCTCTAGGATACCTCGCTGCTGGCCCACCTCTCTAACATCTAGGATACCTAGCTGGCCCACCTCTCTAACCTCTAGGATACCTCGCTGCTGGCCCACCTCTCTAACCTCTAGGATACCTAGATGGCAACCCTCTCTAACCTCTAGAATACCTAGCTCGCCCACCTCTCTAACCTCTAGGATACCTAGCTGGCCCACGTCTCTAACCTCTAGGATACCTAGCTGGCCCACCTCTCTAACCTCTAGGATACCTAGCTGGCCCACCTCTCTTACCTCTAGGATACCTAGCTGGCCCCCCTCTCTGACCTCTAGGATATCTAGCTGGCCTTCTCTCTAACCTCTAGGATACCTAGCTGGCCCACCTTTCTGACCTCTAGGATACCTAGCTGGCCCACCTTTCTAACCTCTAGGATACCTAGCTGGCCCACCTCTCTAACCTCTAGGATACCTAGCTGGCCCTCTCTCTAACCTCTAGGATACCTAGCTGGCCCACCTCTCTAACCTCTAGGATACCTAGCTGGCCCACCTCTCTAACATCTAGGATACCTAGCTGGCCCTCTCTCTAACCTCTAGGATACCTAGCTGGCCCACCTCTCTGACCTCTAGGATACCTAGCTGGCCCTCTCTCTAACATCTAGGATACCTAGCTGGCCCACCTCTCTAACATCTAGGATACCTAGCTGGCCCTCTCTCTAACCTCTAGGATACCTAGCTGGCCCACCTCTCTAACCTCTAGGATACCAAGCTGGCCCACCTCTCTAACCTCTAGGATACCTAGCTGGCCCACCTCTCTAACCTCTAGGATACCTAGGTGCTGGCCAACCTCTCTAACATCTAGGATACCTAGCTGGCCCACCTCTCTAACATCTAGGATACCTCGCTGCTGGCCCACCTCTCTAAGCTCTAGGATACCTAGGTGCTGGCCCACCTCTCTAACCTCTAGGATACCTAGCTGGCCCACCTCTCAAACATCTAGGATACCTAGCTGGCCCTCTCTCTAACCTCAAGGATACCTCGCTGCTGGCCCACCTCTCTAACCTCAAGGATACCTCGCTGCTGGCCCTCTCTCTAACCTCTAGGATACCAAGCTGGCCCACCTCTCTAACCTCAAGGATACCTAGCTGGCCCACCTCTCTAACCTCTAGGATACCTAGCTGGCCCACCTCTCTAACCTCTAGGATACCTAGCTGGCCCACCTCTCTGACCTCTAGGATACCTAGCTGGCCCACCTCTCTAACCTCTAGGATACCTAGCTGGCCCACCTCTCTGACCTCTAGGATACCTAGCTGGCCCACCTCTCTGACCTCTAGGATACCTAGCTGGCCCACCTCTCTAACATCTAGGATACCTAGCTGGCCCTCTCTCTAACCTCTAGGATACCTAGCTGGCCCACCTCTATGACCTCTAGGATACCAAGCTGGCCCACCTCTCTAACCTCTAGGATACCTAGCTGGCCCACCTCTCTAACATCTAGGATACCTAGCTGGCCCTCTCTCTAACCTCTAGGATACCTAGCTGGCCCACCTCTCTAACCTCTAGGATACCTAGCTGGCCCTCTCTATAACCTCTAGGATACCTCGCTGCTGGCCCACCTCTCTAACCTCTAGGATACCTAGGTGCTGGCCCTCTCTCTAACCTCTAGGATACCAAGCTGGCCCACCTCTCTAACCTCTAGGATACCTAGCTGGCCCACCTCTCTAACCTCTAGGATACCTAGCTGGCCCTCTCTCTAACCTCTAGGATACCTCGCTGCTGGCCCTCTCTCTAACCTCTAGGATACCTAGCTGGCCCACCTCTCTAACCTCTAGGATACCTAGCTGCTGGCCCACCTCTCGAACCTCTAGGATACCTAGCTGGCCCACCTCTCTAACATCTAGGATACCTAGCTGGCCCACCTCTCTAACCTCTAGGATACCTAGCTGGCCCACCTCTCTAACCTCTAGGATACCTCGCTGGCCCACCTCTCTAACATCTAGGATACCTAGCTGGCCCACCCCTCTAACCTCTAGGATACCTCGCTGCTGGCCCACCTCTCTAACCTCTAGGATACCTCGATGCTGGCCCACCTCTCTAACCTCTAGGATACCTAGGTGTTGGCCCACCTCTCTAACCTCTAGGATACCTAGCTGGCCCACCTCTCTAACCTCTAGGATACCTAGCTGGCCCACCTCTCTAACCTCAAGGATACCTCGCTGCTGGCCCACCTCTCTAACCTCTAAGATACCTAGGTGCTGGCCCACCTCTCTAACCTCTAAGATACCTCGCTGCTGGCCCACCTCTCTAAGCTCTAGGATACCTAGCTGGCCCAGCTATCTAACCTCTAGGATACCTCGCTGCTGACCCACCATTCTGACCTCTAGGATACCAAGCTGGCCCACCTCTCTAACCTCTAGGATACCAAGCTGGCCCACCTCTCTAACCTCTAGGATACCTAGCTGGCCCTCTCTCTAACCTCTAGGATACCTCGCTGCTGACCCACCATTCTGACCTCTAGGATACCAAGCTGGCCCACCTCTCTAACCTCTAGGATACCTAGCTGGCCCACCTCTCTAACCTCTAGGATACCTAGCTGGCACACCTCTCTAACATCTAGGATACCAAGCTGGCCCACCTCTCTAACCTCTAGGATACCTAGCTGGCCCACCTCTCTAACCTCTAGGATACCTAGATGGCCCCCCTCTCTTATCTCTAGGATACCAAGCTGGCCCACCTCTCTAACCTCTAGGATACCTAGCTGGCCCACCTCTCTAACCTCTAGGATACCTAGCTGGCCCACCTCTCTAACATCTAGGATACCTAGCTGGCCCTCTCTCTAACATCTAGGATACCTAGCTGGCCCACCTCTCTAACCTCTAGGATACCTAGCTTGCCCACCTCTCTAACATCTAGGATACCTAGCTGGCCCATCTCTCTAACCTCTAGGATACCTAGCTGGCCCATCTCTCTAACCTCTAGGATACCTCGCTGCTGACCCACCTCTCTAACCTCTAGGATACCTAGCTGGCCCACCTCTCTAACCTCTAGGATACCAAGCTGGCCCACCTCTCTAACCTCTAGGATACCTCGCTGCTGGCCCACCTCTCTAACTTCTAGGATACCTCGCTGCTGGCCCACCTCTCTAACCTCTAGGATACCTAGGTGCTGGCCCACCTCTCTAACCTCTAGGATACCTAGCTGGCCCACCTCTCTAACCTCTAGGATACCTAGCTGGCCCACTTCTCTAACCTCTAGGATACCTAGCTGGCCCACCTCTCTAACCTCTAGGATACCTAGCTGGCCCACCTCTCTAACCTCTAGGATACCTCGCTGCTGGCCCACCTCTCTAACCTCTAGGATACCTCGCTGCTGGCCCACCTCTCTAACCTCTAGGATACCTAGCTGGCCCACCTCTCTAACCTCTAGGATACCTAGCTGGCCCACCTCTCTAACCTCTAGGATACCTCGCTTCTGGCCCACCTCTCTAACCTCTAGGATACCTAGCTGGCCCACCTCTCTAACCTCTAGGATAACAAGCTGGCCCACCTCTCTAACCTCTAGGATACCTAGCTGGCCCACCTCTCTAACCTCTAGGATACCAAGCTGGCCCACCTCTCTAACCTCTAGGATACCTAGCTGGCCCACCTCTCTAACCTCTAGGATACCTCGCTTCTGGCCCACCTCTCTAACCTCTAGGATACCAAGCTGGCCCACCTCTCTAACCTCTAGGATACCAAGCTGGCCCACCTCTCTAACCTCTAGGATACCTCGCTGCTGGCCCACCTCTCTAACCTCTAGGATACCTAGCTGGCCCACCTCTCTAACCTCTAGGATACCAAGCTGGCCCACCTCTCTAACCTCTAGGATACCTCGCTGCTGGCCCACCTCTCTAACCTCTAGGATACCTCGCTGCTGGCCCACCTCTCTAACCTCTAGGATACCAAGCTGGCCCACCTCTCTGACCTCTAGGATACCTAGCTGGCCCACCTCTCTAACCTCTAGGATACCTAGCTGGCCCACCTCTCTAACCTCTAGGATACCTCGCTGGCCCACCTCTCTAACCTCTAGGATACCTAGCTGGCCCTCTCTCTAACCTCTAGGATACCTCGCTGCTGGCCCACCTTTCTAACCTCTAGGATACCTAGCTGGCCCACCTCTCTAACCTCTAGGATACCTAGCTGGCCCACCTCTCTGACCTCTAGGATACCTAGCTGGCCCACCTCTCTGACCTCTAGGATCCCTGGGAGGGCAGGGGACTTTTGTGTTTGTATAGAGAGAAGCTAGCCCTAACCCTCTCTGACCTCTAACCTTCAGGATCTGGGGGCCCTGACCCTGGGGGACAGAGACAAGCCAAGCAGCAGGAGGGAGAAAATGACCTATTGACACTCCCAACAAGATAGGCTTCAGGGTTATATCCCAAATGGTACCCTATTCACTATGTAGTGCACTACTTTTGACCAGGGCCCTATAGGGAATAGGGTACCATTGGTGATACAGACCAGGAGTAAGAGATAGAAGTGAATATGACATAACTGGAAATGAGTTGCTGCAGAGACCTTGAAATAGAAAATGCCCCCATTGTGCACCTATTTGTAAGTCGCTCTGGATAAGAGCGTCTGCTAAATGACGTAAATGTAAATGTAATTGTACGTAACTCCTTATTTGCATGAAGGCAAAATGAAGACAGTTGGTCCACTACCTTGACTAAACAAAGCAGGCTGATTTCACAAAGCTTTTCCTGGCCAAAGATATGGCTCATCCTGCCCTAGCCCTGGGCTCAAACTGGTCTGGTGGCTTCCTCTCTCTGGGATAGCCTTGTGAAGAGCTTTCCCAGAGATCACATGATCCACCACCATGCTCTACACTGGGTCACCAGGGATCACATGATCCACCACCATGCTCTACACTGGGTCACCAGGGATCACATGATCCACCACCATGCTCTACACTGGGTCACCAGGGATCACATGATCCACCACCATGCTCTACACTGGGTCACCAGGGATCACATGATCCACCACCATGCTCTACAATGGGTCACCAGGGATCACATGATCCACCACCATGCTCTACACTGGGTCACCAGGGATCACATGATCCACCACCATGCTCAACACTGGGTCACCAGGGATCACATGATCCACCACCATGCTCTACACTGGGTCACCAGGGATCAGGACATGAAAGGGCGTTTGAGGGGACAGGCACCCGTTCCCTAGGTGACGCGCCCCGCCCTGCCGTGTGTGGAAGCAGAAACCTGAGACGTCCAGGCTTTAGCATGCATGTTCCCTGAACCACAGGCTGTACACCAGGCGGTATTGAGGTTTAGAGCCCAGACGCTCCAGGGAGCGAAGGCAGTGAGAGGCAAGGATATGGAGACCAGGATTTCCATTAGCTGGTAATAGCCGGCTTTAAGCCAATATATATATTTTTAAAGGCGATAAGGTCGGTTGTCCAGGGGAATAATAAATAATGATTTTCAGCCTTTTAATTTATGGAAATACCAGTCGACGTAAATACGTTTGACCTGTCATGCTTATCGGTCTATGGGTTAATTTGCATAATGTTGTGGAATTAAATTACCGCCTGGTGTTCAACCTTCTTAAGTTCTCCCATGTCACCCCACTCCTCCGCACACTCCACTGGCTTCAAGTCGAAGTTCACATCAAGACCCTGATGCTTGCCAGCGGAGCAGCGAGGGGAACTGCCCCTCCCTACCTTCAGGCTATGCTCAAACCCTACATCCCAACCTGAGTACTCTGTTCCACCACCTCTGGTCTCTTGGTCCTCGCACCCCTACAGGAGGGCAGCTCCCACTCAGCCCTACAGGAGGTCAGCTCCCGCTCAGCCCTACAGGAGGTCAGCTCCCACTCACCCCTACAGGAGGTCAGCTCCCTCCCACCCCTACAGGAGGTCAGCTCCCACTCATCCCTACAGGAGGTCAGCTCCCACTCACCCCTACAGGAGGTCAGCTCCCACTCAGCCCTACAGGAGGTCAGCTCCCCCTCACCCCTACAGGAGGGCAGCTCCCACTCAGCCCTACAGGAGGTCAGCTCCCCCTCACCCCTACAGGAGGTCAGCTCCCGCTCAGCCCTACAGGAGGTCAGCTCCCACTCAGCCCTACAGGAGGTCAGCTCCCACTCAGCCCTACAGGAGGGCAGCTCCCACTCAGCCCTACAGGAGGTCAGCTCCCACTCACCCCTACAGGAGGGCAGCTCCCACTCAGCCCTACAGGAGGTCAGCTCCCGCTCAGCCCTACAGGAGGGCAGCTCCCCCTCAGCCCAGTCCAAGCTCTTCTCTGTCCTGGCACCCCATTGGGAGGGCAGCTTCCACTCAGCCCAGTCCAAGCTCTTCTCTGTCCTGGCACCCCAATGGGAGGGCAGCTCCCACTCAGCCCAGTCCAAGCTCTTCTCTGTCCTGGCACCCCAATGGGAGGGCAGCTCCCCCTCAGCCCAGTCCAAGCTCTTCTCTGTCCTGGCACCCCAATGGGAGGGCAGCTCCCCCTCAGCCCAGTCCAAGCTCTTCTCTGTCCTGGCACCCCAATGGGAGGGCAGCTCCCACTCAGCCCAGTCCAAGCTCTTCTCTGTCCTGGCACCCCAATGGGAGGGCAGCTCCCCCTCAGCCCAGTCCAAGCTCTTCTCTGTCCTGGCACCCCAATGGGAGGGCAGCTCCCCCTCAGCCCAGTCCAAGCTCTTCTCTGTCCTGGCACCCCAATGGGAGGGCAGCTCCCACTCAGCCCAGTCCAAGCTCTTCTCTGTCCTGGCACCCTTATGGAGGAACAAGCTTCCCACTAAAGTCAGGACAGCAGAGTCCCGGCCAATCTTTCAAAAACGTCTGAAAACCTCTTTGAAGAGTATCTTAATTAACGATGCCCCCGACAACCCCTAAAAAAAATCTTACAAATAAAGCAAAAAAGGCTATTTTCCCACTGACTGACTTAGCTGATAAATACTTTCTTGAGTGAGAATGTACTTGATACGATTGTGATGTGTTGTTGTCTCACCTAGCTATCTTAAGATGAGGGCACTAATTGTAATACTCTCTGGATAAGAGCGTTAGTTGTTATGATTATTTTTTATCACACGCCCACAGCATACAGATACAGAGCCTACAGTCGTGATCAAAAGTTTTGAGAATGACACAAATATTAATTTTCACAAAGTCTGCTGCCTCAGTTTTGATGATGGCAATTTGCATATACTCTAGAATGTTATGAATAGTGATCAGATTAATTGCAATTAATTGCAAAGTCCCTCTTTGCCATGAAAATGAACTTAATCCCAAAAAACTTTTCCACTGCATTTCAGCGCTGCCACAAAAGGACCAGCTGACATCATGTCAGTGATTCTCTCGTTAACACAGGTGAGAGTGTTGACGAGGACAAGGCTGGAGATCACTCTGTCATGCTGATTGAGTTAGAATAACAGACTGGAAGCTTTAAAAGGAGAGTGGTGCTTGAAATCATTGTTCTTCCTCTGTTAACCATGGTTACCTGCAAGGAAACACGTGCCGTCATCATTGCTTTGCACAAGAAGGGCTTCACAGGCAAGGATATTGCTGCTAGTAAGATTGCACCTAAATCAACCATTTATCGGATCATCAAGAACTTCAAGGAGAGAGGTTCAATTGTTGTGAAGAAGGTATCAGGGCACCCAAGAAAGTCCAGCAAGCGCCAGGACCGTCTCCTAAAGTTGATTCAGCTGCGGGATCGGGGCACCACCAGTGCAGAGCTTGCTCAGGAATGGCAGCAGGCAGGTGTGAGTGCATCTGCACGCACAGTGAGGCGAAGACTTTTGGAGGATGGCCTGGTGTCAAGAAGGGCAGCGAGGAAGCCACTTCTCTCCAGAAAAAACATCAGGGACAGACTGATATTCTGCAAAAGGTACAGGGATTGGACTGCTGAGGACTGGGGTAAAGTCATTTTCTCTGATTAATCCCCTTTCCGATTGTTTGGGGCATCCAGAAAAAAGCTTGTCCGGAGAAGACAAGGTGAGCGCTACCATCAGTCCTGTGTCATGCCAACAGTAAAGTATCCTGAGACCATTCATGTGTGGGGTTGCTTCTCAGCCAAGGGAGTGGGCTCACTCACAATTTTGCCTAAGAACACAGCCATGAATAAAGAATGGTACCAACACATCCTCCAAGTGCAACTTCTCCCAACCATCCAAGAACAGTTTGGTGACGACTAATGCCTTTTCCAGCATGATGGAGCACCTTGCCATAAGGCAAAAGTGATAACTAAGTGGCTCGGGGAACAAAACATTGAAATGTTGGGTCCATGGCCAGGAAACTCCCCAGACCTTAATCTCATTGAGAACTTGTGGCCAATCCTCAAGAGGCGGGTGGACAAACAAAAACCCACAAATTCTGACAAACTCCAAGCATTGATTATGCAAGAATGGGCTGCCATCAGTCAGGATGTGGCCCAGAAATTAATTGACAGCATGCCAAGGCGGATTGCAGAGCTCTTGAAAAAGTAGGGTCAACACTGCAAATATTGACTATTTGCATAAACTTAATGTAATTGCCAATAAAAGCCTTTGACACTTATGGAATGCTTGTAATTATACTTCAGTATACCATAGTAACATCTGACAAAAATATCTCATAACGCTGAAGCAGCAAACTTTGTGAAGACCAATACTTGTGTCATTCTCAAAACGTTTGACCACGACTGTAGTTTGAGCTGAAAATCAGTCAGAGTGCTGCTGCTCCTGTTGATACGTGCTTTTAGAAGCCCAATCATTGGGCAACATTTCTAAATGAAATTGCTTGTTTAAAACAGTTTTGATTAAAAAGAGCTACTATTTAAAATGTTCAACTGGTAATTGAAGCACACATCCCATTCACCATTCAAGTGTGAGCTGGAGGCATTTTGAAAACGTAGTTAATTGTGTGAAACCTGAATGTTTTCCTTCATATTATGAGGCATGTCTGAAAATGTCTGAAAAATGTATCCACTCACTAACTGTAAGTCGCTCTGGATAAGAGCGTCTGCTAAATGACATTTTCTTTTTTTACATAAAAATAAAATAATAATAATAATCTTCCTTGCTTTAAAGTAGGCTAGCCAAAATCCAATTTCAATGCCGTTGAAAGCATTAGCCTTTCTCTCAACTGGTTTTCAAATTAACTTTATTTAATTATCCAGTAGCCAAAGGCACAGTCCCAGTCATATTAGCAATCTATGCTAGCTGTTGCAGCTTTAGATCTCCCATTTTACTGCATTTCTAACGGGTTCATCTCTGTCTCATGAAACCGCATGGGTAGCTTAGTGGTTAACAGCATTGTGCCAGTAACCGAAAGGTCGCTGGTTCTAATCTCTGTCTCATGAAACCGCTAGCATGTGCAGTGCCCTTTTGACCGTGTTTTCCACTAATTGGAACATTCGCGCCTACTGCAGTGTGTGTATTGCTGCGCTTTTAATGTGAAGAAATAATCGTTTATCAACATTTTAAGCTAAACATTTTGATCTGTTGCATCAGCCTCATTGCTTAAAAAAAAGAAAATGTACTGGTTGATCTATCATCCCAGTGCCTTCACACCCCTTAATTGAGAAATCACTGGCCTACAAACAATGTTTTTCAACATTTTTAGTAATTAATTAAAAATGAAAAGCTGAAATGTCTTGAATCAATAAGTATTCAACCCCTTTGTTATGGCTAGCCAAAATAAGTTCAGGAGTAAAAATGTGCTTAACAAGTCACATAATAAGTTGCATGGACTCACTCTGTGTGCAATAATAGTGTTTAAAATTAGTTTTGAATGACTACCTCATCTCTGTATCCCACACATACAATTACAGTGCATTCGGAAAGTATTCACTCCCCTTATATTTTTCACATTTTGTTATGTTATAGCATAATGACAAAGCGAAAACATGCTTTTAGACATTTTTGCAAAAATATTTAACCTTATTTAATTTAAGTATTCAGAGCCGTTGCTATGAGACTCTAAATTGAGCTCAGGTGCATCCTGTTTCCATTGATCATCATTGAGATGTTTCTACAACTTGATTGCAGTCCACCTGTCGTAAATTCAATTGATTGGACATGATTTGGAAAGGCACACACCTGTCTATATTAGGTCCCACAGTTGACAGTACATGTCAGAGCAAAAACCAAGCCATGAGGTCGAAGGAATTGTCCGTAGAGCTCCGAGACAGGATTGTGTCGAGGCACAGATCTGGGGAACGGTACCAAAAAATGTCTGCAGCATTGAAGGTCCCCAAGAACACAGTGGCCTCCATCATTCTTAAATGGAAGAAGTTTGGAACCACCAAGACTCTTCCTAGAGCTGGCCACCCGGCCAAACTGAGCAATCGAGGAAGAAGGGCCTTGGTCAGGGAGGTGACCAAGAACCCGATGGTCACTCTGACAGAGCTCTAGAGTTCCTCTGTGGAAATGGGAGAACCTTCCAGAAGGACAACCATCTCTGCAGCCCTCCACCAATCAGGCCTTTATGGTAGAGTGGCCAGACGGAAGCCACTCCTCAGTAAAAAGCACATTACAGCCCGCTTGGAGTTTGCCTAAAGACTCTCAGACCATGAGAAACAAGATTCTCTGGTCTGATGAAATCAAGATTGAACTATTTTATGGTAATCTTTTATGGTTCATTTTGGTAATACAGTAGTAGTATCCATTATACACAACGCCCAATGATAACAACATCAGTTGTTGAATCCACCCCAGACCCTGTAGATCTGGTTAATCCAGCCAGTGGAGATTTAACAAGGTGCTTAACATTCTGCCAGGCCTTTGATCTCCAAAATAAATAACTTCAAATCAAATCAAATTGTATTTGTCACATGCGCCAAATACAACAGGTGTAGACCTTACAGTGAAATGCTTACTTACAAGCCCTTAACCAACAATGCAGTTTTAAGAAAGAATACCAAAAGAAATCACACAAAAATACAATATAAAATAATACGAAATAAAAGTAACAAATAATTAAAGAGTAGCAGTAAAATAACAACCTGCTCCACTACAGCCCCGTCGATGAGAATGGGGGCGTGCTCGGTCCTCTTCTTTTTCCTGTAGTCCACAATCATCTCCTTTGTCTTGATCACATTGAGGGAGAGGTTGTTGTCCTGGCACCACACGGCCAAGTCTCTGACCTCCTCCCTATAGGCTGTCTAGTCGTTGTCGGTGATCAGGCCTACCACTGTTGTGTCATCGGCAAACTTAATGATGGTGTTGGAGTCGTGCCTGGCCATGCAGTCATGAGTGAACAGGGAGTACAGGAGGGGACTGAGCACGCACCCCTGAGGGGCCCCCATGTTGAGGATCAGCGTGGCGGATGTGTTGTTACCTACCCTTACCACCTGGGGGCGGCCCGTCAGGAAGTCCAGGATCCATTTGCAGAGGGAGGTGTTTAGTCCCAGGGTCCTTAGCTTAGTGATGAGCTTTGAGGGCACTATGGTGTTGAACGCTGAGCTATAATCAATGAATAGCATTCTCACATAGGTGTTCCTTTTGTCCAGGTGTGAAAGAGCATTGTGGAGCGCAATAGAGATTGCATCATCTGTGGATCTGTTGGGGCGGTATGCGGCCTTGTGAATGTTGACCTGTTTAAAGGCCTTACTCACATCGGCTACGGAGAACAGCTGATGCTCTCATGCATGTTTCAGTGTTACTTGCCTCGAAGCGAGCATAGAAGTGGTTTAGCACTTCTGGTAGGCTTGTGTCACTGGGCAGCTCGCGGCTGTGCTTTCCTTTGTAGTCTGTAATAGTTTTCAAGCCCTGCCACATCCGACGAGCGTCAGAGCCGGTGTAGTACGATTCAATCTTAGTCCTGTATTGACTCTTTGCCTGTTTGATGGTTCGTCGGAGGGCATAGCGGGATTTCTTATAAGCTTCCGGGTTAGAGTGTCACGGATTCCGCCGAGGCTGCTCCTCCTCCTTGCTCGGGCAGGCTTCGGCGTTCGTCGTCCCCGGAGTACTAGCTACTGCCGATCGATGTTTCGGTGTTTGTCTTGTGTTGTCTAGTTTGTACACCTGTTACTTATTTTGTGTTGATTATGTAACATATAAGTTCCCTTGTTTTACGTTTGGCCTTTGTGTGTTATTGTCATTTTGTCCTGTCTGATGTTCGGCATTTCTAGTTTGCCTATAACGCACAGCGCGTGTCACTCCTCCAGTGTTGTGGAGACCTTTTGTTTGGTTTGTTTACTGGAATTAAAGTAGTCATCCTGATCCTCTGTGTCCTGCGCCTGACTTCACCACCGCATACACATCCCTTTAGCTCAGTGCAGATGTTGCCGGGGGGGGGGGGGGGGGCTTTACTTCGCTCATCGCGCTCTAGCGACTCCTTGTGGCGGGCCGGACGCCTGCAGGCTGACTTCGGTCATCAGTTGGACGGTGTTTCCTCCAACACATTGGTGCGGCTGGCTTCCGGGTTATGTTTCGAGTGACTCGACCTTCGCCTCTCCTGAGCCCGTTGAGGAGTTGCAGCGATGAGACAAGATCGTAATTGGATCACAATTGGATATCACAAAATTGGGGATAAAAAGGGGGTAAAATACATACAACAACAACATTTTACAATTACTTCTCACAAAAACAAGTGATGCAGTCAATCACTCATCTACTTGGAGCCAGGAGAGATTGACATGCATGTTATTGATGTAAGCTGTCTGTGTACATTTAAGGGCCAGCCGTGCTGCCCTGTTCTGGGCCAACTGGAATGGGTCTATGTCCCTCTTTGTGACACTTGACCATATGACTGGACAAAACTAGGGGCTGTAGGACTTGTTTTGTTGATAGCGATGTCAAGAAAGCAGAGCAACACTTTTTTACGGACAAACCTCTACCCATCTTAGCTACCATTGCATCAATATGTTTTGACCATGACAGTGGTAGCTGACGTGTACAGTGTTGAGTCATCCGCATACAGAGACACTCTGGCTTTACATAAAGCCAGTGGCATGTTGTTAGTAAAGACTTAATAAAGTAATGGGCCTAGACAGCGGCCCTGGGGAATTCCTGATTCTACCTGGATTATGTTAGAGAGGCTTCCATTAAAGACACCCTCTGTGTTCTGTTAGACAGGTAACTCTTTATCCACAATATAGCAGGTGGAGTAAAGCCATAACATATACAGTGAGGGAAAAAAGTATTTGATCCCCTGCTGATTTTGTACGTTTGCCCACTGACAAAGAAATAATCAGTCTATAATTTTAATGGTAGGTTTATTTAAACAGTGAGAGACAGAATAACAAAAACAAAATCCAGAAAAACGCATGTCAAAAATGTTATAAATTGATTTGCATTTTAATGAGGGAAATAAGTATTTGACCCCCTCTTAATCACAAAGATTTCTGGCTCCCAGGTGTCTTTTATACAGGTAACGAGCTGAGATTAGGAGCACACTCTTAAAGGGAGTGCTCCTAATCTCAGTTTGTTACCTGTCCACAGAAGCAATCAATCAATCAGATTCCAAACTCTCCACCATGGCCAAGACCAAAGAGCTCTCCAAGGATGGCAGGGACAAGATTGTAGACCTACACAAGGCTGGAATGGGCTACAAGACCATCGCCAAGCAGCTTGGTGAGAAGGTGACAACAGTTGGTGCGATTATTCGCAAATGGAAGAAACACAAAAGACCTGTCAATCTCCCTCGGCATGGGGCTCCATGCAAGATCTCACCTCATGGAGTTGCAATGATCATGAGAACGGTGAGGAATCAGCCCAGAACTACACGGGAGGATCTTGTCAATGATCTCAAGGCAGCTGGGACCATAGTCACCAAGAAAACAATTGGTAACACACTACGCTGTGAAGGACTGAAATCCTGCAGCGCCCGCAATATCCCCCTGCTCAAGAAAGCACATATACATGCCCGTCTGAAGTTTGCCAATGAACATCTGAATGATTCAGAGGAGAACTGGGTGAAAGTGTTGTGGTCAGATGAGACCAAAATGGAGCTCTTTGGTATCAACTCAACTCGCCGTGTTTGGAGGAGGAGGAATGCTGCCTATGACCCCAAGAACAACATCCCCACCGTCAAATATGGTGGTTGAAATATTATGCTATGGGTGTGTTTTTCTGCTAAGGGGACAGGACAACTTTACCGCATAAAAGGTACGATGGACGGGGCCATGTACCGTCAAATCTTGGGTGAGAACCTCCTTCCCTAAGCCAGGGCATTGAAAATGGGTCATGGATGGGTATTCCAGCATGACAGTGACCCAAAACACACGGCCACGGCAACAAAGGAGTGGCTCAAGAAGAAGCACATTAAGGTCCTGGAGTGGCCTAGCCAGTCTCCAGACCTTAATCCCATAGAGAATCTGTGGAGGGAGCTGAAGGTTCGAGTTGCCAAACGTCAGCCACGAAACCTTAATGACTTGGAGAAGATCTGCAAAGAGGAGTGGAAAAAAATCCCTCCTAAGATGTGTGCAAACCTGGTGGCCAACTACAAGAAACGTCTGACCTCTGTGATTGCCAACAAGGGTTTTGCCACCAAGTACTAAGTCATGTTTTGCAGAGGGGTCAAAAACTTATTTCCCTCATTAAAATGCAAATCAATTTATAACATTTTTTCTATGCGTTTTTCTGGATTTTGTTGTTGTTATTCTGTCTCTCACTGTTCAAATAAACCTACCATTAAAATTATAGACTGATCGTGTCTTTGTCAGTGGGCAAACGTACAAAATCAGCAGGGGATCAAATACTTTTTCCCCCACTGTATGGTTTTCCAGCAGCAGATTATGATCAATAATGTCAAAAGCTGCACTGAAGTCTAACAAAACAGCTCCCACAAGCTTCTTATCAATTTATTTTAGCCAATCATCAGTCATTTGTGTAAGTGCTGTGCTTGTTGAATGTCCTTCCCTATAAGCGTGCTGAATGTCTGTTGTCAATTTGTTTACTGTAAAATAGCATTGAATCTGGTCAAACACAATTTTTTCCAATAGTTTACTAAGGGTTGGTAACAGGCTGATTGGTCGGCTGTTTGAGCCAGTAAAGGGGGCTTTACTATTCTTAGGTAGCGGAATGACTTTTGCTTCCCTCCAAGACTGAGGGCACACACTTTCTAGTAGGCTTAAATTGAAGATATGTCAAATAGGAGTGGCAGTATTAGTGTTCAGATGTAAAGTAGGCTAAACCAGCTAGTTATGGTACATACAGACTACTAATGGAGTTATGGTACATACAGACTACTATTGGAGTTATGGTACATACAGACTACTAATGGAGTTATGGTACATACAGACTACTAATGGAGTTATGGTACATCCAGACTACTAATGGAGTTATGGTACAGACAGACTACTAATGGAGTTATGGTACATCCAGACTACTAATGGAGTTGTGGTACATACAGACTACTAATGGAGTTGTGGTACATCCAGACTACTAATGGAGTTATGGTACAGACAGACTACTAATGGAGTTATGGTACAGACAGACTACTAATGGAGTTATGGTACATACAGATTACTAATGGAGTTATGGTACATACAGACTACTATTGGAGTTATGGTACATACAGACTACTATTGGAGTTATGGTACATACAGACTACTAATGGAGTTATGGTACATCCAGACTACTAATGGAGTTGTGGTACATCCAGACTACTAATGGAGTTGTGGTACATACAGACTACTATTGGAGTTGTGGTACATACAGACTACTAATGGAGTTGTGGTACATACAGACTACTAATGGAGTTGTGGTACATACAGACTACTAATGGAGTTGTGGTACATACAGATTACTAATGGAGTTGTGGTACATACAGACTACTAATGGAGTTGTGGTACATACAGACTACTAATGGAGTTGTGGTACATACAGACTACTAATGGAGTTGTGGTACATACAGACTATTAATGGAGTTGTGGTACATACAGACTACTAATGGAGTTGTGGTACATACAGACTACTAATGGAGTTGTGGTACATACAGACTACTAATGGAGTTGTGGTACATACAGACTACTAATGGAGTTGTGGTACATACAGACTACTAATGGAGTTGTGGTACATACTGACTACTAATGGAGTTATGGTACATACAGACTACTAATGGAGTTATGGTACATACAGACTACTAATGGAGTTATGGTACATACAGACTACTAATGGAGTTATGGTACATACAGACTACTAATGGAGTTGTGGTACATACAGACTACTAATGGAGTTGTGGTACATACATATTACTAATGGAGTTGTGGTACATACAGACTACTATTGGAGTTGTGGTACATACAGACTACTAATGGAGTTGTGGTACATACAGACTACTAATGGAGTTGTGGTACATACAGACTACTAATGGAGTTGTGGTACATACAGACTACTAATGGAGTTGTGGTACATACAGACTACTAATGGAGTTGTGGTACATACAGACTACTAATGGAGTTGTGGTACATACAGACTACTAATGGAGTTATGGTACATACAGACTACTAATGGAGTTATGGTACATCCAGACTACTAATGGAGTTATGGTACATCCAGACTACTAATGGAGTTATGGTACATACAGACTACTAATGGAGTTATGGTACATACAGATTACTAATGGAGTTATGGTACATACAGACTACTAATGGAGTTATGGTACATACAGATTACTAATGGAGTTATGGTACATACAGACTAAGGAGTTATGGTACATACAGACTACTAATGGAGTTATGGTACATACAGACTACTAATGGAGTTATGGTACAGACAGACTACTAATGGAGTTATGGTACATACAGATTACTAATGGAGTTATGGTACATACAGACTACTATTGGAGTTATGGTACATACAGACTACTAATGGAGTTATGGTACATACAGACTACTAATGGAGTTATGGTACATACAGACTACTAATGGAGTTATGGTACATACAGACTACTAATGGAGTTATGGTACATACAGACTACTAATGGAGTTATGGTACATCCAGACTACTAATGGAGTTATGGTACATCCAGACTACTAATGGAGTTATGGTACATCCAGACTACTAATGGAGTTATGGTACATACAGACTACTAATGGAGTTATGGTACATACAGACTACTAATGGAGTTATGGTACATCCAGACTACTAATGGAGTTATGGTACATACAGACTACTAATGGAGTTATGGTACATACAGACTACTAATGGAGTTATGGTACATACAGACTACTAATGGAGTTGTGGTACATACAGACTACTAATGGAGTTATGGTACATACAGACTACTAATGGAGTTATGGTACATCCAGACTACTAATGGAGTTGTGGTACATCCAGACTACTAATGGAGTTATGGTACATACAGACTACTAATGGAGTTATGGTACATACAGACTACCAACCATTTCAGCTCATGAGACTGAAAACAAACAGCGTAATAGTGAAGTGGTGAACTGCCTCCCTGTTTCTCTCTACTCCCTGTTAGCACCCACCCACCCTGTTAGCACCCACCCACCCTGTTAGCACCCACTCACCCTGTTAGCACCCACTCACCCTGTGACACCAGGCAGCCATTGTGTCAGAGCGCTCTCATGGGCTTATTGAGCCAATCAGATGCTGAGGATGATGTTCAACTTGCTGTGGTTGGCCACTCAGGGCCACAATTTTACTGTGAGGAGTTAAACCATACTGACGAAGAAGACGAAGAAGACATCTCAGTACGCTGTGAGGAGTTAAACCATACTGAAGAAGAAGACATCTCAGTACGATGCCAAAGTCACAACAATGGAACTCCAGGAATTTCATAAATAGCTGTCAAGGATCTCCTATTGGTTCCTTGTTACAGCTTTTCATCATTGCATCAAAGGTAATAGCTCCTTGTTATGAAGAGATGTTATGAAGAGATGGAACTTTACTTTTTGACCACTGGGAAAATCTCCAAATTCCAGCCTGGTCCTCTTGGCAGGAGAAAACAGACCAGAGACACCGCCCGTCCATTCCAGATCTTTCCACCCTGTGTATAGTCCAAACACTAACATAATCCATTCCAGATCTTTCCACCCTGTGTATAGTCCAAACACTAACATAATCCATTCCAGATCTTTCCACCCTGTGTATAGTCCAAACACTAACATAATCCATTCCAGATCTTTCCACCCTGTGTATAGTCCAAACACTAACATAATCCATTCCAGATCTTTCCACCCTGTGTATAGTCCAAACACTAACATAATCCATTCCAGATCTTTCCACCCTGTGTATAGTCCAAACACTAACATAATCCATTCCAGATCTTTCCACCCTGTGTATAGTCCAAACACTAACATAATCCATTCCAGATCTTTCCACCCTGTGTATAGTCCAAACACTAACATAATCCATTCCAGATCTTTCCACCCTGTGTATAGTCCAAACACTAACATAATCCATTCCAGATCTTTCCACCCTGTGTATAGTCCAAACACTAACATAATCCATTCCAGATCTTTCCACCCTGTGTATAGTCCAAACACTAACATAATCCATTCCAGATCTTTCCACCCTGTGTATAGTCCAAACACTAACATAATCCATTCCAGATCTTTCCACCCTGTGTATAGTCCAAACACTAACATAATCCATTCCAGATCTTTCCACCCTGTGTATAGTCCAAACACTAACATAATCCATTCCAGATCTTTCCACCCTGTGTATAGTCCAAACACTAACATAATCCATTCCAGATCTTTCCACCCTGTGTATAGTCCAAACACTAACATAATCCATTCCAGATCTTTCCACCCTGTGTATAGTCCAAACACTAACATAATCCATTCCAGATCTTTCCACCCTGTGTATAGTCCAAACACTAACATAATCCATTCCAGATCTTTCCACCCTGTGTATAGTCCAAACACTAACATAATCCATTCCAGATCTTTCCACCCTGTGTATAGTCCAAACACTAACATAATCCATTCCAGATCTTTCCACCCTGTGTATAGTCCAAACACTAACATAATCCATTCCAGATCTTTCCACCCTGTGTATAGTCCAAACACTAACATAATCCATTCCAGATCTTTCCACCCTGTGTATAGTCCAAACACTAACATAATCCATTCCAGATCTTTCCACCCTGTGTATAGTCCAAACACTAACATAATCCATTCCAGATCTTTCCACCCTGTGTATAGTCCAAACACTAACATAATCCATTCCAGATCTTTCCACCCTGTGTATAGTCCAAACACTAACATAATCCATTCCAGATCTTTCCACCCTGTGTATAGTCCAAACACTAACATAATCCATTCCAGATCTTTCCACCCTGTGTATAGTCCAAACACTAACATAATCCATTCCAGATCTTTCCACCCTGTGTATAGTCCAAACACTAACATAATCCATTCCAGATCTTTCCACCCTGTGTATAGTCCAAACACTAACATAATCCATTCCAGATCTTTCCACCCTGTGTATAGTCCAAACACTAACATAATCCATTCCAGATCTTTCCACCCTGTGTATAGTCCAAACACTAACATAATCCATTCCAGATCTTTCCACCCTGTGTATAGTCCAAACACTAACATAATCCATTCCAGATCTTTCCACCCTGTGTATAGTCCAAACACTAACATAATCCATTCCAGATCTTTCCACCCTGTGTATAGTCCAAACACTAACATAATCCATTCCAGATCTTTCCACCCTGTGTATAGTCCAAACACTAACATAATCCATTCCAGATCTTTCCACCCTGTGTATAGTCCAAACACTAACATAATCCATTCCAGATCTTTCCACCCTGTGTATAGTCCAAACACTAACATAATCCATTCCAGATCTTTCCACCCTGTGTATAGTCCAAACACTAACATAATCCATTCCAGATCTTTCCACCCTGTGTATAGTCCAAACACTAACATAATCCATTCCAGATCTTTCCACCCTGTGTATAGTCCAAACACTAACATAATCCATTCCAGATCTTTCCACCCTGTGTATAGTCCAAACACTAACATAATCCATTCCAGATCTTTCCACCCTGTGTATAGTCCAAACACTAACATAATCCATTCCAGATCTTTCCACCCTGTGTATAGTCCAAACACTAACATAATCCATTCCAGATCTTTCCACCCTGTGTATAGTCCAAACACTAACATAATCCATTCCAGATCTTTCCACCCTGTGTATAGTCCAAACACTAACATAATCCATTCCAGATCTTTCCACCCTGTGTATAGTCCAAACACTAACATAATCCATTCCAGATCTTTCCACCCTGTGTATAGTCCAAACACTAACATAATCCATTCCAGATCTTTCCACCCTGTGTATAGTCCAAACACTAACATAATCCATTCCAGATCTTTCCACCCTGTGTATAGTCCAAACACTAACATAATCCATTCCAGATCTTTCCACCCTGTGTATAGTCCAAACACTAACATAATCCATTCCAGATCTTTCCACCCTGTGTATAGTCCAAACACTAACATAATCCATTCCAGATCTTTCCACCCTGTGTATAGTCCAAACACTAACATAATCCATTCCAGATCTTTCCACCCTGTGTATAGTCCAAACACTAACATAATCCATTCCAGATCTTTCCACCCTGTGTATAGTCCAAACACTAACATAATCCATTCCAGATCTTTCCACCCTGTGTATAGTCCAAACACTAACATAATCCATTCCAGATCTTTCCACCCTGTGTATAGTCCAAACACTAACATAATCCATTCCAGATCTTTCCACCCTGTGTATAGTCCAAACACTAACATAATCCATTCCAGATCTTTCCACCCTGTGTATAGTCCAAACACTAACATAATCCATTCCAGATCTTTCCACCCTGTGTATAGTCCAAACACTAACATAATCCATTCCAGATCTTTCCACCCTGTGTATAGTCCAAACACTAACATAATCCATTCCAGATCTTTCCACCCTGTGTATAGTCCAAACACTAACATAATCCATTCCAGATCTTTCCACCCTGTGTATAGTCCAAACACTAACATAATCCATTCCAGATCTTTCCACCCTGTGTATAGTCCAAACACTAACATAATCCATTCCAGATCTTTCCACCCTGTGTATAGTCCAAACACTAACATAATCCATTCCAGATCTTTCCACCCTGTGTATAGTCCAAACACTAACATAATCCATTCCAGATCTTTCCACCCTGTGTATAGTCCAAACACTAACATAATCCATTCCAGATCTTTCCACCCTGTGTATAGTCCAAACACTAACATAATCCATTCCAGATCTTTCCACCCTGTGTATAGTCCAAACACTAACATAATCCATTCCAGATCTTTCCACCCTGTGTATAGTCCAAACACTAACATAATCCATTCCAGATCTTTCCACCCTGTGTATAGTCCAAACACTAACATAATCCATTCCAGATCTTTCCACCCTGTGTATAGTCCAAACACTAACATAATCCATTCCAGATCTTTCCACCCTGTGTATAGTCCAAACACTAACATAATCCATTCCAGATCTTTCCACCCTGTGTATAGTCCAAACACTAACATAATCCATTCCAGATCTTTCCACCCTGTGTATAGTCCAAACACTAACATAATCCATTCCAGATCTTTCCACCCTGTGTATAGTCCAAACACTAACATAATCCATTCCAGATCTTTCCACCCTGTGTATAGTCCAAACACTAACATAATCCATTCCAGATCTTTCCACCCTGTGTATAGTCCAAACACTAACATAATCCATAAATAGAGACCAGCCAAGTAGTGTTCCAAATGGGACATCACTTGTCTTTACACCTAAACATGCAAACACCATCAGATAGAATTCATAGCAAGCAGTGCACCGGAATGACATTCACTCTCATGGGATGGGTGGCCAAAAATAACTAACTGAAAGCCACCCCCAATAAGCCAGGAATATGACTGCATTGAGGCATACGGTATGTGTGCTTCTATGGCTATATTCACCATGCCACTGCCTATTTTAATTGTTCAGTGCCTTTATCACAGTCAACATGTCTATACTGACTGGACAAAACATTAAGAACACCTGCTTTTCCATAACTGATTGACCAGGTGAATCCAGGTGAAAGCTATGATCCCTTGTCAACGTAACTTGTTAAATCCACTTCAATCAGTGTAGATGAAGGGGAGGAGACAGGTTAAAGAAGGATTTTTAAGCCTTGAGACAATTGAGACATGGATTGTGTATGTGTGCCATTCAGAAAGTGAATGGGCAAGACAAAATATGTAAGTGCCTTTGAACGGGGTATGGTAGTACTATGGATACAGACACACAGCTGTCTACCTCAGTTACAGAGAACTGCTGTAATAACCAGAAGAGAGAAAACATTTGTGGGAGAAGGACGGTTTCCAAATGACTCCTTGTTGAAATGTTTAGCTGCATCCAAAGGTGGTGCCCTGTATAAAGAAGGTCTGATATGATCAACAGTGTTCATTTACTCCGTCTGTTATGGATCCAAGTCACTGACAATTCCTATCGGCACAGTATAATAAGGCTTTGTGGCCGTCCGCCTCACACTGTATCATGCTGGGGGGGGGCAACGATCATACTCACACCACCACTATAGTGCAGGACCTTGGTACGATGTACAGAACTGTCCCATTTCATCCTATAGTACAGAACTGTCCCATTTCATCCTATAGTACAGAACTGTCCCATTTCATCCTATAGTACAGAACTGTCCCATTTCATCCTATAGTACAGAACTGTCCCATTTCATCCTATAGTACAGAACGGTCCCATTTCATCCTATAGTACAGAACTGTCCCATTTCATCCTATAGTACAGAACTGTCCCATTTCATCCTATAGTACAGAACTGTCCCATTTCATCCTATAGTACAGAACTGTCCCATTTCATCCTATAGTACAGAACTGTCCCATTTCATCCTATAGTACAGAACGGTCCCATTTCATCCTATAGTACAGAACGGTCCCATTTCATCCTATAGTACAGAACTGTCCCATTTCATCCTATAGTACAGAACGGTCCCATTTCATCCTATAGTACAGAACTGTCCCATTTCATCCTATAGTACAGAACTGTCCCATTTCATCCTATAGTACAGAACGGTCCCATTTCATCCTATAGTACAGAACTGTCCCATTTCATCTTGGTATGGCTGGGAAAGCCTACAGGAAATACAATATAAACTACATGCAAATACACAAACCTGTTCAGGAAATATACTTGTACTACAACTACAGGTCACCTAATGTTAAATGTAGCATTATAACCACCCAGGTTAAGGTCCAACATGTTAAATGTAGCATTATAACCACCCAGTTTAAAGTCCAACATGTTAAATGTAGCATTATAACCACCCAGGTTAAGGTCCAACATGTTAAATGTAGCATTATAACCACCCAGTTTAAAGTCCAACATGTTAAATGTAGCATTATAACCACCCAGGTTAAGGTCCAACATGTTAAATGTAGCATTATAACCACCCAGGTTAAGGTCCAACATGTTAAATGTAGCATTATAAACAGCAGGGCCTAAAATTAACACCAGCCACCTGCGAAATGCGGGTAGATTTTGGCATTGGCGAGTAAGATATATATTGGTCGCGGGTTGTGGGTTTTTGGGCTACTTCTAAATTGCACTGTGGCCGCCATTGGCATTTCTCTTTTAAAATATATATTTGACTGTGACCTGCTGCTGACTATCAGGCAGTGAGGAGGCTGTTACTGAGTGAGGGAAGAGGGGGAGGACTGGGGGTGTGGTGCGTTGAGAGCACCGGTTGAGAGAGCGCTGCAACAGACGTCGTGACAACTTTTTTACCAGTTGTAGGTAGGCTATTTACATTGTCATTATGGAGACACCCTTTTTCCATAAAACATATTAACGCATTAGAACTGATATAACGGCGACAAAGCATTGGCAAACGACTATAGGCTCACTAGAGCTCTTTAGATAAATTCGCTCTGAGGTGGAAATTCGCTCAGGGGTGGTTTAAAGTAAACTGCATTCTAATGTCGACTTTTCTTATGGATAACCATATCAAGCGAAGGCTATTACTCATGCTCAGTGCTAGGATCTGCAGCGCTGCGTGAGTGGAAATTTGAAATGGAAGTTATGGGACTCCCTCGTGTGCTTGTGTTATGGGAAAAAGTCCACAATGAAACTGACATTAAATGTGGAGAATGATAGGCTGCATTTGCATCTGTTGGCCATCAAGCAGGCTATTTTGTAGGCTGACTTGCCTAGTTAAATAAAGGTTAAATTAAAATACAATTATATGGCTGTAGCCTACCATTTGGTAAAATAAATATATTGAAATGCTGATATCACTGGAGCCATTGAATATCAATTTGTGCCACTTGTGTAGCCTACCTGGAGCTGGCAAACCAATGGAATAAATATCCTGTAACTCTGTTTGTTGTCATAGCCTTGTGTTATTATGCAATTATTAATGGCCATGTTTAGTTACTTAAATTGGAAGTTATCAATTGTGATCATGGTCACAGCTCTATCGCAAATGTATAATTCTCCACACTTAATGTCAGTTTCATTGTGGACTTTTCCCTGAAATTAGATGTAGGCCTATCAGGGGATATAGGATACCTGCATCTAGCTCAGTAAACCATGGCAAAGTTGAATTGCAATTATAAACCCAGATTTTAGTCACTAGCCTATGCCTAATGAAATAACAAGTTAATCTCGCAAATAGCTCATTTATAACGGTTTGTAGTCTTAACATCTGGAACATAATAAAAGGCACAATTGCCAGAAAATAGCCCAACATTCGTTTTTTGAAGTTCGTCCAAGTTTTTCTTGCTCAGAGATTGAGATCCTCTGTCCAACTTTCATCACTCAAACTCTCCTATCAGATTTATCTTCAGTGGGGAGAACAAGTATTTGATACACTGCCGATTTTGCAGGTTTTCCTACTTACAAAGCATGTAGAGGTCTGTAATTTTTATCATAGGTACACTTCAACTGTGAGAGACTGAATCTAAAATAAAAATCCAGAAAATCACATTGTATGATTTTTAAGTAATTAATTTGCATTTTATTGCATGACATAAGTATTTGATACATCAGAAAAGCAGAACTTAATATTTGGTACAGAAACCTTTGTTTGCAATTACAGAGATCATACGTTTCCTGTAGGTCTTGACCAGGTTTGCACACACTGCAGCAGGGATTTTGGCCCACTCCTCCATACAGACCTTCTCCAGATCCTTCAGGTTTCGGGGCTGTCGCTGGGCAAGACTGGCTAGGCCACTCCAGGACCTTGAAATGCTTCTTACGGAGCCACTCCTTAGTTGCCCTGGCTGTGTGTTTCGGGTCGTTGTCATGCTGGATGACCCAGCCACGACCCATCTTCAGTGCTCTTACTGAGGGAAGTAGGTTGTTGGCCAAGATCTCGCGATACATGGCCCCATCCATCCTCCCCTCAATACGGTGCAGTCGTCCTGTCCCCTTTGCAGAAAAGCATCCCCAAAGAATGATGTTTCCACCTCCATGCTTCACGGTTGGGATGGTGTTCTTGGGGTTGTACTCATCCTTCTTCTTCCTCCAAACAAAGCGAGTGGAGTTTAGACCAAAAAGCTCTATTTTTGTCTCATCAGACCACATGACCTTCTCCCATTCCTCCTCTGGATCATCCACATGGTCATTTGCAAACTTCAGACGGGCCTGGACATGCGCTGGCTTGAGCAGGGGGACCTTGCGTGCGCTGCAGGATTTTAATCCATGACGGCGTAGTGTGTTACTAATGGTTTTCTTTGAGACTGTGGTCCCAGCTCTCTTCAGGTCATTGACCAGGTCCTGCCGTGTAGTTCTGGGCTGATCCCTCACCTTCCTCATGATCATTGATGCCCCACGAGGTGAGATCTTGCATGGAGCCCCAGACCGAGGGTGATTGACCGTCATCTTGAACTTCTTCCATTTTCTAATAATTGCGCCAACAGTTGTTGCCTTCTCACCAAGCTGCTTGCCTATTGTCCTGTAGCCCATCCCAGCCTTGTGCAGGTCTACAATTTTATCCCTGATGTCCTTACACAGCTCTCTGGTCTTGGCCATTGTGGAGAGGTTGGAGTCTGTTTGATTGAGTGTGTGGACAGGTGTCTTTTATACAGGTAACGAATTCAAACAGGTGCAGTTAATACAGGTAATGAGTGGAGAACAGGAGTGCTTCTTAAAGAAAAACTAACAGGTCTGTGAGAGCCAGAATTCTTACTGCTTGGTAGGTGATCAAATACTTATGTCATGCAATAAAATGCAAATTAATTACTTAAAAATCATACAATGTGATTTTCTGGATTTTTGTTTTAGATTCCGTCTCTCACAGTTGAAGTGTACCTATGATAAAAATGACATACCTCTACATGCTTTGTAAGTAGGAAAACCTGCAAAATCGGCAGTGTATCAAATACTTGTTCTCCCCACTGTATAGTTATGCACATGCACAAACAGGATTTATTTACAATTATAAACTGGGTGGTTTGAACCCTGAATGCTGATTGGCTGACAGCCATGGTGTATCAGACGTGTACCATGGGAATGACAAAAACATACTTTTTACTGATATAATTACGTTGGTAACCAGTTTATAACAGCAATAAGGCCCCTCAGGGCTATGTCTTAAGAACAGCCCTTAGCCGTGGTATATTGGCCATCTCCCACACCTCCTCGGGCCTTATTGCTTACTCATAGCAGTCAAAACAAGTTAAATCGACATCCATTGATGGAAAATGATCTGGAGAGTTTAATAAGGGCGATTTATCTTTTCTCTTGTGACATATTCTTAAACTCACAATAATTATTATTTTAATGGAAAACCGAATTTAGCTTCTTAGCCTACATCTTATTTTTTTTAAATTTACCTAGACCTGGCAACCCTGGCTGCAACGCTGTCAGGCTGGGGGCTGTGCTCATGTGAAGAGCTGAGTGAAAGATTCATTTTTAAAGGGCTGTGCACAGGCATAAAAGTTGATCTAATTTACTTTAAACGTTCTTGGCTATTTACATTGTTTTGTTCACAGGCTAGTTTGTTTTTCTATGTTTGAGTTTCAACTGCCAGTTAAGAGAAAACAACGCTTGTACTAATCGGACTCAATCTCACAGGCACAAACATGACTCCAGTGTCGTTACCACGGTAACCTCCCGCCCTTAAAGAGGCAGGTGAAATTTTTTGTCTCCGTGATATTTGGGTTAAAAGACTCAAGTCACAAAAAATGAAATTAAACAATATACCACATTACTTCTTAATAGTAATAAAAAAAATGTTTTAGAAACATTACACAGCATGCTCATCAGTGTTTTTGTGTTTTGTTGGTGTCATTTTAGTGCCCAAAAAATATTTTGGCTGGTTAAAAATCTCAGTGGCTGGTATACGAAAAAGTAAATGATATGCCCTGATAACCACCCAGTTTAAAGTCCAACATGTTAAATGTAGCATTATAACCACCCAGTTTAAAGTCCAACATGTTAAATGTAACATTATAACCACCCAGTTTAAGGTCCAACATGTTAAATGTAGCATTATAACCACCCACTAAGGTCCAACTTGTTGAGTATGATTGGCAGCTGTTCCATAAAGCTACGGGAGTTGGAAGAGAGACTGTCTAACAGGGGTGGGTATTAAACACTTTACATTCCAGTGTTCTTGGTACTGGGTCATTATTTCTGCGAGTTCATTGTAACATTGGTATTACACGGTACTGTAGGCCTAATCCTAAACCCTGTAAGTAACAGTACTAGGCCTAGTTATTACACTGTACTGTTAGGAATAATGTACTGTAGGCCTAATCCTAAACTCTGTAAGTAACAGTACTAGGCCTAGTTATTACACTGTACTGTTAGGAATAATGTACTGTAGGCCTAATCCTAAACTCTGTAAGTAACAGTACTAGGCCTAGTTATTACACTGTACTGTTAGGAATAATGTACTGTAGGCCTAATCCTAAACTCTGTAAGTAACAGTACTAGGCCTAGTTATTACACTGTACTGTTAGGAATAATGTACTGTAGGCCTAATCCTAAACCCTGTAAGTAACAGTACTAGGCCTAGTTATTACACTGTACTGTTAGGAATAATGTACTGTAGGCCTAATCCTAAACCCTGTAAGTAACAGTACTAGGCCTAGTTATTACACTGTACTGTTAGGAATAATGACACATGAATAACTACACTGTTATGTAAAGTGTGAACCGTGGGTGGATGACAGAAAGCAACAGGTTAAGTCCCACTGTAGTTGCACTTTGGACCAGATCCCTTTTGGAAAGTTAAACTCCTGAAGGGAACCTTGTTTAGCTCGCTCAGGATTTACTAGCAACAACATTGAGTCACCATCAGTCGATTCTTGTAGAAAGGTCCATTCTGAAAACGCTTAGCTACCTGCACATGTTTGTCCTGACAACTGCGGTCCTTCAGTGGTTGTATTCGATAAAATTTCAGCACCCCGCGGAAGGATCGCAGTGGTACAGGCCAAACATAGGTACAGGTAAGCGTTTTCAGAATTTATATTTTTACAAGAATCGACTGATGAATACTCATTGTTGTTGCTAGCAAATTCAACACCGCCTCAATATAAGAGAAGGGAGCTCAGCATGAATGGATCATGGCACATCCTGTCCTGTCTGATATAACGTCATGTCATAGCCTCCATACAAACAATCAACCAGTTTGACTTATTGACACATTGTTTCACTTGCATCAGATGCAACAAAATGTGTTCATTTTCAACAAATGTTCAATAAATGCCAGATGTATGGCTGGTGCAGTCTATAATACCAAAGGGCCACGTTGGAATGAAAGTCCACTTCACCACAGAAAGTGTGTTACGTTACGTATCCATGTCCCCCCCCAAAAAATAAATAGTATATATATACAGATGAAAGACTTATAAAGTAGCTTTAACAATACTGTGAAAATAACAGCGATATGCAGAACAGGCAAACCACATCTAATTTATTATTATTATTATTGTTATTATTATTATTATTATCTAATTAACTACTATTCGTGTGAGCATTTCCATTTCTAACACAATCAGTTGCAAACACGTTTTGCTGCAAGAACCCAACAACCCACCAACTGGTTGAATCAACGTTGTTTCCACGTCATTTCAATGACAGTACGTTGAACCAAAGTGGAATAGACGTTAAATTCACTTCTGTACCCAGTAGGCAACAACAATGGGCTAATTAGGCTCCAAAATACATCTAAAACGAACAATACTATTAAAAGCTACAGTAACGTATATCTGATTATTTAAATAACATGAATAAAGTCAACTCACCGCTTCCCAAGTGCAAGCCAAAAAGCCACAAGTGTTTCGCAAGCAGACGTACTCCTTTTTTTAAACTAGGCTACTTGTTTCAGGTCTTTTCTTGATTTTAAATCCCAAATCTACTGTGTTACCACACTCTTCTTATCACCACATTTCATGATAACAACTAGAAAAGAATAATAACTTTTAGTTGAATTAAAACCACATTTCGTCTGTGAGCACACTTTCCGTGCAGTCTGGTCCGGTCTTATCTCTCTCCTGTGTAGTTGCCCTTCTGCAGCGTGCTGCACATGCGCAGAGGCAGCCCGGGACAACGCTAAGCCTCATGGGATCCGGATGGAGGCAGAGAGGAAAAAGCAAAGCGAGTGCTTTCACTCTCGCCAAAATATGTCCAAGATAATCCCAATGCGTTTCTATGGGTTTATTTTGCACCTAAGCTTTTTCGCCTTTAGGACAACGACTCCATTTTTAGGGCGGAGGCATCTCGTAATTATATATAGATCTCTGGTGGAGGGGTTTGGAGGGGTAGAGAGGGGGAGACAGTGCTGTTTACAGGGGGTACCGGTACCGGTACAGGTTAGTCGACGTAATATGTAGGGGTAAAGTGACTATGCATAGATAATAAACAGTGAGTAGCAGCAGTGTCAATGCAAATAGTCCAGGTTGCCATTTTATTAATTGTTCAGTAGTCTTATGGCTTGGGGGTAGAAGTTGTTAAGGAGCCTTTTGGATCTAGACTTGGTGCTCTGGTACCGCTTGCCGTGCGGTAGTAGAGAGAACAGTTTATTACCAGGGTGACTGGGAGACCTTCCTCTGACAACTCCTAGTATATAGGTCCAGGATGGCAGGAAGCTTGGCCACAGTGATGTACTGGGCCGTACGCACTACCCTCTGTAGCGCCATACAGTCGGATGCCAAGCAGTTGCCATACCAGGCGGTGATGCAACCAGTCAGGATGCTCTCGATGGTGCAGAAGTATAACCTTTTGAGGATCTGAGGACCCATGCCAAATCTTTTCAGTCTCCGAGGGGGAATAGGCTTTGTCATGCCCTCTTCACGACTGTCTTGGTGTGTTTGGACCTTGATAGTTTGTTGGTGATGTGGACACCAAGAAACTTAAAGCTCTCAACCTGTTCCACTACAGGCCCGTCGATGAGAATGGGGGCGTGTTCCTTTGTCTTGCTCACGTTGAGGGAGAGGTTGTTGTCCTGGCACCACACGGCCAGGTCTCTGACCTCATCCCTAAAAGGTTGTTTCATCATTGTCAGTGATCAGGCCTACCACTGTTGTGTCGTCAGCAAACTTAATGATGGTGTTGGAGTCGTGCCTGGCCATGCAGTCATGGGTGAACAGGGAGTACAGGAGGGGACTAAGCATGCACTTGAGGATCAGCGTGGCAGATGTGTTGTTACCTACCCTTACCACCTGGGGGGTCAGGAAGTCCAGGATCCATTTGCAGAGGAAGGTGTTTAGTCCCAGAGTCCTTAGCTTAGTGATGAGCTTTGTGGGCACTATGGTGTTGAACGCTGAGCTGTAGTCAATGAACAGCATTCTCACAAAGGTGTTTATTTTGTCTAGGTGGGAAAGGGCAGTGTGGAGTGTGATTGAGTTTGCCTCATCTGTGGATCTGTTGGTCTGGTCTAAGGCACTGCATCGCAGTGCTAGCTGTGCCACTAGAGATCCTGGTTCGAATCCAGGCTCTGTCGTTGCCGGCCGCGACCGGGAGACCAATGGGGCGGCGCACAATTGGCCCAGTGTCGTCCAGGGTAGGGGAGGGAATGGCCGGCAGGGATGTAGCACAGTTGGTAGAGCATGGCGTTTGCAACGCCAGGGTTGTGCGTTCGTTTCCCACGGCGGGCCAGTATGAAAAAATTATGTATGCACTCACTAACTGTAAGTCACTCTGGATAAGAGCGTCTGCTATATGACTAAAATGTAAATGTAAATGTATGCGAATTGGAGTGGGTCTAGGGTTTCCGGGATGATGGTGTTGATGTGAGCCATGACCAGCCTTTCAAAGTACTTCATGGCTACCGATGTGAGGGCTATGGGGCGGTAGTCATTTAGGCAGGTTACCTTCGCTTTCTTGGGCACAGAGACTATGGTTTGTTTGTTGTTGTCTGCTTGAAACATATAGGTATTACAGACTTGGTCAGGGAGAGGTTGTAAATGTCAATGAAGGCACTTGCCAGTTGATCCGCGCATACTCTGAGTACACGTCCCGGTACTCTGTCTGGCCTCGCGGCCTTGTGAATGTTGACCTGTTTAAAGATCTTGCTACGGAGAGTGTGATCATACAGTCGTCCGGAACAGCTGGTGCTCTCATGCATGCTTCAGTGTTACTTGCCTCGAAGCGAGCATAAAAGGCATTTAGCCCGTCTGGTAGGCTCACGTCACCGGGAAGCTTGCGGCTGGGTTTCCCTTTGTAGTCTGTAATAGTTTTCAAGCCCTGCCACATCCGACGAGCGTCAGAGCCGGTGTAGTACGATTCAATCTTAGTCCTGTATTGACTCTTTGCCTGTTTGATGGTTCGTCGGAGGGCATAGCGGGATTTCTTTTTAGTGTCCGGATTAAAGTGATAAAGTGTACAGTGCCTTCAGAAAGTTTTCAGACCCCTTGACTTTTTCCACATTTTGTTACGTTACAGCCTTATTCTAAAATGGATTCAATAAAAACAAATCCTCAGCAATCTACACACAATACCCCATAATGAAAAAGCAAAAACAGGTTTGTAGAAATTTTTGCAAATGTATTAAAAATAAAGAAAACAGTAATACCTTCTTTAAATAAGTATTCAGACCCTTTGCCATTAGACTCGAAATTGAGCTCAGGTGCATCCTGTTTCCATTGATCATCCTTGAGATGTTTCTCCAACTTGATTGGAGTCCACCTGTGGTAAATTCAATTGATTAGACATAATTTGGAAAGGCACCCACGTGTCTATATAAAGTCACACAGTTGACAGTGCATGTCAGAGCAAAAACCAAACCATGTGGTCAAAGGAATTGTCCGTAGAGCTCCGAGACAGGATTGTGTCGAGGCACAGATCTGGGGAAGGGTACCAAAAAATGTCTGCAGCATTGAAGGTCCCCAAGAACACAGTGGCCTCCATCATTCTTAAATGGAAGAAGTTTGGAACCACCAAGACTCTTCCTAGAGCTGGCCGCCCGACCAAACTGAGCAATCGGGGGAGATGGGCCTTGGTCAGGGAGGTGACCAAGAACCCGATGGTCACTCGGACAGAGCTCTAGAGTTCCTCTGTGGAGATGGGAGAACCTCCCAGAAGGACAATCATCTCTGCATCACTCCACCAATCAGGCCTTTATGGTAGAGTGGTCAGACGGAAGCCACTCCTCAGTAAAAGGCACATGACAGCCCGCTTGGAGTTTGCCAAAAGGCACCTAAAGACTCTCAGACCATGAGAACCAAGATTCTCTGGTCTGATGAAAACACGATTGAACTCTTTGGCCTGAATGCCAAGCCTCACGTCTGTAGGAAACCTGGCACCATCCCTACGGTGAAGCATGGTGGTGGCAGCATCATGCTGTGGGGATGTTTTTCAGCGGCAGGGACTGGAAGACAAGTCAGGATCGAGGGAAAGATGAACGGAGCAAAGTACAGAGCGATCCTTGATGAAAATCTGCTCCAGAGCGCTCAGGACCTCAGACTGGGGCGAAGGTTCAACTTCCAACAGGACAACGACCCTAAGCACACAGCCATGACAACGCAGAAGTGGTTTGGGGACAAGTCTCTGAATGTCCTTGAGTGGTCCTTGAGTGGCCCAGCCAGAGCCCGGACTTGAACCCAATCTAACATCTCTGGAGAGACCTGAAAATAGCTGTGCAGTGACGCTCCCCATCCAACCTGACAGAGCTTGAGAGGATCTGCAGAGAAGAATGGGAGAAACTCCCCAAATAATAATAATAATAATAATAATATGCCATTTAGCTGACGCTTTTATCCAAAGCGACTTACAGTCATGCGTGCATACATTTTTTTTTGTGTATGGGTGGTCCCGGGGATCGAACCCACTACCATGGCGTTACAAGCGCCGTGCTCTACCAGCTGAGCTACAGGGGACCACAAATACAGGTGTGCCAAGATTGTAGTGTCATACCCAAGAAGACTCGAGGCTGTAATCGCTGTCAAAGGTGCTTCAACAAAGTACTGAGTAAAGGGTCTGAATACTTATGTAAATTTGATATTTCAGTGTTTTATTTTTAATAAATGTGCAAACATTAAAAAAAAAAACGTTTTTTCTTTTTCATTATTTGGTATTGTGTGTAGATTGATGAGGGGAAAAAACTATGTAATCCATTTTAGAATAAGGCTGTAAGGTAACAAAATGTGGAAAGTAACGTAAAGAAATTGGAAAAAGTCAAGGGGTCTGAATACTTTCCGAATGCACTGTATATATAACATTCTATTGGTTGGCAAGAAATTGATGTATATAAACCCTGGATTGCTGACGCTATGTATTGGCCAATGAGAGGCTATGAAGCCACCGGTCGGCCATATTGTCACTCCCCAGTAGGAGCGGTCCTCCATAGGAATTCTACAGTATTTCAATAACATGTTTCAAGGACAAAATTACATGTATTTAGGTATTTTTTGTTGTAGTGGGGACAGTAACATTAATACTCTCAAAAACAAAAATAAGGAAAATGTTTTTATATATTTTTTCAATTTTTAAGTCACATTATATAGTTTAAACAATAGTTTAAAATAACATAGTTTAAAATGCATTAAGGTGTCTGTAATAGAATCAATGTGTCAAAAAAACATTTGTTACAGTTGAAGTCAGAAGTTTACATACACCTTAGCCAAATACATTTAAACTCAGTTTTTCACAATTCCTGACATTTAATCCTAGTAAAAATTCCCTGTCTTAGGTCAGTTAGGATCACCACTTTATTTTAAGAATGTGAAATGTCAGAATAATAGTAGAGAGAATGATTTATTTCAGCTTTTATTTCTTTCATCACATTCCCAGTGGGTCAGAAGTTTACATTCACTCAATTAGTATTTGGTAGCATTGCCTTTAAATTGTTTAACTTGGGTTAAATGTTTTGGGTAGCCTTCCACAAGCTTCCCACAATAAGTTGGGTGAATTTTGGCCCATTCCTCCTGACAGAGCTGGTGTAACTGAGTCAGGTTTGTAGGCCTCCTTGCTCGCACACACCTTTTCAGTTCTGCCCACACATTTTCTATAGGATTGAGGTCAGGGCTTTGAGATGGCCACTCCAATACCTTGACTTTGTTGACCTTAAGCCAATTTGCCACAACTTTGGAAGTATGCTTGGGGCCATTGTCCATTTGGAAGACCCATTTGCGACCAGGCCTTAACTTCCTGACTGATGTCTTGAGATGTTGCTTCAATATATCCACATAATTTTCCTTCCTCATGATGCCATCTATTTTGTGAAGTGCACCAGTCCCTCCTGCAGCAAAGCACCCCCACAGCATGATGCTGCCACCCCCTGTGCTTCACGGTTGTGATGGTGTTCTTCGGCTTGCAAGCTACCCCCTTTTTCCTCCAAACATAACGATGGTCATTATGGCCAAACAGTTATATTTTTGTTTCATCAGACCAGAGGACATTTCTCCAAATAGTACGACCTTTGTCCCCATGTGCAGTTGCAAACCGTAGTCTGGCTTTTTTATGGTGGTTTTGGAGCAGTGGCTTCTTCCTTGCTGAGCAGCCTTTCAGGTTATGTCGATATAGGACTCGTTTTAATGTGGCTATAGATACTTTTGTACCTGTTTCCTCCAGCATCTTCACAAGGTCCTTTGCTGCACGTTCATCTCTAGGAGACAGAACGCGTCTCCTTCCTGAGCGGTATGATGGCTGCGTGGTCCCATGGTGTTTATACTTGCGTACTATTGTTTGTACAGATGAACGTGGTACCTTCAGGCGTTTGGAAATTGCTCCCAAGGATCAACCAGACTTGTAGAGGTCTACCATTTTTTTCTGAGGTCTTGGCTGATTTCTTTTGATTTTGATTTTCCCAAGATGTCAAGCAAAGAGGCACTGAGTTTGAAGATAGGCCTTGAAATACATCCACAGGTACACCTCCAATTGACTCAAATGATGTCAATTAGCCTATCAGAAGCTTCTAAAGCCATGACATCATTTTCTGGAATTTTCCAAGCTGTTTAAAGGCAGAGTCAACTTAGTGTATGTAAACTTCTGATCCACTGGAATTGTGATACAGTGAATTTTAAGTGAAATAATCTGTCTGTAAACAATTGTTGGAAAAATTACTTGTGTCATGCACAAAGTAGATGTCCTAACCGACTTGCCAAAACTACAGTTGGTTAACAAGAAATTTGTGGAGTGGTTGAAAAACAAGTTTTAATGACTCCAACCTAAGTGTATGTAAACTTCCGACTTCAACTGTATATACCAAGATGGCTGTGACGATACAGCACCCCCTGTCAGTCATCCAGGGTGTTACACAGGATTTAGCTAGTTAAACTTAAGTGTATTTCTATGTAATTACTTATTACTCATTACCAATTGAAAATACCTACTAACAAAATATGAGCTTCTACTTTAGTCAACTTTATTACAACATGTAAAAAATACCTTTGATTTCTTATAAAATAATAAGGATTTGTATTGTTAATAAATTGATTAATTAAATAAAGATACTCAATAACGTAAATCTGTAGCCTACAGGTGAGTAGCTTAGATCATCGTTTCTCGACTCCAGTCCTGGAGTATCCCTCCAGTATCCCCAACAGTACACATGTTTGTTGTAGCCCTGGACAAAGAAACCTAATTCAACTCATAGAGGGCTTGATGATTAGTTGACTAGCTGAATCAGGTTTGTTTGTCCGGGGCTTCAATACCGGAGGACTGGAGTTGAGAAACACTAGATAGCTCATTTAGAAAAACAGGACTGCATTTTTCTTCCCTTTTTAACATTACAAAATGGAGATCGACAACTGTCTCTGTTTTTATCGGTTTCTTTCTTGTAAAGCATTTTCCTATTCTGGAGTCTGAGACCTTGTAGGAATCTGTGGTAGAGAAGAAGAATATATGACAATTTAGCATAGACACTATTACTCCTAGTTATCTTCATCCTGATTTCTGTAGCCTACCTAGCTACCCAGCTAGTTGTTGTGTTATCCCACTAGCAGTAATACTGCTTGCTAACACTGTTAAGTTAGCTAGTGTTTAGCTACACTGAAAAGGAACTAACGTTACTCAGTGTGTTGACACAAGTAGCTAGCTTGCTAACGTTAACATGCTGGGTGTGTCTCACGTAATATCCTTGGGGTACCGATACCCTGAGAACAAGGTTCAGGAAAGATAAGACCATCGAGCCCAGCTAACGTTAGCTAGCTAGTTAGCTAGCGAGTAGCGACCAAAGCATAATTGCCAGCTTTAGGTAGCTAGCTAGCTAGTCAAGATTAGAAAACTAGCCAGCTACCTAGCGTGCTACCTAATCCCAAAAAACTCAACAGATTGCATGGAAAGATTGCTTATCACATAGTTTGTGGCTAAAATATGGTGTGGTACGTGCTATCCAGGATCCTTGGGCCAACCAATTGAAGTTGAAATTTAAAATGGTTAACAGCCCTGTCTAAGATGGGGGAGGGGTTCTACTATGGCATTTTTTAAAGAAGGTCATACCTAGTTTAGCTATTTTATTTAGTAATTTTAAGACCCCTTGAAGTATCAAAAAACTTTTTTTTTAAATGTTTGGGGACGCTGCTATTAGCCCATACAAATAATTGAAGAACAAATGTACTACATAGAACAAGAGATATTCCCCCCAAAAAAAATCTCAAGGAGGTTTTTTCTGAATTGTCTGTCCCTTATTTGAGAGAAGTTGGAGGATCTGCTGTACCGACTTCACACAAGTCCCAAGATGTTTGGATCATAGAGCAAAACAGAGACCATCGTGTTCGTGAGTGTCTCGTCTTTCCATAAAGGGGTCATATTAGTTTGTAGTTTGTTCGGACGCTACAGACGATTTTGTGAGATGTACTGGACGACCATGGGATGTCTCATGGTCTGACAAACACCTCTCTAGCTCTGTCACCTTTCACCGCAAATGCAGAAGTGCGACATCATAGGATGCGGTGGCTTGAGATGCAGCCAATGCAAAAAAAACAGCTTAAACTGGCAGATTTTTTGGGAGATATTTTTATTATGCTAATTAGATTTCCTTGGTGGCACGGACATCGACTCTAGGTGGTTAAGGTAAGGGTTAAGGGTTAGGGTTAGGTAAGGGTTATGGTTAAGGTTAGGGTAAGGGTAGGGGTTAAGGTTAGGGTTAGGGTAAAGATGTCCCTAGGATCCCAGATAGCACTGACCAATATGGTGAGTTGGGATGCTATCAGAAACTTTAACATTTGTAACAAGCATGGTAACAAGCATTCGTTGTTACCAGTGGTGGAAAAAGTACCCAATTGTCATACTTGAGTAAAAGTAAAGATACCTAGAAAATAACTCAAGTAAAAGTGAAAGTCACCCAGTAAAATACTACTTCAGTAAAAGTCTAAAAGTATTTGGTTTAAAATATACTTAAGCATCACAATTAAATGCAATTGCTAAAATATACTTCAAGTATCAAAGTATCAAAAGTAAAAGTATAAATCATTTCAAATTAGATAGCCAGGGGAACACTCCAACACTCAGACATCATTTACAGATAGCCAGGGGAACACTCCATCACTCAGACATCATTTACAGATAGCCAGGGTACCCACTCCAACACTCAGGTATCATTTACAGATAGCCAGGGGAACACTCCAACACTCAGACATCATTTACAGATAGCCAGGGGAACACTCCAACATTCAGACATCATTTACAGATAGCCAGGGGCACACTCTAACACTCAGACATCATTTACTGATAGCCAGGGGAACACTCCATCACTCAGACATCATTTACAGATAGCCAGGGGAACACTCCATCACTCAGACATCATTTACAGATAGCCAGGGGAACACTCCAACACTCAGACATCATTTACAGATAGCCAGGGGAACACTCCAACATTCAGACATCATTTACAGATAGCCAGGGGCACACTCTAACACTCAGACATCATTTACAGATAGCCAGGGGAACACTCCAACATTCAGACATCATTTACAGATAGCCAGGGGAACACTCCATCACTCAGACATCATTTACAGATAGCCAGGGTCACACTCCAATACTCAGACATCATTTACAGATAGCCAGGGGAACACTCCATCACTCAGACATCATTTACAGATAGCCAGGGTCACACTCCAATACTCAGACATCATTTACAGATAGCCAGGGGCACACTCCATCACTCAGACATCATTTACAGATAGCCAGGGGAACACTCCATCACTCAGACATCATTTACAGATAGCCAGGGTCACACTCCATCACTCAGACATCATTTACAGATAGCCAGGGGAACACTCCATCACTCAGGCATCATTTACAGATAGCCAGGGTCACACTCCATCACTCAGACATCATTTACAGATAGCCAGGGGAACACTCCAACACTCAGACATCATTTACAGATAGCCAGGGGCACACTCCATCACTCAGACATCATCACTCAGACATCATTTACAGATAGCCAGGGGAACACTCCAACACTCAGACATCATTTACAGATAGCCAGGGGCACACTCCATCACTCAGACATCATTTACAAATGAAGCGTGTGTGTTTAGTGAGGCAGTAGGGATGACCAAGGATGTTCTCTTGATAAGTCTGTGAATTGGACCATTTTCCTGTCCTGTTAAGCATTCAAAATGTAACAAGTACTTTTGGGTGTCAGGGGAAATGTATGGAGTAAAAAGTACATTATTTTCTTTAGGAATGTAGTGAAGTAAAAGTAAATGTTGTCAAAAATATAAATAGTAAAGTACAGATATCCCAAAAAACTACATAAGTAGTACTTTAATGTATTTTTAGTTAAGTACTTTACACAATTGGTCTGTAATTATAGACTGCAGTTATATGTTGTTATTACAGTGTACCTATACATTATTACAATGAATTACAATACTTGTTACAGTGTGTAATTACACTGTAATAAGGACACCGTAAAATGAAGTGTTGCCTAATTATCCTACCTAGACAAGTCTACAAGTACCACCACAGTCTAATGAATAATTGCATTATTGTTTTCAAGTGAGTAGAATTCTACTCTAGTCTGTAAACTGCAGTGAAAATGTTACTCGAATAGTGACGCAAAACGCTGTTATTTCAATGTTTCATTCCATTTGGATCAGTTGTGGGTCTATAGAAAGGCCAGTGGGTCTATAGAAAGACCAGTCTGTCTGCAGCTTTACTTCTAATACTGATGTCTGTTGCCGAGCATCATTTTCATTCATCACTCTGCCCTAAGCTCCCAGCAGGTATTCAGGAAAGCTTTTAACTTTTAAAATGTACTACCTTTTATGTGTGGCATAAACACAACCAGCCACAATGTTTAATCTGTTAAGGCTACTTATGTCTCCTGTAGGCCACCTGCATGTTCATCCACTCTAATACTCCATCATCCAAACTAATGGCCATTCGAATATTGGAAAGAATCTGTTACAAAACACCAAAAGGTTTAATGACATTCGGATGCAGAGGAGGGAGGGCTGTATTTAGTTGAGATTGACGTACTCTCAGTGGCGACCCGTCAGTTAGGGAGAGCCCCACCTGTTTACCTTAATAAATATATATATATATACAGTACCAGTCAAAGGTTTGGACACACCTACTCTTTCAAGGTTTTTTCTTTTTTTAAACTATTTTCTACATTGTAGAATAATAGTGAAGACATCAGAACAATGAAATACTCCTGAGTGGCGCAGTGGTCTAAGGCACTGCATCGCAGTGCTAACTGTGCCACTAGAGATCCTGGTTCGAATCCAGGCTCTGTCGCAGCCGGCCGCGACCGGGAGACTCATGGGCGGTGCACAATTGGCCCAGGGTAGGGGAGGGAATGGCCGGCAGGGATGTAGCTCAGTTGATAGAGCATGGTGTTTGCAACGCCAAGGTTGTGGGTTTGATTCCCATGGGGGACCAGTATAAAAAAAATATATATAATGTATTCACTAACTGTAAGTTGCTCTGGATAAGAGCGTCTGCTAAATGACTAAAATGTAAATGAAATAACACATATGGAATCATGTCGTAACCAAAAAGGTGTTAAACAAATCTAAATATATTTGAGATTCGTCAAATAGACACCCTTTGCAACCTGGAATGCTTTTCCAACAGTCTTGAAGGAGTTCCCACATATGCTGAGTACTTGATGGCTGCTTTTCCTTCACTCTGCCGTCCGACTCATCCCAAACCATCTCAATTGGGTTGAGGTCGGGGGATTGTGGAGGCCAGGGCATCTGATGCAGCACTCCATCACTCTCCTTCTTGGTAAAATAGCCCTTACACAGCCTGGAGGTGTGTTGGGTCAATGTCCTGTTGAAAAACAAATGATAGTCCCACTAAGCCCAAACCAGATGGGATGGTGTATCGCTGCAGAATGCTGTGGTAGCCATGCTGGTTAAGTGTGCCTTGAATTCTAAATAAATCACAGACAGTGTCACCAGCAAAGCACCCCCACACAATAACACCTCCTCCTCCATGCTTTACGGTGGGAACTACACATGCGGCGATCATCCATTCACCCACACCGCGTCTCACAAAGACACGGCGGTTGGAACCCAAAAATCTTCAATTTGGACTCAAGACCAAAGGACAAATTTCCACCGGTCTAATGTCCATTGCTCGTGTTTGTCACGGATTCAGCCGAGGCTGCTCCTCCTCCTTGCTCGGGCAGGCTTCGGCGTTCGTCGTCACCGGAGTACTAGCTGCTACCGATCTATGTTTCGGTGTTTGTCTTGTTTGGTCTTTATTGTTTACACCTGTTTCCTATTATGTTTTATTGTATTCCCTTTATAACACCATCTCATTGTGTATTGTGTGTGAAAATACGGAGCGTAGGGGTTGGTAATGTTCTCTAGTTGCGCCGTGATTGGCTCAGTGTTCTGTCACTCATGGGGACACCACATCACCGCTAAATCTACGGGGAGAGCTTGAAAATTCAAGCCCCTTGGGTGCTGCCATAGAGTTACATTAGAAGTGCCCATCCAAGAAGGCTCAAGGTCATTGGTCACAGATAAAATGACGTCAAATCACGTTATATCTACAGTAGCTTTGATTGGACTGATCATGTCAACATCATACTTTCAAAATCTTAGCTAGCAAGCTAGACGAGCAGTCATCATCAGGGATCAAGTCGACAATCTACTGGCAAATCCTTTTCAATCCTTGTCATATGAAGAGAAATTATAGATAAAACGTACCGGTGCTCATCGGCCATTGGACATAAACATTACACAACAAGTTGGAAATCGCAAATTCAACAATGAGTGGTTTGGAAGGAATCAGTGGCTAACTGCAAGCGTTGCAAAACAATAACTAGCCTGCTGTTCAGTGGAGTGGGTGTGTGGTCCAAGTCTGGGTTTAAGGGTCTCCTTTCCAAGCTTAAAAAGATAAACGTTCAACATTGGCGATGCTGTCAATCCAGCATGACTTCTGCCACGTTCAAAACAGCTGGAAACTCGGAACTGGGAAATATCAGACTTCAGTGAGTTCAAGACAACTGGGAACTCTGAAAAAAACTAGCTCCGACCTGGAAAATAAACGGTCATCCAACTCGGAAATCCAAGTCGGGAACTCTGGCCTCTTTCTAGAGCTCCGACCTGAAGATCACTGAAGTCATGATTCGACCTCCGAGTTCCCAGTTGCCCCACCAAGATGTACATGCTAAAATGGCTGCATGTGGTGCATTGGCACAGAAAAATGTTGGTGGAAAAATCGTTGCATATATTTAAGCAATAAGGCCTGAGGGGGTGTGGTATATGGGCAATATACCACGGCTAAGGGCTGTTCTTAAGTACGACGCAACGCGGAGTACCTGGATACAGCCCTTAGCCGTGGTATATTGGCCATATACCACAAAGCCCCAAGGTGCCTTATTGCTATTATAAACTGGTTACAAACGTAATTAGAACAGTACAAATAAACGTTTTGTCATACCCGTGCTATAGAGGGTTGGGGTGGCCCCTGGCCACAGACAGGAAGTCAATTATTCTGCAAGTTACATCTAAAATATTGTTCACTAACTTGACATGCATCTTATTATTGATTTAGTGTGGCTTCACCTTACATTCCACAACATTTACGTCATTTAGCAGATGCTCTTATCCAGAGCGACTTACAGGAGCAATTAGGGTTAAGTGCCTTGCTCAAGGGCACATCGACAGATTTTTCACCTAGTCAGCTCGGGGATTAGAACCAGCGACCTTTCGGTTACTGGCACAACACTCTTAACCACTAAGCTACCTGCCGCCCCACAAGCTTTTTAAGGACGCATTGCTACACATTTTTTGACACATTATTCGTCTTGATATAATTTTCTAAAAACATAAACTTTGTGGTGTATATAATTTAAGTTGATAAAAAAATAATTGAATGACAATCACAGTAGTGTATTATCGCATGTGGCCGAATGAATCAGGCCCTAGATCTGTAAGTAGAGAGCGCCATCATGTGGTCATCCACTGGTACTACCCTATTCACTGGATGGCCATAGACCGACTGTATGGTATGACTGGATGGCCATAGACCGACCGTATGGTATGACTGGATGGCCATAGACCGACCGTATGGTATGACTGGATGGCCATAGACCGACCGTATGGTATGACTGGATGACATTGATGTAAAATGTATCAATTTCTATCCACATATCCTGTATTCTGGTGATAAAGATATTCAGAGCTGACCTGTGTGGAGGAGCTTCCTGTAATCACAAGTCCACAGTTCAACACCAAATCAAATCAAGCTTTATTTCTACAGCACATTTCAGACATGGAATGCAACACAATGCGCTTCACAGGAAAAAACAAATAAAAACTGAAATATTTACTAGACAACAAACATCAGAGGATAAAAAACAAAAGAATAACCATAAAAACTGAAAGACTAAAGAGCCTCCAGAGGAAAAGAAAAGCTAAAAAGGTGTTTTAAGATCTCTTTTAAATAGGTTTCAGCCCCCCTCAGGTTCTCTGGCAGTCTACTCCACAGTAACTAAAGGCTGCCTCTCATTTACATTTAGATGTTAGTCATTTAGCAGACGCTCTTATCCAGAGCGACCTCTCCATGCCTCTTGGTCCTAGGCTTTGGGATGCATGGCTGAACAGACAGCGCATTAAGGGGATTCAAATCAAATCAAATGTTATTTGTCACATGCTTGGTAATCAACAGGTGTAGAGTAACAGTGCAATGCTTCCTGACGGGCCCTTCCCAACAGAGAGAGAGAGTAAATAGAGAAGGAATGCAGATAGTCCGCTATTTAACTAACTACAGTGAGCCCCAACAGTATTGGGACATGTTGTGTTGTTTTGGCTCTGTACTAGAGCACTTTGGATTTGAAATGACTATGAGGTTAGAGTGCAGACTGTCAGCTTTAATTTGAGGGGATTTTCATCCATATCATGTGAACTGTTTAGAAAATTACAGCACTTTTATAATAACAATAATATAATATGCCATTTAGCAGACGCTTTTATCCAAAGCGACTTACAGTCATGTGTGCATACATTTTTGTGTATGGGTGGTCCCGGGGATCGAACCCACTACCCTGGCATTACAAGTGCCGTGCTCTACCAATTGAGCTACAGAGCACCACTTTTTGTACATAGTCCCCCCATTTTAGGGACACAAAAGTATTGGGATAAATTCACTTATGTGTATTAAAGTAGTCAAAAGTTGAGTATTTCAGTGAAGGCTGCTGAGGGGAGGTCAGCTCATAATAATGGCTGGAATGGAGTCAATGGAATGGCATCAAACACATCAACGAAGTTGTTTCCATATGGTTCATACCATTCCATTCACTCCATTCCAGCCATTATTGTGAGCCGTCCTCCCCTCAGCAGCTTCTACTGATTTGGTCCCATATTCCTAGAACACAATGATTACATCCAGCTTGTGACTCTATAAACTTGTTGGATGCATTTGCTGTTTGCTTTGGTTGTGTTTCAGATTATTTTGTGCCCAATAGAAATGAATGATAAATAATGTATTGTGTCATTTTGGAGTCACTTTTATTGTAAATAAGAATATAATATGTTTCTAAACACTTCTACATTAATGTGTGGTCCTCTGTAGCTCCGCTGGTAGAGCACGGCGCTTGTAACGCCAAGGTAGTGGGTTCGAACCCCGGGACCACCCATACACAAAAAAATGTATGCACGCATGACTGTAAGTTTGCATTGGATAAAAGCGTCTGCTAAATGGCATATTATTATTATAATGTGGATGCTACCATGGTTACGGATAGTCCTGAAGGAATTGTGAATAATGATGAGTGAGAAAGTTACAGACGCACAAATATCATAACCCCCCCCAAAATGCTAACCTCCCCTGTTATTGTAATGGTGAGAGGTTCTGTATTTATTTTTCTTAGTCATCCTTGTGTTCTTGAATGTAGCCCTGTTTCTTTGTGTTCTTGAACGTAGCCCTGTTTCTTTGTGTTCTTGAACGTAGCCCTGTTTCTTTGTGTTCTTGAACGTAGCCCTGTTTCTTTGTGTTCTTGAACGTAACCCTGTTTCTTTGTGTTCTTGAACGTAGCCCTGTCTCTTTGTGTTCTTGAACGTAGCCCTGTTTCTTTGTGTTCTTGAACGTAGCCCTGTTTCTTTGTGTTCTTGAACATAGCCCTGTTTCTTTGTGTTCTTGAACGTAGCCCTGTTTCTTTGTGTTCTTGAACGTAGCCCTGTTTCTTTGTGTTCTTGAACGTAGCCCTGTTTCTTTGTGTTCTTGAACGTAGCCCTGTTTCTTTGTGTTCTTGAACGTAGCCCTGTCTCTTTGTGTTCTTGAACGTAGCCCTGTTTCTTTGTGTTCTTGAACGTAGCCCTGTTTCTTTGTGTTCTTGTACATAGCCCTGTTTCTTTGTGTTCTTGAACGTAGCCCTGTTTCTTTGTGTTCTTGAACGTAGCCCTGTTTCTTTGTGTTCTTGAACGTAGCCCTGTTTCTTTGTGTTCTTGAACGTAGCCCTGTTTCTTTGTGTTCTTGAACGTAGCCCTGTTTCTTTGTGTTCTTGAACGTAGCCCTGTTTCTTTGTGTTCTTGAACGTAGCCCTGTTTCTTTGTGTTCTTGAACGTAGCCCTGTTTCTTTGTGTTCTTGAACGTAGCCCTGTTTCTTTGTGTTCTTGAACGTAGCCCTGTTTCTTTGTGTTCTTGAACGTAGCCCTGTTTCTTTGTGTTCTTGAACGTAGCCCTGTCTCTTTGTGTTCTTGAACGTAGCCCTGTTTCTTTGTGTTCTTGAACGTAGCCCTGTTTCTTTGTGTTCTTGTACATAGCCCTGTTTCTTTGTGTTCTTGAACGTAGCCCTGTTTCTTTGTGTTCTTGAACGTAGCCCTGTTTCTTTGTGTTCTTGAACGTAGCCCTGTTTCTTTGTGTTCTTGAACGTAGCCCTGTTTCTTTGTGTTCTTGAACGTAGCCCTGTTTCTTTGTGTTCTTGAACGTAGCCCTGTTTCTTTGTGTTCTTGAACGTAGCCCTGTTTCTTTGTGTTCTTGAACGTAGCCCTGTTTCTTTCATTTTTGTTCATTGATTCCACCTGTGTTAGTTACTCACCTGGTCTCATCAGCTCCTTATTTAGTTCAGTTCTTTCTGTTTGTGCCTTGTGAGGTATTGTTCGTTTTGACTCTACTAAGCCTTTTCCTAGCTCGTTTGTGAGAACCAGTTATAGCCTTCAGTCCTAGTTTTTGATTATCCTGCCTGTTTGTCTACCTGTGTATGACCATTGCCTGCCTGTTTGCCAACCTGTGTATGACCATTGCCTGCCTGTGACCACGATTCCTGTCTTCTGCGATGCGTAATAAACACCTGCCGTGCTTTGTCCGTGAATCTACACCTTTTTTCTCCCTGAGTATTCATTACAAGCATGTCTTGGGGCTATGATATTTGTGCGTATTTAACTTCCTCACTCACCATTGGTCACGATAACTTCCTCGCTCACCATTGGTCACGATAACTTCCTGTTCACGATTCATTCATGATAGATCCTTAGTGATGTGGACACCAAGGAACTTGCAGCTCTCGACCCGCCCCTTCGATGTGCATGGGGGCGTGCTCAGCCCTCTGTTTCCTGTAGTCCACGATCAGCCCCTTCGATGTGCGTGGGGGCGTGCTCAGCCCTCTGTTTCCTGTAGTCCACGACCCGCCCCGTCGATGAGAATGGGGGCGTGCTCAGCCCTCTGTTTCCTGTAGTCCACGATCAGCCCCTTCGATGTGCATGGGGGCGTGCTCAGCCCTCTGTTTCCTGTAGTCCACGATCAGCCCCTTCGATGTGCATGGGGGCGTGCTCAGCCCTCTGTTTCCTGTAGTCCACAACCCGCCCCGTCGATGTGCATGGGGGCGTGCTCAGCCCTCTGTTTCCTGTAGTCCACGATCAGCCCCTTCGATGTGCATGGGGGCGTGCTCAGCCCTCTGTTTCCTGTAGTCCACGATCAGCCCCTTCGATGTGCATGGGGGCGTGCTCAGCCCTCTGTTTCCTGTAGTCCACGACCCGCCCCTTCGATGTGCGTGGGGGCGTGCTCAGCCCTCTGTTTCCTGTAGTCCACGATCAGCCCCTTCGATGTGCATGGGGGCGTGCTCAGCCCTCTGTTTCCTGTAGTCCACGATCAGCCCCTTCGATGTGCGTGGGGGCGTGCTCAGCCCTCTGTTTCCTGTAGTCCACGATCAGCCCCTTCGATGTGCGTGGGGGCGTGCTCAGCCCTCTGTTTCCTGTAGTCCACGATCAGCCCCTTCGATGTGCGTGGGGGCGTGCTCAGCCCTCTGTTTCCTGTAGTCCACAATCAGCCCCTTCGATGTGCGTGGGGGCGTGCTCAGCCCTCTGTTTCCTGTAGTCCACGATCAGCTCCTTTGTCTTGCTGATGTTGAGGGAGAGGAACCACACTGCCAGGTCTCTGACCTCCTCCCTATAGGCTGTCTCATCGTTGTCGGTGATCAGGCCTACCACTGTCGTGTCGTCGGCAACCTTAATGATGGTGTTGGAGTCGTGCCTGGCCATGCAGTCATGGGTGGACAGGGAGTACAGGAGGGGACTGAGCACGCACCCCTGAGGGGCCCCCGTGTTGAGGATCAGTGTGGCAGATGTGTTGTTACCTACCCTTACCACCTGGGGGCGGCCCATCAGGAAGTCCAGGATCCAGTCGCAGAGGGAGGTGTTTAGTCCCAGGGTCCTTAGCTTAGTGATGAGCTTTGTGGGCACTATGATGTTGAACGCTGAGCTGTAGTCAATGAACAGCATTCATACATTCCTTTTGTCCAGGTGGGAAAGCTGGCATAGGTGTTCCTTTTGTCCTGGACTAGCTGGCGGGTAGCTACTGGCAACTATTAGCAACGGTATAGTTGTTTCACGCCTGAGAGTGCCTGTAATTACGCCAGCTGGCTGCCTACAATAATTACATATAATAATGCCTACCATTCAGCTGTTTTCTACCATTCAGCTGTTTTTCTAACCTCATTGTCTGAAGCGTTAACGTTAGGTAGTAAGTGGCTACTGTGCTTGAAATTTAGCTAACTTGTTGCTACCTGGATAGCTACTAGTTAACAATAGCTGGAACGACCTAGCGAACAGACGTGAACTGGCTGAGTCAATTCAGTGGCTAGCTTTGCACTTGGCTAGCTAACAGTAGCTGCTAGGGGTAAGTTATAACCTACATTTGTGTTTTGTTTTTACATACTGGTAGCCAGAGTCGTTCAAGGGAATTCGGGACATGGGTGACTAGTTAACGTTAGCTTGGCTCTCTGTGTGTTCGTGCCGTGAAAGGAGGGGTTTCTTCTTTGTCTGAAAGCAATGGCTAGCTAGTATGCTAACTATTCTAGCTAACTAACTGGCTGAATAAGTTGACGACGGACTCGCTCAAGCTGACGGGACTAACCCACAACGTTAGACACGGACACGAATGATCTGCTTGGCGTGTTGACACACTGGTGGTTTGTTGTGGCCGAGTATTGGTGCTAAACCGTGTTGTTGGAGGCCGGCATGCTAGCTGGCTGTGGCGTCTTATGACTAGGTGCCCTGGACGATTTTCACGGAAGAATACTGTACCAAGTTAGCTAGCTGAATAAACTAAGTTAGTCTGTTCCTAGAAAACATTGAACCGCTGTAGTTTACAACAATTATAGTTTCTGAGGTGGAAGTTGGGAGAGTTATATTTGGGTGTTGTGGTGAGGGAGGCCCCGCTCTCTCCTTTCCCAGATGTTTAGTTCATTTCATTCCGATCTCCTTTGCATTATTGTAGCCATTTTCTGTAGCCTGTCAACTATGCCTCTGTCTATCCCTGTTCTCTCCTCTCCGCACAGGCTATACAAACGCCTCACACCGCGTGGCTGCTGCCTCTCTAACCTGGTGGTCCCTGCACGCACGACCCACGTGGAGTTCCAGGTCTCAGGCAGCCTCTGGAACTGCCGTTCTGCTGCCAACAAGGCAGAGTTCATCTCAGCCTATGTTACCCTCCAGTCCCTCGACTTCTTGGCGCTGACGGAAACATGGATTACCACTGAAAACACTGCTACTCCTACTGCTCTCTCCTCGTCTGACCATGTGTTCTCGCATACCCCGAGAGCATCTGGTCAGCGGGGTGGTGGCACAGGAATCCTCATCTCTCCCAAGTGGACATTCTCTACTTTTCCCCTGACCCATCTGTCTATCTCCTCATTTGAATTCCATGCTGTCACAGTCACTAGCCCATTTAAGCTTAACATCCTTGTCATTTATCGCCCTCCAGGTTCCCTTGGAGAGTTCATCAATGAGCTTGACGCCTTGATAAGTTCCTTTCCTGAGGATGGCTCACCCCTCACAGTTCTGGGGGACTTCAACCTCCCTACGTCTACCTTTGACTCATTTCTCTCTGCCTCCTTCTTTCCACTCCTCTCCTCTTTTGACCTCACCCTCTCACCGTCCCCCCCTACTCACAAGGCAGGCAATACGCTTGACCTCATCTTTACTAGATGCTGTTCTTCTACTAATCTCACTGCAACTCCCCTCCATGTCTCCGACCACTACTTTGTATCCTTTTCTCTCTCGCTCTCCTCCAACACTACTCACTCTGCCCCTACTCAAATGGTAATGCGCCGTCGCAACCTTCGCTCTCTCTCTCCTCTTCCATACTATCATCTCTTCCCTCTGCTCAATCCTTCTCCCTCCAATCTCCTGATTCTGCCTCCTCAACCCTCCTCTCCTCCCTTTCTGCATCCTTTGACTCTCTATGTCCCCTATCCTCCCGGCCGGCTCGGTCCTCCCCTCCAGCTCCGTGGCTTGATGACTCATTACGAGCTCACAGAACAGGGCTCCGGGCAGCCGAGCGGAAATTGAGGAAAACTAGACTCCCTGCGGACCTGGCATCTTTTCACTCCCTCCTCTCTACATTTTCTTAATCTGTTTCTGCTGCTAAGGCCACTTTCTACCACTCTAAATTCCAAGCATCTGCCTCTAACCATAGGAAGCTCTTTGCCACCTTCTCCTCCCTGCTGAATCCTCCTCCCCCTCCCCCCCTCCTCCCTCTCTGTGGATGACTTCGTCAACCATTTTGAAAAGAAGGTTGACGACATCCGATCCTCGTTCGTTAAGGCAAATGACACTGCTGGTCCTGCTCACACTGCCCTACCCTATGCTTTGACTTCTTTCTCCCCTCTCTCTCCAGATAAAATCTTGCGACTTGTGACGGCCGGCCGCCCAACAACCTGCCCGCTTGACCCTATACCCTCCTCTCTTCTCCAGACCATCTCCGGTGACCTTCTCCCTTGCCTCACCTCGCTGATCAACTCATCCTTGACCGCTGGCTATGTCCCTTCCGTCTTCAAGAGAGCGAGAGTTGCACCCCTTCTCAAAAAACCAACACTCAATCCCTCTGATGTCAACAACTACAGACCAGTATCGCTTCTTTCTTTTCTCTCCAAAACTCTTGAGCGTGCCGTCTTTAGCCAACTCTCTTGCTATCTCTCTCAGAATTACCTTCTTGATCCAAACCAGTCAGGTTTCAAGACTGGTCATTCAACTGAGACTGCTCTTCTCTGTGTCATGGAGGCTCTCCACACTGCTAAAGCTAACTCTCTCTCCTCTGCTCTTGTCCTTCTAGACCTGTCTGCTGCCTTTGATACTGTGAACCATCAGATCCTCCTTTCCACCCTCTCCGAGCTGGGCATCTCCGGCGCAGCTCACTCTTGGATTGCGTCCTACCTGACCGGTCGCTCCTACCAAGTGGCGTGGCGAGAAGCTGTCTCCGCACCACGTGCTCTCACCACTGGTGTCCCCCAGGGCTCAGTTCTAGGCCCTCTCCTATTCTCGCTGTACACCAAGTCACTTGGCTCTGTCATATCCTCACATGGCCTCTCCTATCATTGCTACGCAGACGACACACAACTAATCTTCTCCTTTCCCCCTTCTGATAACCAGGTGGCGAATCCCATCTCTGCATGTGTGGCAGACATATCAGTGTGGATGACGGATCACCACCTCAAGCTGAACCTTGGCAAGGCGGAGATGCTCTTCCTCCTGGGGAAGGACTGCCCGTTCCATGATCTCGCCATCACGGTTGACAACTCCGTTGTGTCCTCCTCCCAGAGTGTGAAGAGCCTTGGCATGACCCTGGAAAGACTGGTCATGGCTCACATCAACAGCATAATCCCAGAAACCCTAGACCCACTCCAATTTGCATACCGCCCCAACAGATCCACAGATGATGCAATCTCTATCGCACTCCACACTGCCCTTTCCCACCTGGACAAGAGGAACACCTACGTGAGAATGCTATTCATTGACTACAGCTCAGCATTCAACACCATAGTGCCCTCTAAGCTCATCACTAAGCTAAGGATCCTGGGACTAAACACCTCCCTCTGCAACTGGATCCTGGACTTCCTGACGGGCCGCCCCCAGGTGGTAAGGGTAGGTAACAACACATCTGCCACACTGATCCTCAACACGGGGGCCCCTCAGGCCCTCCTGTACTCTCTGTTCACCCATGACTGCATGGCCAGGCACGACTCCAACACCATCATTAAGTTTGCCGACGACACAACAGTGGTAGGCCTGATCACCGACAACGATGAGACAGCCTATAGGGAGGAGGTCAGAGATCTGGCCGTGTGGTGCCAGGACAACAACCTCTCCCTCAACGTGACCAAGACAAAGGAGATGATTGTGGACTACAGGAAAAAAAAGAGGACTGAGCACGCCCCCATTCTCATCGACGGGGCTGTAGTGGAACAGGTTGAGAGCTTCAAGTTCCTTGGTGTCCACATCACCAACGAACTATCATGGTCCAAACACACCAAGACAGTCGTGAAGAGGGCACGACAAAGCCTATTCCCCCTCAGGAGACTAAAAAGATTTGGCATGGGTCCTCAGATCCTCAAAAAATTCTACAGCTGCACCATCGAGAGCATCCTGACTGGTTGCATCACCGCCTGGTATGGCAACTGCTTGGCCTCTGACCTCAAGGCACTACAGAGGGTAGTGCGTACGGCCCAGTACATCACTGGGGCAAAGCTCCCTGCCATCCAGGACCTCTATACCAGGCGGTGTCAGAGGAAGGCCCTCAAAATTGTCAAAGACTCCAGCCACCCTAGTCATAGACTGTTCTCTCTGCTACCGCACGGCAAGCGGTACCGGAGTGCCAAGTCTAGGTCCAAAAGACTTCTCAACAGCTTCTACCCCCAAGCCATAAGACTCCTGAACAGCTAATCATGGCTACCCGGACTATTTGCACTGCCCCCCCACCCCATCCTTTTTACGCTGCTGCTACTCTGTTAAGTATTTATGCATAGTCACTTTAACTCTACCCACATGTACATATTACCTCAACTACCTCAACTAGCCGGTGCCCCCGCACATTGACTCTGCAACGGTACCCCCCTGTATATATAGCCTCCCTACTGTCACTTTATTTTACTTCTGCTCTTTTTTTTTCTCAACACTTTTTTTGTTGTTTTATTCTTACTTTTTTTGTTTAAAATAAATGCACTGTTGGTTAAGGGCTGTAAGTAAGCATTTCACTGTAATGTCTGCACCTGTTGTATTCGGCGCATGTGACCAATAAAATTTGATTTGATTTGATTTGATTTGACAACACCCTGTCGTTCTCCGCTAACATCAAGGCGGTGACCCGATCCTGTAGGTTCATGCTCTACAACATTCGGAGAGTACAACCCTGCCTTACACAGGAAGCGGCACAGGTCCTAATCCAGGCACTTGTCATCTCCCGTCTGGATTACTGCAACTCGCTGTTGGCTGGGCTCCCTGCCTGTGCCATTAAACCCCTACAACTCATCCAGAATGCCGCAGCCCGTCTGGAGTTCAACCTTCCCAAGTTCTCTCACGTCACCCCGCTCCTCCGCACACTCCACTGGCTTCCAGTTGAAGCTCGCATCTGCTACAAGACCATGGTGCTTGCCTACGGAGCTGTGAGGGGAACGGCACCTCTGTACCTTCAGGCTCTGATCAGTCCCTACACCCAAACGAGGGCATTGCGTTCATCCACCTCTGGCCTGCTGGCTCCCCTACCTCAAAAAAACTTTGTAAAGTGGTTATCCCACTAGCTATAAGGTGAATGCACCAATTTGTAAGTCGCTCTGGAGAGCGTCTGCTAAATGACGTAAATGGAAATGGAAAGGGCAGTGTGGAGTGCAATAGAGATTGCATCATCTGTGGATCTGTTGGGGCGGTATGCAAATTGAAGTGGGTCCAGGGTTTCCATGAGTTTTGCAAAGTTTGTATAATCTCCAGTTTAACTGTATAGTTAGGTAGGCCTGTCATAGTTTAATACACTATATATGCAAAAGTATGTGGACATCCCTTCAAATTAGAGGATTAGCCTATTTCAGCCACACCCGTTGCTGACAGGTGTATAAAATCGAGCACACAGCCATGCAATCTCCATAGACAAACATTGGCAGTAGAATGGCCTTATTGAAGAGCTCACTGACTTTCTATGTGGCACCATCATAGGATGCCAGGTAGCTTAGTGGGTAAGAGCATTGTGCCAGTAACCGAAAGGTTGCTGGTTCTAATCCCCGAGCCGACTAGGTGAAAAAACTGTCGATGTGCCCTTAAGCAAGGCACTTAACCCTAATTGCTCCTGTAAGTCGCTCTGGATAAGAGCGTCTGCTAAATGACGTAAATGTAAATGTAATGCCACCTTTCCAACAAGTCAGTTCGTCAAATATCTGCCCTGCTAGAGCTGCCCTGTTCAACTGTAAGTGTTGTTATTGTGAAGTGGAAACGTCTAGGAGCAACAACGGCTCAGCCGCGAAGTGGTAGGCCACACAAGCTCACAGTACGGGACCGCCGAGTGCTGAAGCGCGTAGCGCGTAAAAATCGTCTGTCCTCGGTTGCAACACTCACTACCGAGTTCCAAACTGCCTCTGGTAGCAGTCAGCACAAGAACTGTTCGTCGGGAGCTTCATAAAATGGGTTTCCATGGCTGAGCAGCCGCACACAAGCCTGAGATCACCATGCGCAATGCCAAGCGTCGGCTGGAGTGGTGTAAAACTCGCCGCCATTGGACTCTGAAGCAGTGGAAACACGTTCTCTGGAGTGATGAATCACACTTCACCATCTGGCAGTCCGACGGACAAATCTGGGTTTGGCGGATGCCAGGAGTACGCTACCTGCCCCAATGCATAGTGCCAACTGTACATTTTGGTGGTGGAGGAATAATGGTCTGGGGCTGTTTTTCATGGTTCAGGCCCCTTAGTTCCAGTGAAGGGAAATCTTAACGCAACAGCACACAATGACATTCTAGATTATTCTGTGTTTCCAACTTTCTGACAAAGCCCGCACACTGTGCATTCGCAAAACTCAGCTTCAACTTGATTTCATGCATGAGAGAGTCTATTATTTACCCTCCCATTCTAGCTACAATGTCAGTTCAGTCCATTGTTGGTTACAGACGGCATTGTCCCCTACAAAGCATGCTGTGTTTTCCACCGACAAGGTGCATGTGATGCAGGAACCCCTCTTTAAACTTCTATTGGTCCATTTTTTCTGGGGGGGAGGGGTTAAAGTAGGTGGCGATAATGCACCATAGCGTTGGATGCCAACCACGATAAACCCCACAGAAGAAGAAGAGGCCTACCCACTTTTGGCCGTTCATGTCACGGGCCATAAACCGGTGCTCCACCGGTCAGCATAATCAGCATAATCGAATTCATCCATTGTTTCCAGCAGGACGGCCACTCCCCTTTCACTTCGGATTGGCTGCCGTGTCTTCACTCTCTCTCTGTCACCTCCAAGTTCCGTGTTGCAGCGTTTTCATTCAGGACTCTTCAAACCCCATTCAGGACTCTTGAAACCCGCCGTTCTCTACAGTCATGTCGGACCGAGGCTCTTTTGATACCAACGTGGTGACTTTAACCCGGTTTGTGCTGGAGGAAGGGAGGAAAGCGAAGGGGACGGGGGAGCTCACTACCCTGCTCAACTCGATGTGCACGGCCGTCAAAGCCATCTCCACTGCTGTGAGGAAGGCTGGCATCGCCAACCTGTAAGTAATGATCATCACAGTTAACGAACAAACAAATTAGGACTAGTCTGTCTATCTCTCATTGGAGGGAGGGAGGGAGCGAGAGAGACGGAGACAGAGAAAGTTTGTTGTTCAACAAGTCATTGTACAAGTAGCAATTTGTTTAGACTTATTCATAGACTAATGTCTTAGGGCTGTTTTACACAATCTACACACTGAATTAAGTTTCAGCTGCAACATATCCACGTAAGGGTCACAGGAGGTTGGTGACACCTTAATTGGGGAGGATGGGTTCGTGGTAATGGCTGGAATGGCATCAGTTGAATGAGAGAGAGAAAGCAAGCAGGGCATTCTATGCAATTAAAAAAACAAATTCAAATTGAAACAGCTATTAAAATTTGGCTAAAACTAATTGAATGTGTCATTGAACCAATTGTACTTTATGGCAGCGAGGTGTGGGGTCCACTTGCAAAACAAGATTTCACCCAATGGGATAAACACCCAATTGAAACCCTGCATAGTTCTGTAATATTCTCCTACATTATTATTCTGTCCAGAGGAAAACTACAAACAATGCATGCAGGGCAGAACTAGGCCAATATCCACTAATAATAGAAACTCAAAGAGCAATTAAGTTTTGGAAACATCTAAAATACAGTGACCCCCTCTCATATCATTACCAAGCCCTGCAATGCCAAGAGCCGAGCAAAGAAAAGAGTCCCCTCATCCAGCTGGTCCTGGGGCTGAGTTCACAAACCTGTTCTACTAACACACTGAAGCCTCAGGACCAGAACATCCAATCAATCAGAATAAAACAAATGACAAGTCAAAAGAAAACTACATTGCTTATTGGGAAACACAAGCACAAAGTAAAATGCAGTGCTATCTGGCCCTAAATAGACATTACACCATGGCAAACTATTTCACCATGGTTACTGATGAAAACCTTAGAAAACCCTTGACAAAGTACAGGCTCAGTGAGCCCAGCCTTGCCATTGAGAAGGGTAGACACAGGAAAACCTGGCTCCCTGTAGAGGAAAGGCTGTGCAACCACTGCACCACAGCAGAACCTGAGACAGAGCTGCATTTCCTGACAAAATGTCAAAAAATATAGAACAATAAGTGTATTTTCTCCAAAGGTTTCAAAGACCTCTCTGATGAGAATAGGCTACCCGTCCTGTTGGGGGAGGACGCAGAGAGCTGTGGGTTGGCAGAGCACTACATTTCTGCCTGCCATAAGATGAGGGACAGTGTCTGACAGACCAACCAACCTGCACATGTCCTCTATATTGTTATTGTTCAATGGTTATTTTGACCCGTGGTTATTGTTGTTACTGTTGTCCCGTTGACAAAATTGATTATAATGTTAATATTGTAAATCTCCAAAGTAAGCTTTGGCAATATGTACATTGTAGGATATTTGACCAATCATAATCGATTTAGCTCAACATAGGTCAAGTAAGTAGGTGGTACACACATAATACAGAATCACACTTCCTCATTTAAAAAATTGCAGTATCACGCTTGCTTGGCACATATTTCGTTATCTTTACATGTGGTAATGTGGACGTTTTTTTGTGAAAGAGCACTGGTCAACTGAAACCACCACATCCATCAACAGATTAGGACTAATAGAGAGGGGGGGACATACACCTTTCAAACTAATGTTTTTTCCACAAACCTTAACATCCCACCAACATTTTTCCGCCTTTTCTTTATATCTGAAAGGTGTTGCTGTTATCAAAGCATAAACTTTTATTTATGTGAACCGACCTAGAGAGACACGTGATCGTATACAAAGGTACAGAATGTTATATATATATACAGGTGTAGGTCTATAGGTCTGTAGGTGTATAGGTCTATATGTCTATAGGTCTATAGGTCTGTAGGTCTATAGGTCTGTAGGTCTGTAGGTCTATAGGTCTGTAGGTCTATAGGTCTGTAGGTCTATAGGTCTGTAGGTCTATAGGTCTGTAGGTCTGTAGGTCTATAGGTCTGTAGGTCTGTAGGTCTGTAGGTCTATAAGCCTATACAGAGCATTTGGAAAGTATTCAGACCCCTTGACTTTTTCCACATGTTGTTAGGTTACAGCCTTATTCTAAAATGGATTAAATAGTTTTTTCCCCTCATCAGTCTACACACAACACCCCATAATGACAAAGCAAAAAACGGTTTTTAGACATCGTCCGCATAGAGGTGGATCCGAGCATCACCAGCAGCAAGAGCGACATCATTGATATGCACAGAGAATAGTCGGCCCGAAAATTGAACCCTGTGGCACCCCCATAGACTGCCAGAGGTCCAGACAACAGGCCCTCCGATTTGACACATTGAACTCTATCTGAGAAGTAGTTGGTGAACCAGGCGAGGCAGTCATTTGAGAAACCAAGGCTATTTAGTCTGCCAATAAGAATGCGGTGGTTGACAGAGTCGAAAGCCTTGGCCAGGTCGATGAAGACGGCTGCACAGTACTGTCTTTTATCGATCGCGGTTATAATATCTTTTAGGACCTTGAGCGTGGCTGAGGTGCACCCATGACCAGCTCGGAAACCGGATTACATAGCGGAGAAGGTACGGTGGGATTCGAAATGGTCTGTGATATGTTTGTTAACTTGTCTTTCAAATACTTTCGAAAGGCAGGGCAGGATGGATATAAGTCTGTAACAGTTTGGATCTAGAGTGTCACCCCCTTTGAAGAGGGGGTTGACCGCGGCAGCTTTCCAATCTCTGGGGATCTCAGACGTTAGGAAAGAGAGGTTGAACAGGCTAGTAATAGGGGTTGTGACAATTTCGGCGGCTAATTTTAGAAAGAAAGGGTCCAGATTGTCTAGCCCAGCTGATTTGTAGGGGTCCAGATTTTTCAGATCTTTCAGAACATCAGCTGTCTGAATTTGTGTGAAGGAGAAGCGGGTGGGTCATTGGCAAGTTGCAGAGGAGGGTGCAGAGCTGGTGGCCGGGGTAGTGGTTGCCAGGTGGAAAGCATGGCCAGCCGTAGCAAAACGATTCAGGGCATTCAGGTTGAGCTGGGCTGGGGGCTCTACAGTGAAATAGTACGTCAACAAAACAAAGGAGCTGATCATGGACTTCAGGAAACAGCAGAGGGAGCACGCCCCTATCCACATTGACGGGACCGCAGTTGAGAAGGTGAAAAGCTTCAAGTTCCTTGGCGTACACGTCACTGACAATCTGAAATGGTTCACCCACACAGACAGTGTGGTGAAGAAGGCGCAACAGCGTCTCTTCAACCTCAGGAGGCTGAAGAAATTCGGCTTGGCACCTAAAACCCTCACAAACTTTACAGATGCACCATTGAGAGCATCCTGTCGGGCTGTATCACCGCCTGGTACGGCAACTGCACCACCGTACCATAATGACAGAAGTGAGTGCTACGGGGCGATAGTCATTTAGTTCAGTTGCCTTTGCTTTCTTGGGTACAGGAACAATGGTGGACATCATGAAGCATGTGGGGACAGCAGACTGGGATAGGGAGAGATTGAATATGTCCGTAACACACTCCAGCCAGCTGGTCTGCACATGCTCTGAGGACGCGGCTAGGGATGCCGTCTGGGCCAGCAGCCTTGCGGGGGTTAACACGCTTAAATGTCTTACTCATGTCGATCACGAAGAACGAGGACCCACAATCCTTGGGAGCGGGCCGCGTCGGTGGCACTGTGTTATCCTCAAAGCGGGCGAAGAGGGTGTTTTTAGCTTGTCCGGGAGCAAGACGTCGGTGTCGGCAACGTGGCTGGTTTTCCCTTTAATCTGTGATTGTCTGTAGACCCCGTCTCCTCTCCTCTTCCCAGGTATGGTATAGCGGGCACAACCAATGTGACAGGGGACCAGGTGAAGAAGCTGGACATCCTGTCTAACAACCTGGTGATCAACATGATCAAATCCTCCTTCACATCCTGTGTCCTGGTGTCAGAGGAGGACGACACCGCCATCATAGTAGAACCAGACAGACAGGTAACTAACGCTGTTGTTGTCCTGGTGTCAGAGGAGGACGACACCATCATAGTAGAACCAGACGAAGGTTGGTTATTGGAGTAAGAGTTGTTCTGGCAGCATTGCTGTTTAGAGCAGGGGTGGCCATCCCTCTGCTCGGGGGGGGGGGGCACCAGATAGTCCACATTTTGGTTCTATCCCTGCACTGATAAACATAATACAAATATTTGTTCCACTGGTCTCCTCCAGGGTAAATACGTGGTGTGTTTTGACCCTCTGGATGGCTCCTCCAACATCGACTGCTTGGTTTCAATCGGCACCATCTTCGCCATCTACAGAAAGGTATGTATTCTATAGGTTTCCATACATTATCTTTAACCAAACCAGAACGTGAACCCAGCGGTCGGTGTGTTTGACAAGGCTGGGTTTCTATAGGTGTTCTATGAAGTGCTTCACTGAGACCTGATGTATTTAGCTTTTATATGCATTTTACTGATCAAATCAATCAAGCAAATCGTCTGGTGTGTCTTCCAGATCACAGAGGATGACCCCTGTGAGAACGACGCACTGCAGCCTGGTAGAAACATCGTTGCCGCTGGATACGCCCTCTATGGCAGCGCCACCATGATGGTACTGTCCGCTGGGCAGGGGGTCAACTGCTTCATGTTGGACCCGGTCAGTAATATAATAATATAATATGCCATTTAGCAGACGCTTTTATCCAAAGCGACTTACAGTCACCCACTAACAGGCAGGGAGTCAACTACTGTCCCGGTGAGTACCGTCCTCTACCCACTACAGCTGCTATAAGTCTTACTGGATCATTCATGTTTATGGATCCATCTGTCTGTCAGGCCATAGGATCATTCATGTTTATGTGTCCATCTGTCTGTCAGGCCATAGGATCATTCATGTTTATGTGTCCATCTGTCTGTCAGGCCATAGGTGAGTTCATTCTGGTGGACAGGGATCTAAAGATCAAACCTAAAGGGAATATCTACAGTCTGAATGAAGGATATGCCAAATACTTTGACCCCGCTGTCACAGAGTACCTACAAAAGAAGAAGTTCCCCGAGGTACGCAAAACAAAGTAGTTCCCCGAGGTTGGGCTGGCATTTAGCCATCATCATCAAATTCAAATAACTGCCAAAATAAAGGAAACACCAACATAGTGTCTTAATAGGGTGTTGGGCCACCACGAGCCAGAACAGCTTCAATGCACCTTGGCATAGATTCTACAAGCGTCTGGAACTCTATTGGAGGGATGTGATACCGTTCTTCCACCAGAAATTCCATCATTTGGTGTTTTGTTGATGGTGGTGGAAAACGCTTCTATCCCTCATTTACTCAAGTGTTTCCTTTATTATGGCAGTTACCCGATAAAGTACTCTCTACTACATGGGTAGTACATCCTTACTGTAAAACCGGCAGTATACAGAACTGTTATAGGCTAACTATTTAGACTGTGTTTGTGGTTCAGGGCTAACCCTTACTCTGTGTCTCAGGATGGCAGTGCCCCGTACGGTGCCCGCTACGTGGGTTCTATGGTAGCAGACGTCCACAGGACCCTGGTCTACGGAGGAATCTTCCTCTACCCTGCTAATGTCAAGAGCCCCGAGGGAAAGGTGGGCCCTAACCCCTGACCTTTAACCCTCTCAAGGGAAAGATGGGAAGATGTTGCTCTCATGGTTCTGTAGCTAGTTTAGTTTCCTCATGTTGAGGGGAACAATGTGATCAATGTGTGTCCATCTCCTCTATTGCTTAAAGCAGAAGAGATGGAGCTGCTGGGGAAATAGGAAACGGCAGTGGTGTTCTACTCTTGGCATGTCACAAGAGTGATGTCTTCAGAACAGTGAAGGTTATGTGTAAGGATGTGGTTCTATTGAATAATATATTTTCCTTTATTTTCCCCTAACCCTCCCACCCCTCCCCTAATTGGAGTAAACTAATGGACAACAACACTTAGGCTTCTACTTCCAGTTTATACATACTATACTGAACAAAAATGGGATGGTTGTATCAACCATGTACAGTGAGGGAAAAAAAGTATTTGATCCCCTGCTGATTTTGTACGTTTGCCCACTGACAAAGACATGATCAGTCTATAATTTTAATGGTAGGTTTATTTGAACAGTGAGAGACAGAATAACAACAGAAAAATCCAGAAAAACGCATGTCAAAAGTTTTATAAATTGATTTGCATTTTATTGAGGGAAATAAGTATTTTGACACAGCTGTACATTCTTTGGTCGTTAAATGAAACTGGTATACTTTTTTTCATTTATCACAATTTTCTTTAACCAATTTTGGTCTTTAATGCAGGGCCAACAGACAAGTTCCCCCTTCCATTTGCAGTAATGTTGCAATCAGTTGGTTGTAATTTTGGATAGAGCAGACATTTCCATATTCTTTGATCAATTAGTAGATTTGAGTTTAACCATACTATTTGTTGGAATATTTGGTATTTTCTGGTTGATTAAACTGAAATTGCAACCAACTTTCTATGGCTTGTTTTAAAAATAGCGATATTCTGGAGATTATTTCATTTTCAAATAACCGAAAGTGAGAGGTTGTAATCTGAATAAAGGGAAAAAGGCCGTTCCTGAACATGGGTTGAGACATTCTTACTAATTTGCTGGAAAACCAGTTTGGATTTAAGTACAACTTTTTTTGTGTGACTGAGGCCTTTAGTGAGAGGTCTAACGCTTTAATATTTAATAATTTCAGCCCTCTGAATTCATATTAATTATATAAATAGGCAGTTTTTTTTAGTGATCCAATACGTAATATAGTGTACTTATCATAATTTGGTTGTAATCCAGAAAGGTTAGAAAAATTATCTAGATCCTTTATGAGGCTGTGGAGGAATTGAAGTTGTGGATTTAAAAGAAGATGAATCATCAGCGTACAATGACGCCTTTGTTTTTAAGGCCTGGATTTCTAACCCCTTGATATTATTGTTGTTTCTGATTTTAATAGCTAACATTTCGATGGCCATAATAAATAGATATGCCGATAGTGGACAACCTTGTTTCACTCCTCTTGACAGTTTAAATGTTCCAGGCATTTATATATAAATTCCAGTCGTACTTCATCAAAGGCCTTTTCAAAGTCAGCTATGAATACCAGGCCATTATGAACACCTGCTCTTTCCATGATATAGACTATCCAGGTGAAAGCTTATTCATGTCACTTGTTAAATCCACTTCAATCAGTGTAGATGAAGGGGAGGAGACGGGTTAAAGAAGGATTTTTAAGCCTTGAGACAATTGAGACATGGATTGTGTATGTGTGCCATTCAGAGGGTGAATGGGCATGACAAAATATTTAAGTGCCTTTGAACAGGTTCTGGTAGTAGGTGCCAGGCTCACTGGTTTATGTCAAGAACTGCAACGCTGCTGGGTTTTTCACAATCAACAGTTTCCTGTGTGTATCAAGAATGGTCCACCACCCAAAGGACATCCAGCCAACTTGACACAACTGTGGGAAGCATTGGAGTCAACATGGGCCAGCATCCCTGTGGAATGCTTTTGACACCTTGTAGAGTCCATGACCCAACAAATTGAGTCTGTTCTGAGGGAAAAAGGGGGTGCAACTCAATATTAGGAGGGTGTTCCTAATGTTTTGTCCACAGTGTATATGAACATGTATATAATAATATGAATCTGTGTTCTAGCTGCGTCTGCTGTATGAGTGCAACCCCATGGCGTTCATCATCGAGCAGGCGGGCGGCATGGCAACCACAGGAAGTCAGAACGTCCTGGACATCCAGCCAATCAACATCCACCAGAGAGTTCCCGTGGTGCTGGGGTCACCTAGCGACGTCCAGGAGTACCTGGAGATATACCAAAAACACCAGGCCAACAACGGCAACTAGGGACCCCACACACACACACACACACACACTCCCGAGCGAGATGGCAAGCAGACAGGTACACACTCCCTATGTGAAGACCAAAGACCATTATAAACCAATAGACCAAAGATCCACACATTCCCCTATCACTTATCCGAGACCCAATGGGATCAGCATGCTGTTGACCAAGAGACCAAAGATCCACCGACACTCCATAACCATCAACCACTAGACCGAAGACCAAAGACACACCCCCAAGCCTCACCACCCAGACCAGAGACCAAAGAACAAGAAGAAAACCAAGATGGCCACCTATGACTTCCCATCCTGGACCAGCAACCGGAGGGGGAAGAGACCATTTCCCCTCATTCCTTCATTGTCATTTATTTTAAAGGAATTTGCAGACAACTTTGCAGTATCCTCTCGGACCACTATTGGCCCCCAGACCACAGGTTGGGAACCACTGCATTAAATATTACCATGAATATTTATCAGTACTACTAAATATCAGACAGACCTAATGTTACATCAGACAGACCTAATGTTACATCAGACAGACCTAATGTTACCCCTATGCAGTACATAAAATATGTGCCTTGACTCAGATATTGTTTGGGATGTTGAAGCATGTGATTAATAAACCGTGGGGACGACGTACCAAACAGAATGTTGTATCTTTAGAATTCCATTTCACCACCTATATACAACACCAGGGGCCTAGAAGGATGAGAGCGGAGGGGAGAGAGTTAGGTTCAGCAGTTCCCTATATACAACACCAGGGGCCTAGAAGGATGAGAGCGGAGGGGAGAGAGTTAGGTTCAGCGGTTCCCTATATACATCACCAGGGGCCTAGAAGGATGAGAGCGGAGGGGAGAGAGTTAGGTTCAGCGGTTCCCTATATACAACACCAGGGGCCTAGAAGGATGAGAGCGGAGGGGAGAGAGTTAGGTTCAGCGGTTCCATTTCACCACCTATATACAACACCAGGGGCCTAGAAGGATGAGAGCGGAGGGGAGAGAGTTAGGTTCAGCGGTTCCCTATATACAACACCAGGGGCCTAGAAGGATGAGAGCGGAGGGGAGAGAGTTAGGTTCAGCGGTTCCCTATATACATCACCAGGGGCCTAGAAGGATGAGAGCGGAGGGGAGAGAGTTAGGTTCAGCGGTTCCCTATATACAACACCAGGGGCCTAGAAGGATGAGAGAGTTAGGTTCAGCAGTTCCCTATATACAACACCAGGGGCCTAGAAGGATGAGAGCGGAGGGGAGAGAGTTAGGTTCAGCGGTTCCCTATATACATCACCAGGGGCCTAGAAGGATGAGAGCGGAGGGGAGAGAGTTAGGTTCAGCGGTTCCATTTCACCACCTATATACAACACCAGGGGCCTAGAAGGATGAGAGCGGAGGGGAGAGAGTTAGGTTCAGCGGTTCCCTATATACAACACCAGGGGCCTAGAAGGATGAGAGCGGAGGGGAGAGAGTTAGGTTCAGCGGTTCCCTATATACACCAGGGGCCTAGAAGGATGAGAGCAGAGGGGAGAGAGTTAGGTTCAGCGGTTCCCTATATACAACACCAGGGGCCTAGAAGGATGAGAGCGGAGGGGAGAGAGTTAGGTTCAGCGGTTCCCTATATACAACACCAGGGAACTAGAAGGATGAGAGCAGAGGGGAGAGAGTTAGGTTCAGCGGTTCCCTATATACAACACCAGGGGCCTAGAAGGATGAGAGCAGAGGGGAGAGAGGTAGGTTCAGCAGTTCCCTATATACAACACCAGGGGCCTAGAAGGATGAGAGCAGAGGGGAGAGAGTTAGGTTCAGCGGTTCCCTATATACAACACCAGGGGCCTAGAAGGATGAGAGCAGAGGGGAGAGAGTTAGGTTCAGCGGTTCCCTATATACATCACCAGGGGCCTAGAAGGATGAGAGCGGAGGGGAGAGAGTTAGGTTCAGCGGTTCCCCATATACAACACCAGGGGCCTAGAAGGATGAGAGCAGAGGGGAGAGAGTTAGGTTCAGCGGTTCCCTATATACACCAGGGGCCTAGAAGGATGAGAGCGGAGCGGAGAGAGATAGGTTCAGCGGTTCCCTATATACAACACCAGGGGCCTAGAAGGATGAGAGCAGAGGGGAGAGAGTTAGGTTCAGCGGTTCCCTATATACAACACCAGGGGCCTAGAAGGATGAGAGCGGAGGGGAGGGAGTTAGGTTCAGCGGTTCCATTTCACCACCTATATACAACACCAGGGGCCTAGAAGGATGAGAGCGGAGGGGAGAGAGGTAGGTTCAGCGGTTCCCTATATACAACACCAGGGGCCTAGAAGGATGAGAGCGGAGGGGAGAGAGTTAGGTTCAGCGGTTCCCTATATACACCAGGGGCCTAGAAGGATGAGAGCGGAGCGGAGAGAGTTAGGTTCAGCGGTTCCCTATATACAACACCAGGGGCCTAGAAGGATGAGAGCAGAGGGGAGAGAGTTAGGTTCAGCGGTTCCCTATATACAACACCAGGGAACTAGAAGGATGAGAGCAGAGGGGAGAGAGTTAGGTTCAGCGGTTCCCTATATACAACACCAGGGGCCTAGAAGGATGAGAGCAGAGGGGAGAGAGGTAGGTTCAGCAGTTCCCTATATACATCACCAGGGGCCTAGAAGGATGAGAGCGGAGGGGAGAGAGTTAGGTTCAGCGGTTCCCTATATACATATACAACACCAGGGAACTAGAAGGATGAGAGCAGAGGGGAGAGAGTTAGGTTCAGCGGTTCCCTATATACAACACCAGGGGCCTAGAAGGATGAGAGCAGAGGGGAGAGAGGTAGGTTCAGCAGTTCCCTATATACAACACCAGGGGCCTAGAAGGATGAGAGCAGAGGGGAGAGAGTTAGGTTCAGCGGTTCCCTATATACAACACCAGGGGCCTAGAAGGATGAGAGCAGAGGGGAGAGAGTTAGGTTCAGCGGTTCCCTATATACATCACCAGGGGCCTAGAAGGATGAGAGCGGAGGGGAGAGAGTTAGGTTCAGCGGTTCCCTATATACATCACCAGGGGCCTAGAAGGATGAGAGCGGAGGGGAGAGAGTTAGGTTCAGCGGTTCCCTATATACATCACCAGGGGCCTAGAAGGATGAGAGCGGAGGGGAGAGAGTTAGGTTTAGCGGTTCCCTATAAACAACACCAGGGGCCTAGAAGGATGAGAGCAGAGGGGAGAGAGTTAGGTTCAGCGGTTCCCTATATACATCACCAGGGGCCTAGAAGGATGAGAGCAGAGGGGAGAGAGTTAGGTTCAGCGGTTCCCTATATACAACACCAGGGGCCTAGAAGGATGAGAGCGGAGGGGAGAGAGTTAGGTTCAGCGGTTCCCTATATACAACACCAGGGGCCTAGAAGGATGAGAGCGGAGGGGAGAGAGTTAGGTTCAGCGGTTCCCTATATACATCACCAGGGGCCTAGAAGGATGAGAGCAGAGGGGAGAGAGTTAGGTTCAGCGGTTCCCTATATACAACACCAGGGGCCTAGAAGGTTGAGAGCGGAGGGGAGAGAGTTAGGTTCAGCGGTTCCCTATATACAACACCAGGGGCCTAGAAGGATGAGAGCGGAGGGGAGAGAGTTAGGTTCAGCGGTTCCCTATATACATCACCAGGGGCCTAGAAGGATGAGAGCGGAGGGGAGAGAGGTAGGTTCAGCGGTTCCATTTCACCACCTATATACAACACCAGGGGCCTAGAAGGATGAGAGCAGAGGGGAGAGAGGTAGGTTCAGCGGTTCCCTATATACATCACCAGGGGCCTAGAAGGATGAGAGCGGAGGGGAGAGAGTTAGGTTCAGCGGTTCCCTATATACAACACCAGGGGCCTAGAAGGATGAGAGCGGAGGGGAGAGAGTTAGGTTCAGCGGTTCCCTATATACATCACCAGGGGCCTAGAAGGATGAGAGCAGAGGGGAGAGAGTTAGGTTCAGCGGTTCCCTATATACAACACCAGGGGCCTAGAAGGTTGAGAGCGGAGGGGAGAGAGTTAGGTTCAGCGGTTCCCTATATACAACACCAGGGGCCTAGAAGGATGAGAGCGGAGGGGAGAGAGTTAGGTTCAGCGGTTCCCTATATACATCACCAGGGGCCTAGAAGGATGAGAGCGGAGGGGAGAGAGGTAGGTTCAGCGGTTCCATTTCACCACCTATATACAACACCAGGGGCCTAGAAGGATGAGAGCAGAGGGGAGAGAGGTAGGTTCAGCGGTTCCCTATATACATCACCAGGGGCCTAGAAGGATGAGAGCGGAGGGGAGAGAGTTAGGTTCAGCGGTTCCCTATATACAACACCAGGGGCCTAGAAGGATGAGAGCGGAGGGGAGAGAGTTAGGTTCAGCGGTTCCATTTCACCACCTATATACAACACCAGGGGCCTAGAAGGATGAGAGCAGAGGGGAGAGAGTTAGGTTCAGCGGTTCCCTATATACAACACCAGGGGCCTAAAAGGATGAGAGCGGAGGGGAGAGAGTTAGGTTCAGCGGTTCCCTATATACATCACCAGGGGCCTAGAAGGATGAGAGCGGAGGGGAGAGAGTTAGGTTCAGCGGTTCCCTATATACAACACCAGGGGCCTAGAAGGATGAGAGCAGAGGGGAGAGAGTTAGGTTCAGCGGTTCCCTATATACATCACCAGGGGCCTAGAAGGATGAGAGCGGAGGGGAGAGAGTTAGGTTCAGCGGTTCCCTATATACAACACCAGGGGCCTAGAAGGATGAGAGCGGAGGGGAGAGAGTTATGTTCAGCGGTTCCCTATATACAACACCAGGGGCCTAGAAGGATGAGAGCAGAGGGGAGAGAGTTAGGTTCAGCGGTTCCCTATATACAACACCAGGGGCCTAGAAGGATGAGAGCGGAGGGGAGAGAGTTAGGTTCAGCGGTTCCCTATATACATCACCAGGGGCCTAGAAGGATGAGAGCGGAGGGGGGAGAGTTAGGTTCAGCGGTTCCCTATATACATCACCAGGGGCCTAGAAGGATGAGAGCGGAGGGGAGAGAGTTAGGTTCAGCGGTTCCCTATATACATCACCAGGGGCCTAGAAGGATGAGAGCGGAGGGGAGAGAGTTAGGTTCAGCGGTTCCCTATATATATCACCAGGGGCCTAGAAGGATGAGAGCAGAGGGGAGAGAGTTAGGTTCAGCGGTTCCCTATATACGTCACCAGGGGCCTAGAAGGATGAGAGCGGAGGGGAGAGAGTTAGGTTCAGCGGTTCCCTATATACAACACCAGGGGCCTAGAAGGATGAGAGCAGAGGGGAGAGAGTTAGGTTCAGCGGTTCCATTTCACCACCTATATACAACACCAGGGGCCTAGAAGGATGAGAGCAGAGGGGAGAGAGTTGGGTTCAGCGGTTCCCTATATACATCACCAGGGGCCTAGAAGGATGAGAGCGGAGGGGAGAGAGTTAGGTTCAGCGGTTCCCTATATACATCACCAGGGGCCTAGAAGGATGAGAGCAGAGGGGAGAGAGGTTGGTTCAGCGGTTCCCTATATACAACACCAGGGGCCTAGAAGGATGAGAGCAGAGGGGAGAGAGTTAGGTTCAGCGGTTCCCTATATACAACACCAGGGGCCTAGAAGGATGAGAGCAGAGGGGAGAGAGTTAGGTTCAGCGGTTCCCTATATACAACACCAGGGGCCTAGAAGGATGAGAGCAGAGGGGAGAGAGTTAGGTTCAGCGGTTCCATTTCACCACCTATATACAACACCAGGGGCCTAGAAGGATGAGAGCGGAGAGGAGAGAGGTAGGTTCAGCGGTTCCCTATATACAACACCAGGGGCCTAGAAGGATGAGAGCAGAGGGGAGAGAGTTAGGTTCAGCGGTTCCCTATATACAACACCAGGGGCCTAGAAGGATGAGAGCGGAGGGGAGAGAGTTAGGTTCAGCGGTTCCCTATATACAACACCAGGGGCCTAGAAGGATGAGAGCGGAGGGGAGAGAGTTAGGTTCAGCGGTTCCCTATATACAACACCAGGGGCCTAGAAGGATGAGAGCGGAGGGGAGAGAGTTAGGTTCAGCGGTTCCCTATATACATCACCAGGGGCCTAGAAGGATGAGAGCGGAGGGGAGAGAGTTAGGTTCAGCGGTTCCCTATATACATCACCAGGGGCCTAGAAGGATGAGAGCGGAGGGGAGAGAGGTAGGTTCAGCGGTTCCATTTCACCACCTATATACAACACCAGGGGCCTAGAAGGATGAGAGCAGAGGGGAGAGAGTTAGGTTCAGCGGTTCCCTATATACAACACCAGGGGCCTAGAAGGATGAGAGCAGAGGGGAGAGAGTTAGGTTCAGCGGTTCCCTATATACAACACCAGGGGCCTAGAAGGATGAGAGCGGAGGGGAGAGAGTTAGGTTCAGCGGTTCCCTATATACAACACCAGGGGCCTAGAAGGATGAGAGCGGAGGGGAGAGAGTTAGGTTCAGCGGTTCCCTATATACAACACCAGGGGCCTAGAAGGATGAGAGCGGAGGGGAGAGAGTTAGGTTCAGCGGTTCCCTATATACAACACCAGGGGCCTAGAAGGATGAGAGCGGAGGGGAGAGAGTTAGGTTCAGCGGTTCCCTATATACAACACCAGGGGCCTAGAAGGATGAGAGCAGAGGGGAGAGAGTTAGGTTCAGCGGTTCCCTATATACATCACCAGGGGCCTAGAAGGATGAGAGCGGAGGGGAGAGAGTTAGGTTCAGCGGTTCCCTATATACAACACCAGGGGCCTAGAAGGATGAGAGCGGAGGGGAGAGAGTTAGGTTCAGCGGTTCCATTTCACCACCTATATACAACACCAGGGGCCTAGAAGGATGAGAGCGGAGGGGAGAGAGTTAGGTTCAGCGGTCCATTTCACCCCTATATACAACACCAGGGGCCTAGAAGGATGAGAGCAGAGGGGAGAGAGTTAGGTTCAGCGGTTCCCTATATACAACACCAGGGGCCTAGAAGGATGAGAGCTGAGGGGAGAGAGTTAGGTTCAGCGGTTCCCTATATACATCACCAGGGGCCTAGAAGGATGAGAGCGGAGGGGAGAGAGTTAGGTTCAGCGGTTCCCTATATACAACACCAGGGGCCTAGAAGGATGAGAGCAGAGGGGAGAGAGGTAGGTTCAGCGGTTCCATTTCACCACCTATATACAACACCAGGGGCACGTTCGCGACACGTTCATGGTCTGACATATAGAGGGTACCACGTCTGGTCTATTCATGGCATTTCTATCTGCGACGTTCGACAACGTTTGCCAACTAAGTGGGCCCAGTAGCGGTCGGATGCTCTTAAATGAACAGCAAAGTTAAACCAGACTGATAGACAATCAATGGGCCACCTAACAACATATCACTGAGTATTATATTATTATTATGATGACTAGATATTTTCTCTGCAAACCAATGATTCTCACAACACTCATTTGGACAACTTTCCTTTAGGTCAAATAAACGGAGACTCATCACAATAGTTTTCATGATGCCTCAGATGAGGACAGAGTGTACACTAGAGGACAGAGTGTACACTAGAGGACAGAGTGTACACTAGAGGACAGAGTGTACACTAGAGGACAGAGTGTACACTAGAGGACAGAGTGTACACTAGAGGACAGAGTGTACACTAGAGGACAGAGTGTACACTAGAGACCGCGTGCGGTCACTAGGAGCCGACCTTAACACTAAAGGTCAACTGAAGAGCAGGCAGACGCGGTGGCGGTTCCTTGAACTACTCCGGCATGAGTCTGCAGGATGAGTCGGCTGCTGCTCCTCCTGACAGTGAGTCGGCTGCTGTTCCAGTGAGTCGGCTGCTGCTCCTCCTGACAGTGAGTCGGCTGCTGTTCCAGTGAGTCGGCTGCTGCTCCTCCTGACAGTGAGTCGGCTGCTGTTCCAGTGAGTCGGCTGCTGCTCCTCCTGACAGTGAGTCGGCTGCTGTTCCAGTGAGTCTGCTGCTGTTCCAGTGAGTCTGCTGCTGTTCCAGTGAGTCGGCTGCTGTTCCAGTGAGTCTGCTGCTGTTCTTATAGTGAGTCGGCTGCTGTTCCAGTGAGTCGGCTGCTGTTCCAGTGAGTCGGCTGCTGTTCCAGTGAGTCTGCTGCTGTTCCAGTGAGTCTGCTGCTGTTCCAGTGAGTCGGCTGCTGCTCCTCCTGACAGTGAGTCGGCTGCTGTTCCAGTGAGTCTGCTGCTGTTCCAGTGAGTCTGCTGCTGTTCCAGTGAGTCGGCTGCTGTTCCAGTGAGTCTGCTGCTGTTCTTATAGTGAGTCGGCTGCTGTTCCAGTGAGTCGGCTGCTGTTCCAGTGAGTCGGCTGCTGTTCCAGTGAGTCTGCTGCTGTTCCAGTGAGTCTGCTGCTGTTCCAGTGAGTCTGCTGCTGTTCTTATAGTGAGTCGGCTGCTGTTCCAGTGAGTCGGCTGCTGTTCCAGTGAGTCTGCTGCTGTTCCAGTGAGTCGGCTGCTGTTCCAGTGAGTCGGCTGCTGTTCCAGTGAGTCTGCTGCTGTTCCAGTGAGTCTGCTGCTGTTCTTATAGTGAGTCGGCTGCTGTTCCAGTGAGTCGGCTGCTGTTCCAGTGAGTCTGCTGCTGTTCCAGTGAGTCTGCTGCTGTTCCAGTGAGTCTGCTGCTGTTCCAGTGAGTCTGCTGCTGTTCTTATAGTGAGTCGGCTGCTGTTCCAGTGAGTCTGCTGCTGTTCCAGTGAGTCTGCTGCTGTTCTTATAGTGAGTCGGCTGCTGTTCCAGTGAGTCGGCTGCTGTTCCAGTGAGTCTGCTGCTGTTCCAGTGAGTCAGCTGCTGTTCCAGTGAGTCGGCTGCTGTTCCAGTGAGTCTGCTTCACTCTCAACCCCTTCAGTCAAACTTTCCTTTGTCTCGATGTGAGAGAATTGCATGATGGCATGCATGTTGAGGTTCTCTAACCGTAACATGTACTGTAATAACCATTCTGGGTGAATATCTACCCACTCATGTTTAGGAAGTTCTTACAAACCCCAAAAAGTCATGTCTAGTGAAAAGTTGAAATCTCAGAGAAAGTATTGAAGACAGACAGTCATCAAACAGACCCTACAGTCATAGACATCATGATTCAATGTGTCATATCTGGATGACATTACAATCCCTGGCCCTATTAAAGACCGGTTAACTGTGTGAAGGGTTGCTAGGTAACAGGGAGGTGTCTCTATAATCCAATAGCAGCCTACTTTACCTACACATCCTTCTGGCGTGGGCGTGTCTTATACATGGTAAACCCTAGCCCTGGGAACAGCTATTAAAGACCGGTTGCTAGGTAACAACCCTGGGAGCAGCTATTAAAGACTGGTTGCTAGGTAACGACCCTGGGAACAGCTATTAAAGACCGGTTGCTAGGTAACGACCCTGGGAACAGCTATTAAAGACCGGTTGCTAGGTAACGACCCTGGGAACAGCTAGATGTCTCAACCCCCTGATGTTAGGGTGTGGTTTCCTGGACATCGATAAAGTCCTGGAGAAAATCATTTTCAATAGAGATTCTCCATTAAGCTTGTTTTTAAGTCCAGGGCTAGGCCTGTGTCTGGAAAACCGCCCCAAAATGTGTTGTTTTGCTTGCATCCAATAGCCAACACTGGTATGATGAAGGAATATTCTACTGACATAGGCCTATTCTACAGAAAAACACCTCAATGTTTGGGCAACAACTTGCGTGATAAGGAAGTGGTCTGTGTTTAACTTCTGTCTTAGAGAGACCACACACACACACACACACACACACACACACGTCCGGCTGTCCGTCTGTCACAGAAGGTTTGCTGTCACTCGATCCCCCCTCTCTCCTCATCACAAATGTAACCCTGGGGTTCATCCATGCTGTAGGATATAAGAGGACCTTCTCTGTAACAACCACACCTATCCTTGTGGAGACCTAAAATTGATTTCCATTCAAAATCCTATTTAGCCTAACCCTAATTCTAACCTTAAACCTAACCCCTAAGCCTAAAATAGCCTTTGTCCTTGTGGGGTCCTGGGAAATGTCCCCAGGAAGGAGAATTGTCCTTGTTTAACTGTCCTTGTGGGGACTTTAGGGGATTACCAGTCCACACACGCTCTGCCTCTTCCCCGAACTCTGAGATCGACACGGATGTGTGGACCTAACCCGGTTTGTGATGGAGACAGGTCGCAGGTCGCCAGGTCAAGGGCTGGACAGTAGAGCTAACCCAGCTGATTTAACAGTCTGCTGTAACTCAGTTGATAGAGCATGGCATTTGCAACGCCAGGGTTGTGGGTTCGATTCCCACAGGGGGTATGAAAAAAATAATGTATGCACTAACTGTAAGTCGCTCTGGATAAGAGCGTCTGCTAAATGACTAAAATGTAAAATGTAAATGTAATGCTGACATCCATCAAAGATTCCATTTGGAATCAACCAACGCTTGAAACCCTAGGCCTATATGTATTGTCTATTTCTAGTTGAACCCTGGGTTGAATTGAAACAATAGCTCTGTTTAGCGAGCTATTTAATTATTCAGTTTGTGGGCAATTAGACATTCAATAGATACAACTACTTATAATGCACATATGAAAATCAGAATTGGCACACAGATCGTTAGGAATGGCAGGATAAATAGTAAATTGGCACCCAAGCTCTGCTCTAGGGCACCTTTACTCCACACGCAGAAACACTAACAAAGCCCTCCCTCATCCTCCCTTTGGCAATTCAGACCATAACTCTATCCTCCTACTTCTTGTTTACAAGCAAAAACTCAAACAGGAAGTACCAGTGACACTGTCAATATGGAAGTGGTCAGATGAAGCGGATGCTAAGCTACAGGACTGTTTCTCTACCACAGACTGGAATATGTTCCGGATTCATCCGATGACCTTGAGGAGTTTAACCGCATCAGTCACCGGCTTCATTAATAAGTGCATCGATGACGTCATCAGTGACTGTAGAACACACATTCAACAGGTTAATACGACAACACATTCATCACATTAGGCAAGTCTCACTTCAGCCCAAAGCACATGCACATACGTGCACGACAGCAATCAAATGGTATACACTAGCTCAAATGGTATACACTAGCTCAAATGGTATACACTAGCTCAAATGGTATACACTAGCTCAAATGGTATACACTAGCTCAAATGGTATACACTAGCTCAAATGGTATACACTAGCTCAAATGGTATACACTAGTGGATCATTAATAAATTCCTTATTTAAACAGAAGAGTCCAAGTGAATGTTGGACCTGACTGACACCTACACATGCCTGTTTACCTCTCATTATGGATATGATGTTGTTTTGACTCCAGAGAGAAGCATTACCTCTCGTTATGGATATGATGTTGTTTTGACTCCAGAGAGAAGCATTACCTCTCGTTGTGGATATGATGTTGTTTTGACTCCAGAGAGAAGCATTACCTCTCGTTATGGATATGATGTTGTTTTGACTCCAGAGAGAAGCATTACCTCTCGTTATGGATATGATGTTGTTTTGACTCCAGAGAGAAGCATTACCTCTCGTTGTGGATATGATGTTGTTTTGACTCCAGAGAGAAGCATTACCTCTCGTTGTGGATATGATGTTGTTTTGACTCCAGAGAGAAGCATTACCTCTCGTTGTGGATATTATGTTGTTTTGACTCCAGAGAGAAGCATTACCTCTCGTTATGGATATGATGTTGTTTTGACTCCAGAGAGAAGCATTACCTCTCGTTATGGATATGATGTTGTTTTGACTCCAGAGAGAAGCAGATGCAGAGTTTAAAGGCCCAGTGCAGTGATATACTGTATATAAAACATGTTCCTGTGAAATGGTGTAAATGATGATAATGCCCTTTTAGTATAAGAGCTGTTTGAAAAGACCGCCTGAAATTTCTGCCTGTTTTGGTGGGATGAAGTTTTGGCCTGATACTCAAACGGATGCATTTACACTCACTCCCATGTAAACATGATCTAATGCATCTTTACATGTCTGTCTCCAAACACTTGATAACAAGACCACTGCAGCGTTCAATGTCAGTGGTGTGTGCCTCCTCAGCGGTGTGTGCCTCCTCAGCGGTGTGTGCCTCCTCAGCGGTGTGTGCCTCCTCAGAGTGTGTGCCTCCTCAGAGTGTGTGCCTCCTCAGAGTGTGTGCCTCCTCAGAGTGTGTGCCTCCTCAGAGTGTGTGCCTCCTCAGCGGTGTGTACCTCCTCAGCGGTGTGTGCCTCCTCAGCGGTGTGTGCCTCCTCAGCCTCCTCAGCGGTGTGTGCCTCCTCAGCGGTGTGTGCCTCCTCAGAGTGTGTGCCTCCTCAGCGGTGTGTGCCTCCTCAGAGTGTGTGCCTCCTCAGAGTGTGTGCCTCCTCAGAGTGTGTGCCTCCTCAGAGTGTGTGCCTCCTCAGCGGTGTGTGCCTCCTCAGCGGTGTGTGCCTCCTCAGAGTGTGTGCCTCCTCAGCGGTGTGTACCTCCTCAGCGGTGTGTGCCTCCTCAGCGGTGTGTGCCTCCTCAGCCTCCTCAGCGGTGTGTGCCTCCTCAGAGTGTGTGCCTCCTCAGCGGTGTGTGCCTCCTCAGCGGTGTGTTTCTCCTCAGCGGTGTGTGCCTCCTCAGAGTGTGTGCCTCCTCAGAGTGTGTGCCTCCTCAGCGGTGTGTGTCTTCTCGGACATCTTCAACCTGGCCCAGCCTGTAGTCCTCACCTGCTTTCAGGAGACCACCATCGTCCCCTTTATAATCAACCTGTCCCAGCCTGTAGTCCTCACCTGCTTTCAGGAGACCACCATCGTCCCCTTTATAATCAACCTGTCCCAGCCTGTAGTCCTCACCTGCTTTCAGGAGACCACCATCGTCCCCTTTATAATCAACCTGTCCCAGCCTGTAGTTGTCAGGTTCGAGCGTCTTCAACCTGTCCCAGCCTGTAGTTGTCAGGTTCGAGCGTCTTCAACCTGTCCCAGCCTGTAGTTGTCAGGTTCGAGCGTCTTCAACCTGTCCCAGCCTGTAGTTGTCAGGTTCGAGCGTCTTCAACCTGTCCCAGCCTGTAGTTGTCAGGTTCGAGCGTCTTCAACCTGTCCCAGCCTGTAGTTGTCAGGTTCGAGCGTCTTCAACCTGTCCCAGCCTGTAGTTGTCAGGTTCGAGCGTCTTCAACCTGGCCCAGCCTGTAGTTGTCAGGTTCGAGCGTCTTCAACCTGTCCCAGCCTGTAGTTGTCAGGTTCGAGCGTGGATGTGGTGTGGAATCAAGAGCAGGACAACAGAGGCTTCGTACGACAGTCTTTAGTGAAGACACGAAAAACAAGACACACGGCTAAATCCAAGCCGGAAGGCAGGCGAACTTTACGCACACTGAGTACAGTTCAAAATACAAAACAAAATGCGCACACTGTGCGGACACTCTCTCCAAACAATCACGAGAGAGAGGAAAAACTAGCAGCCCTTGCTGACATAAGAAACAATTACACACAACACATGACAAAACCCAAGAGAACTTATAGGACACATAATTAACACTAACAATGAACAGGTGTACAAAACAGACCAAACCAAACAAACATCGAAACATAGAACGGTGGCAGCTAGTACTCCGGAGACAACGACCGCCGAAGCCTGTCCGAACAAGGAGGAGGAGCAGCCTCGGCCGAAACCGTGACAGTAGTACTCACCTGCTTTCAGGAGACCACCATCGTCCCCTTTATAATCAATTTATAACATTTTTAACATGCGTTTTTCTGGATTTTTTTGTTGTTATTCTGTCTCTCACTGTTAAAATAAACCTACCATTAAAATTATAGACTGATCATGTCTTTGTCAGTGGGCAAACGTACAAAATCAGCAGGGGATCAAATACTTTTTTCCCTCACTGTAGGTGTGGTAAAGAGGTCAATGGAATGCAGGCCGTGGAGGAGAGAAGGATGCTGGATTGGCATACATTCAACAAATCTGATCTAACAAAGTGGATATTTTTGTCAAATCCGTCATGATTGATGGATTGTAACAGGCCCACAGTGTGGTTATTCAAATCCGTCATGATTGGTGTATTGTCACAGGCCCACAATGTGATTATTAAAATCTGATTTGGATATATTTGGCTGTTTTCGCTGCATAACATTTAGAAGTTGTCCTTTTTCACTGTGGTCAAGTGGTCCGACATTACGGTCAAATGAGCCAACACTAGGAAAACTTGGGTCAAGCCATCCGCTCTTCAGTTCCCTCCTGAATTTGCATAACTCCACTATAAAAAGCAACTAGACATTATCTCTTCAAACACAATCACTTCAAACTGAAGCTGGAAAGACTGCAAACTAGCTGCACTTCATTTAGTTTGACCTTTTTTCAATTGACATTTCTTTGTATATATCCATAAAAATGATGCCAGCTGATTCATGATTTCGACTGCTAAGAAACGCTGCCTGCCTGTCTCGTCCCGACTCCCGACACGTTCATTACTATGAGACAGCTGGAGATAGAATTTGAATATTGAAACAATGTTGCAAATGACGGAGAAGCAAGCTTTATACAAATCTCTGTTGAAAACTAAATGTTAGTCTAAATGAAATGGGAGATAATGTCTAGATGCTTTTTATAGTGGAGATCAAGTTTATAAATTGCCTGGCTGGGCTGATGAGACAGTGGATTGGGCAGCCAGATGGAAAAGAGTAAATAGGCATTTTAATGTCATAGATGTAGCCGGTGGTAACTTGTGGAATAGACACCGGCTGGAAAGCGGTTTTAACCAATCAGCATAGCATTCAGGATTAGACCTACCCGTTGTATAATTTACATTATAAACTGGGTGGTTCGAGCCCTGAATGCTGATTGGCTGACAGACGTGGTATACCACAAGTATGACAAAACAGTTATTTTTACTGCTCTAATTATGTTGGTAACCAGTTCATAATAGCAATAAGGCACCTCAGGGGTTTGTGGTATATGGCCAATATACCACGGCTAAGGGCTGTGTCCAGGCACTCCGGGTTGCGTTGTGCATAAGAACAGCCCTTAGCCGGGGTATATTGCCGATATACCACACCTCCTCGGGCCTTATTGCCTAAATAAAGTACCATTTGTAAGGGTTTGTAATTATGTTATTAACGGTTATTTAATCATTTGTAAATGTGTCGTATCGCGTCGATGCTGGTAATTATTGCTGTCAAACAAAGAGTCCGCTTAGGCTGTACTTTGATTATAAGTTTGATTTATATCACAAGATGTCAGCATAAGTTTACAGACCCTGCAGGGCTGGAGAACAGTTTCCAAAGATAATCTGTCTGTTCTAACCTCTTCTTCGCTTTTACCCAGTATATATAATCTTCCCAAGATATGGGTGGCTCCCTCTACTGTCCAATCCCCTGTCTACAACACACTTCCTGTCGGTTGTATGTGGCGTCACACTAAAACATTCCCTCTGACACTAAATAAACATCCCTTCAGTTCCACTTAAAAAACTTTAACAAAGACATAATCCTAATACACTACATTCCCCCCTTCGAGACGAACTAAAAGTCTCGAAAACAAACAGAATAGGATTATGACAAGTAACAATTTATCTTATTGAGTATCTTTAACATTAAACCAAAAACATTTTCCTCTAGAGTGTAAATACCTTTCTATGAAATATGAATAAATGTTTATGAAGTGTGAATACATTACTATGAAATATGAACAAATCTTTATGGAGTGTGAGAGTGAAAAACTGTCTGGCAACCTTCGTTCCAAATATCCATCCATCAATCAAGACAGTAAAATTCTCTCACGGTCCCTCTGCCCCAGGCAACCACCTAGGTACTCCCGATGAATTCATAAATCTTTATCAATGTATTTGAAACTATGATGCAATTAAATACACATGAAAGCCCCAGCAAACAAAATACTATCCAAAATGTCCACTCTAAGGCTGGTCAACCCATCGGACCCTACAGTGGATCTCTATCCCTGCCTAGACTCCCTGTCCCTAAGCATTCACGAAATAAACAAAAACATCTAAGATCCCCACATGTATCCAATAACATCAAATATCATTCTACAAAAATTAATACCTAAGAATATGACACAAATTATGTATTACACATGCAAATATGTCTATATTTCATTGCAGACACTGGAATGTAGTCCACTACACTTCATCTCCTCCGTAGTCTCGACTTCCAATGCATCGTTGATGATGGAATCGGAACCTTTCCACCCCTTCCTTGTTCCATCTCCTCCAGTCCTTGTCCTTTCATATTGTCCTTGTTTGCGTATTTCAATCTCTACATATTCCCCCATATGCTTCTGGAAGAAAAGAAAAGACCAAACAGTATCTTTTGCAAAACAACACTTTCAAATTAAAACATCAATATCAACTAAGAATATAAAAATGATATATTAAATGATGTATGAATCACATCATCCTATTTCCCCCTTTGATTCATAACATCATACTAAAATCACAGTAATATTGAATTTTTTTTTGAAAAATGATCAAATAATCCAAAAGGATATTTATCCATCAATACTCCATCCAGTCCCACTTGTCCATCTTCATCCAGATCAGGAACAGTCAACAACGGCATCTGAGCGTTGTCTCCAGGCATCACAACTCCAACCTATCTCAATATCATAGCTTTCTCAAAGGTCAGTAACAAATTACAAAAGAAAAACATCACATACAGTGCTATAAAAACTGCTATTAAATCGTAAACCATCACTGCTCCCACTGGGCCTAACTGATCTTGCAACCAAGACTTCGCTGACCATCCAGCTCCTTCAGATCTACCAAACGCATCCCTTATATTCTTCAAGGCATCTATAACTATCTGGAATCAAAGTATAGGTAATATTATCAATATGATCTGTCAAAAATGTTACACCATACCATGGAAAAAGTCCCCCCTTCTCTCTTAGACTTATCCTCCAATGATAGGCTTCAAGACTATGAAATGTCGCCATGTCCCTTTTCACCCTACTTCCAAACCTAGATTCAGATTTATCTGTGTCCGGTGCTACCCCTCTTTTAATGGTAGAAACCTCATATGGAAGCTTCAACGTTGACATGTAACAACATCCTGTCCATCCATAGGGTAAGAATATATACGCTTTATCACCACAAACCCTCCAAATATCTCTAAAATTCCCAATAGTCACATTGTCAGGCAAAATCTGATCTTCCACCATCAAAGTCTTGCTGTTCTTACTGCTGTTGTTATAATAGACTGAAGTGTTGATGTCATTGTCGTTGTTTCATCTAGTTTCCCCAAAGCTTTGAACTCTTTACTTGTACTTCCATCTATCACCACTAGTGTCACTACATCAACTCTCAGTCCTAACTGTAATCCCTCAATTTCAAACTTTTGATTATAAAAAAAATACACCTACAATTACCTTGATCTTCCTGCTGGGAACTGTAAATATAGATACTCAATCACCCTCAATCTTCTCTTATCATTCAGCAACGCATACTTTCTCAATGCATCTGCTCCTAACAGATCTAAACTCCTACCATATCTATCTTCCCACTAAACTCTAAAATGTCCTTCACCACTGTTCTCTCTCTTACTACTAACTTTGAAACTTAGCTTACTACCCTAGAGCTCCTTCAACCCTAGTTCTCCTAACTTTCTTTAATCTAATCTTTTCTCCTAACCTTTAAAAACTTTTCCACTGATTTATTCACAAAATCCTCTTACCACCAATTTTTAGAATATGTGATTGGGAAGTCCCCACCTGCTTCTGACTTCTTCACACACAGACTTGGCAAACGACTAAACATATTTTAGCCTAGTTTGAAATCCCTTGGTGTAGGAATGTAACCAAGAATAACAGTCACCCCTTTTAACTTTATTTTTCAGACAGATTGTCTAATAGGCAGTCTAATAGATTATCATCCTTCCTATGATATTATCTTTTCAAGCAAATATGATTCCCAAAAACCCTATTCTTTTAAAATCTTCTACCAGACAGCCGTCTAGTGTACATCTTATTGTACAGTTCAATTTACACAATGCATCTCTTCCCAACAATGCAATAGGTATATGTTCTAATATTAGTATGTCTATTTTAATTTCTCTTTGATTTTTATAGAAGAGCTCAATTGGTTCCTTAAGAGTAATCAACTGTTTTACTACCTCAAATCCCTATCCTAATTAGTTAATTTTACATAATGAGATGTTTAACCTCTTTAGGCTCAACACAGATAAAAGCTTTTCCTCTATTCACCATCATTTCTCATAGTCCTTTGTTTTCACTTAAATTGTTAGATATGTTCCTTCTTCTCCCTAAATCGGTTCTATCAGCTGACACCCCCCTTCATATCTTCTAGGCACTCTAGAATCCTTGCTCCTTTAAGGGTTCACCTGGAGAACAGGTGATCTTCACTTGCTCCTTTATCTTCCTCAGAAATTTCCTCTGTTGTTTCCTCCTGGCGCATTGCACTCACAGGTAAAGTAACTAACCTGTCCACAATTATAACACTCTTCTGAAAGTTGCTGGAAGTGTGGCTGAAATCTTCCTCCTCCTTCTAAGCCTTCTTGTCCTCTTCCTCTCCAATTCTGTGTCTGTCCAGAAACTGGCTGTGGATATGAAACAACTGGTACCCCCATTGGTGGCTGGTACAATTGCGGTTGGAACTGGTCCTGTTGAAGCTGTGGCAGTGATTGTTGATTTGGTGCACACTGATTCTGCATAACCAAAGCTTGTTTCTTCTCCTTCTTATTCTCCACCAGTTGTATTTGATTGAGTTTTCTGAGAGTTTCTTCGTCCTGTTCTTTCTGGTTGTGTTCCTTTTCCCTGTACAGATCCACTTGATGGGCTATATGATCGGTATAGACGCCTTTTGTCATGCTTCCAAGTCCAACCACCTCTGCCAGTTTGTTCCTTACTGGTGAGGGCAGTCCCATTTGCAGTTTAGCTCTCAAAATTGACTGCTCAATTTGACTCACATCTGGATCATTTCCAGTAATATTTCTCCACACTTGATGAACTCTTGACACATAGGCTCTCGGATTTTCTTGTTGTCCTAGTGGGTCAATCAGAATATTATCAGGATGCACATTTGTTGGAAATGTATCTTTCAATGCTCTCCACAGACGATTCCTACTTGCAGCCAACAATTCAGGATCGTTCACTGCAGTCCCTACATACCTATTGAGTCCAGCTCTCTGAAAGACTTCTTCCATATCTGGAATCCCAATGAGATTAGCCAAAAGTCTCTTAACGTCTCCTATGGCTGACTGTGTTCCCACCGTAATTTCTTCCAATTTCGAAATCCAAGGATAGGCCCCATCTTGAAGAATAGGCAGCTTCTCAAGTATATTTGACATATCGGTATTTTGCAAAGGCTTATATTCTAAGTTTTGACCTCGAATGATAACTGGCATAATTTTACTCGTGGCCTCTTTCCTTGGCCTCAATGCATATCTTCCCTCAACTTCTTTGGATTCTTTTCTCCGCATTTTCTCCCTCTGTATCTTCAGCGTCTTGAGTTGTTCCTCTAGTTCTCTTACCTCTTCGAAAGTCCTCGCTTTGTCCAGGCCTGATAAGCATCGGTCTATATCTCTTTCTATTTCTTCTGTGCCAGTCCTTGTAGGATAAACTCCTCTTGAATACACAGCACCTTTAGTCTCCTCTTTATCGCTGTCTTCATCTTTGCTTTCATCAGAACTAGAATATCTTGTATCCTTCTTCTTCAAACCTTCCTCACCCCTTCTCTCCGTTCTGGCCAACCTCCGTTTGATCACAGGATCATATCCACCCATGATCTCCTCTGAATCACTCTGATCATCATCGTCCTCATCCAGTTCCATCCTACTTAACCTCATTCCACCCTTAGTTTCCAGACATCTCGTTTTCTTTTTACCTTTGGAGTTTGGATGCATTTTTATGGTCGTTTCTGCTTGTCCTCTCTCTATTATTCGTTCATCTTCATCTCTGATGCAATAATCACCCTCCTGGATGATCACTGGAAGCTGAGGATAAACATCCCTAAGCTCTACTTCCTTCTCATAAGGTGGGGGTCTTTTCGCTGAATCCGTATGTGAGAAAGGTATACTGACTTCTGCCCTTAGTTTTTCTGTCGCCTTCTCTTCCTTTAGCATTTTCTCTATACCTTTGTTTCTCTTATCATTGGTATCTTTCATCAGTTTTTGTCCTTCATCTTCAAACAGCTTAAGAACACCCAGCTCCCTTTGTCTCTTTTCTTTACGTCGTTCCCTTTTTCCCCCTTCTTTTGACCTGCCTTGTAAATTGACAGAAGCACTTTCATGATGTTGATGACGTCAGGGTTAAGAGTCCCTTCCACTGGCCATGGTTGTTCAATGTCAGACCAACGTTTGTTCCATTTGCCGGATAACCTCGCAATACCCTTAACTAAAGGAATACTATTTTCAACTATATCAACCGGTGTAATGACTTTCATAACCTTGCTGTCCTTTCTCCCCATTGTAACTACTCTTTTATATTCCTTTATTGTGAATTATTTTATTTTAGACTATATAGCCTATGGCTTCCCCCCTTTAAATATTAATATAAACTAAACAACCAAAAAAATATATATTTTTCCCCTTTTTAAATCAATCAATAAAAATATGAATATAAAAAATAAAATAAAAATAAAAAAACAATCAAAAATGTTTTATTCAAAAAATATATTTCTAATTAAAATAAAAAATCAATTAATAAATACATTAAAATTTATGAATATTTAAAACTATTTTTTTATTTCCATATCCTATTTTACCAATTTATCAATTAGTGGCTATCTTACCACAACCCATCAGGAAAGAAAATGCAAGTAGTCAACTTCAGACTACAATACCCATAAACCCCCTTGCTTTATAAGCACCCAATTATCTTAATTTTACAGAATAATGTCAGTCCTCGATTCCCAACACAACCCCTAATCAACCCAAGTGATGCACAGAGACTCCAAAATGCAAATTTTATTCAAATTGATCAGTCTGTTGCCAAGTGTCTGCGAAATTGTCATAACATAAAATATCCTGTAGGGGAAGACTTTCTAAACAGAACAGCACTAGCCTGATATCTGACTCGAGCCGCGTCACACCTTGTCACGTGATGCATACGTCAGCACCTCCTCTCTTTCTCCTCTCTCTCCTCTCGTCCTATCGTTCCTATTTCCTCTCATATGACAAAAGAGCATAGAAACAGACAAGATTTTAGTAGTTTATGCAATCACTGAGTCACTTCAACCATTCAATATTCCTCCAGTCACATTCGCTCTAAGAATTAACTCAGGAATAAATGGCTCAATAACATTTTTATTTTATTTTAATCCGTCATTTTATTTTATTTATTTTAATCCGTCAACATATATCTAATTTATAAATTCAATAGATCTCAACAAATAGTTTCATTTTCAAACAACAGCCGACGTAAAAACCAGAACATTCCATTCGTTTTCAAATCTCTACGTTCCTCTGTGTCCGTCTCTCCCCGCAGCACCCCAGTGTAACAGAAGTATGACCGATTTACCCAAAATCCCCCGTGTTGTAGTTTTAGTAAAATCCAACGTGTTGTAGTCTAGTTCCGTAAAATCAAACGTGTCATAATCTAGTGCCGTAAACTCCCACGTGTTGTAGTGTAGTGCCGTAAAATTAAACGCATGCGCAATACATTCAACAATACGATTTCACCATGGAAGGGAAATTATCAGTTCTCCCCACAACCCAAATAGACAGTTAACAGTCCTGCCGTAACTCCATTCTCTCCTCATAGTCAACCAACATTTAACAGAGCTCACAACGCATAGAACCTGAATTCTACACACACAAACATAATTTAAGAGGCTTTATTCCATCGCAATGGCCCTCTAAGGTCACACGTTAGCATGTAGCATGGAGCATATTAGCATTTAGCATTAGCATGTATCTAACATGTGGCTTGCAACATGTAACAATGTAACCTGCATTGCCCTTTTCTTTGTCTTATTCTCTACCGTTTATGATGCCGTGAGTTCAATGGATATCTACAGAGAGGTTCCCCCAAGCAGATATCCCGTCGGATAGAAGATGAGCAGTAACCACAATCAAATAAATTCCACCAACCCGAGTTCCCAGAACCCACCTAATACACATCTAACGCGCAAAAGGATTTTCGGCCCATCCTGGATGGCCCCCCTGGGGTCTTTACAAGATTGCAATGCCCTAATTGTATACGTATATCTGCCTTTAATATCTGCCTTGTATATCTGCCTTTTTATATCTGCCTTTTACTACCATCGATTGCTCTACAATTTTAGAATAATTATGACAGACCCTTAGTCGACTGCAATAAGACCACATCAGCACACCCAAGTAATTTACACGGTACACCCTCCTTCCAATGCACACTCACAAGCCAGCGAACCAACGCCCAAAATTTGTGAGGAATCTCACCTTATAGCGGGAGTCACCTCGTGGCTCATGAATGGAACACAAGGACGATGCAGACCGATCCCGGACGAGCCCCCATTTGTCGTATCGCGTCGATGCTGGTAATTATTGCTGTCAAACAAAGAGTCCGCTTAGGCTGTACTTTGATTATAAGTTTTATTTATATCACAAGATGTCAGCATAAGTTTACAGACCCTGCAGGGCTGGAGAACAGTTTCCAAAGATAATCTGTCTGTTCTAACCTCTTCTTCGCTTTTACCCAGTATATATAATCTTCCCAAGATATGGGTGGCTCCCTCTACTGTCCAATCCCCTGTCTACAACACACTTCCTGTCGGTTGTATGTGGCGTCACACTAAAACATTCCCTCTGACACTAAATAAACATCCCTTCAGTTCCACTTAAAAAACATTAACAAAGACATAATCCTAATACACTACAAATGCATTATAAACATTCATAAATGGATAATAACAAATTGGTCAAAATAGTGCTATAGCTATTATGAACTTGCCAAATAGTGAGCCACTATTTACCTCCAGCTATTAACCATTTATAAATGCACTTATAAATGCATATAATATTGAACCCTTATGTATCATCATGCAACCTTATTTTCAATGGTTGCACAGTTAAACAATAGTTATTTTCTCACTTTTGGGTGTGAGTCATTGTAGCTCTGGGAGAAATTCCCCCGATGTTGTGAGATCTGCCGATCCATTATACGACCTGGAACGTGGCCAGAATGTTGCGTTGTCTCTGACATCATGTCGTGAAGAATCAGGATGGACGTGGCTCTGAAAAGTGTGCAAAGGCCAGACAGAAGAGATTGCGCAAAAATAAACTTTCACAAAATAAAAATGTTGTCAGAGGAGAGAGGGTAAATTCCCTATGCGATGTGTTTCAATTTTGGAGACAGCAGTTCTGCTGGATGATTTGGCAGGCTGCTGAGCACCTCTGTGCTACCTAGCTAGCTAGGAAACGTTAGCTAGCTAGTATTAGGTAAAATGTTGCTAGACGATTGAGCACGACATAATCATTGGCATGATATAGTTAGCTAGCTAAGTAGATCACGTTTAATGGCTAGTTAGCTTCGCAAGCTAGTTAGCAAGCTAAATAGTTAACATCGACATGACAGAATTTCCATGCAATTTGTTGAGCTAGCTTTTTTGGATTAGCACATTAGCTAGCTAGTTATCTAACCTTTGAAGGTAGCTGGTAAGTTAGCAAGCTAGCGTCCTTTGTCAACACACTAGGGGTTCCAATTTTAAGACAAAGGGATGGTTAGAAATTCACATAATGGGGACATGGAGGAAAATGGGGGAGGGTCATGCTTTTTCAATTTCAGTCAGGGGGAGGGTTTTAGTATTTTTGAAAAATCTTGTCCATGGGAGGATCATGTAATACTATATTTATCAGTGTTTTAGAGTTGCTTATTAGCCTTGTTGCAGGCTTTGGTTTTTCCATTTCTGTTTTGAGATTGGACTTTAGCGCGCCACGGTTGGAGTCACCTTGTTAGTCAGGTGTTTCACCTGTGCTGGTTTGTCATCTCGTTAGTGGGAAGGTGTTTCACCTGTGCTGGTTTGTCATCTCGTTAGTGGGAAGGTGTTTCACCTGTGCTGGCCCAGGTGATATTTAAGAGTGTCTGGCCCAGTGCTCCAGTTGTCTTGATAGATGTGGAGGGTCAACACCTTTAGTTGTCTCTCCCTATTTGATTTCTAGACAAACAATCCTTTATCTGATCTTCCCTGTTTTCATTATGCTCAAATTGTTGGTTTGCTTCCTGCCTTTGGGTTTTTCTTTAGTTTGCCTCTTCTTGGCCAAATTTAGTGGGTCTCATGGTGGGTGTCTTTTAGGTCCCAGGTGTTGCTAGTCAACTGTCAGTGGACACCCCCATGAGTGTCTTTCAGAACCCCTCCTAAAACCCCTCCTGTTTTGGTTGTTGTCAGTGACTCTGTTAGTTCCCCTTTCTGTTTGAGCGACAAGTTTAGAATTTCTTGCTGGGGAACTTAACAGGCTGTGCTGTACTGTATGTGGATGTGATGCCACCCCTCATCTCTGATGCTCTGCTGGGCGCGCAATATCAAGTGCGCTTACAGGCTATTTAGTGTGTTCTCAATCAAATGATCCATAGCCTATAGGCTAGGCTATAAGAAGTGCATGCTCGTAGAAGCACAGAGACCTCACTTTCTTCCCTAGTCTTAAGCGCTGCTGGGATGGTGTAAATAGAACTAGGCTGCATTACACACTGCAATGGATGTTCCAACCCTGAGCCCCGGCCTGCTCTGCGCTTGCTGATCAAAACCTTTTGTGCTGTGTAGGCCTACGGTGGCAGATCAGGAGAAAAGTCAAAGGCTTCTGATTTTGTTGTTGTTGATCTACATGGTCTGTTCAGTTTGAGAAGGAGGACCGGAGGTCAACTTTGATAGTTTGTTACTACTATAATTGATCTGAATAAAAACAATGTTTCTCGACCATTAAGTACTATCAGAGTTATTGACCTCACAATAAGCCAGATTCAAGTAACCTGGTGATGAAACTTCAGCTGTGGCACAATCAGAAATGGACAGCTCATAAGCTGAAAGGAGGCAAATTTGAGTAGGCATCATTCATTACTAACAACAAGAGGGGCTTTGTGTTGGAGCCTATTTCTTCCTATTTAAGAAATAAGAGGTAGGCCTTCCTGTTTGACAGAAGAAATTAGGTGATAGGCTGCTATCCATTGATTTTTCGGCCAATTCCTCCACCCACCATGCACTCTTTAAATAGCCTGCCTCCGTGTCAATTAAGGACTGTTAAGTTAAAACCAGGACTCAAATTGAGAGGGTATGCCAAAGGCCTACCTTTTATTAAAGAAAATGGCAAAAGCATACGCCTTGATTTAAGAAAATAAAACAGATCTGATTAAAGTGATCTATAAACATTGATTTGGTCCGCGATGCTTTATGCTAGAAACAAGCTGTAAAATACCGGGGAAAGACGTGACTTCGATGCATCTGGGGATGTCATTGTTTCGTTTCTATGACATTCGTTAGCTGAGCTACAACCTTCTATAGCCGAGGAGACAAAACATTGGCTTTGCTTGGGAAGTAATCTAATTCTGTCACTATCAATTAAGCTATTCACTTTCTGTCCAATAGATGTTTATACCCAGACAGCTTTTAGGGAAACACTTGTGACCTTCTCTGATTGGGTTAAGCCACGGAAGAAGAGTAGCCAGCAGTTAAATCTGAACATGTTCTGCGTCGGTAGGTCTACTCTGTCTGGGGTGGAAAGGTAGGCCTAACTTTTGAAAGTACCATGCTCAGATTCCTAATGACGTCTCAGATAAAATTATTTGCTAACAGGGACAGTTTCGTTGCAAACAAGACACACTGATTTGGCATTGTACATTTACATTTACATTTTAGTCATTTAGCAGACGCTCTTATCCAGAGCGACTTACAGTTAGTGCATACATTATTATTTTTCATACCCCCTGTGGGAATCGAACCCACAACCCTGGCGTTGCAAACGCCATGCTCTATCAACTGAGCTACATCCCTGCCGGCCATTCCCTCCCCTACCCTGGATGACGCTGGGCCAATTGCACGCTGCCCCATGGGTCTCCCGGTCGCGGCCGGCTACGACAGAGCCTGGATTCGAACCAGGATCTCTAGTGGCACAGCTAGCACTGCGATTCAGTGCCTTAGACCACTGCGCCAATATAATAGGATGAACGCATAGTCCTCTCTCTCTGTCCATTCTTAACCTGTAATTTCTGTGGTATTAAAAAAGATACTAAGGTCTCCAGTCATATAAAATAACGTAGAATTGCATGACATTTTCCAGGTGCGACAAAACTAGGACCTGTAGGACCTGCCTTGTTGATAGTGTTAAGAAGGTAGAGCAGCACTTTAGTATGGACATACTTCTCCCCATCTTAGCTACTGTTGTATCAATATGTTTTGACCATGACAGTTTACAATCCAGGGTTACTCCAAGCAGTTTAGTCTCCTCAACTTGCTCAATTTCCACATGATTCATTACGAGATGTAGTTGAGGTTTAGGGTTTACTTCATGATTTGTCCCAAATACAATGCTTTTAGGTTTTGAAATATTCAGGACTAACTTATTCCTTGCCACCCATTCCGAAACTAACAGCAACTCTTTGTTAAGTGTTGCAGTCATTTCAGTTGCTGTAGTAGCTGACGTGTATAGTGTTGAGTCATCCGCATACAAAGACACCCTCTGTGTTCTGTTAGACAAGTAACTCTTTATCCACAATATAACATGGGGTGTAAAGTCATAACACATATATTTTTCCAGCAGCAGACTACGATAGATAATGTCAAAAGCCACACTGAAGTCTAACAAAACAGCCCCAACAATCTTTTTATCATCAATTTCTCTCAGCCAATCATCAGTCATTTGTGTACGTGCTGTGCTTGTTGAATGTCCTTCCCTATAAGCATGCTGAAAGTTTGTTGTCAATTTGTTTACTGTAAAATAGCATTGTATCTGGTCAAACACCATTTTTCCCAATAGTTTACTAAGGGTTGGTAACAGGCTGATTGGTCGGCTATTTGAGCCAGTAAAGGGGGCTTTACTATTTTTAGGTAGCAGGAATGACTTTTGCTTCCCTCCAGGCCTGAGGGCACACACTTTCTAGTAGGCTTAAATTGAAGATATGGCAAATAGGAGTGGCAATATCGTCCGCTATTATCCTCAGTAATTTTCTATCCAAGTTGTCAGACCCCGGTGGCTTGTCATTGTTGATAGACAACAATAATTGTTTCACCTCTTCCACACTCACTTTACGGAATTCAAAATTACTTTGTTTGTCTTTCATAATTTGGTCAGATATACTTGGATGTGTAATGTCAGCGTTTGTTGCTGGCATGTCATGCCTAAGTTTGCTAATCTTGCCAATGAAAAAAATCATTAAAGTAGTTGGCAATATCAGTTGTTTTTGTGATGAATGAGCCATCTGATTCAATGAATGATGGAGCTGAGTTTGCCTTTTTTCCCAAAATGTCATTGAAGGTGCTCCAAAGCTTTTTACTATCATTCTTTATGTCATTTATCTTTGTTTCATAGTTTAGTTTCTTATTTTTATTCAGTTTAGTCACATGATTTCTCAATTTGCAATACGTTTGCCAATCGGTTGTGGAGCAAGACTTATTTGCCATTCCTTTTGCCTCATCCCTCTCAACCATACAATGTTTCAATTCCTCATCAATCCACTGGGATTTAACTGTTTTTACAGTCATTTTCTTAATGAGTGCATGCTTATTAGTAACTGGAATAAGCAATTTCATAAATGTGTCAAGTGCAGTGTCTGTTTGCTCCTCATTACACACCACGGACCAACACATATTTTTCACATCAACAACATAGAAATCACTACAAAACCTATTGTATGACCTCTTATACACTATATTAGGCCCAGCCTTTCGAACTTTGGTTTTCCTAGATATGGCTACTATATTGTGATCACTACATTCAATGGATTTGGATACTGCTTTCAAACAAATCTCTGCAGCATTAGTAAAGATATGATCAATACATGTTGATGATTTAATTCCTGTACTGTTTGTAACTACCCTGGTAGGTTGACTGATAACCTGAACCAGGTTGCAGGCACTGGTTACAGTTTTAAGCTTTTTTTTTTAGTTGGCAGCCTGATGAAAGCCAGTCAATATTTAAATTTAAATCACCCAGAAAGTATACCCCTCTATTGATATTACATACATTATCAAGCATTTCACACGTTATCCAGATACTGACTGTTAGCACTTGGTGGTCTATAGCAGCTTCCCACCAGAATGGGCTTTAGGTGAGGCAGATGAACCTGTAGCCATATTACTTCAACAGTATTTAACATGAGATCCTCTCTAATCTTTACAGGAATGTGGTTCTGAATATAGACCGAAACACCTCCACCATTGACATTTCTGTCTTTTCTGTAGATGTTATAACCATGTATTGCTACCACTGTATCATCAAAGGTATTTTCTAAGTGAGTTTCAGAGATAGTCAGAATATGAATGTCATCTGTTACTAGCAAGTTATTGATTTCATGAACCTTGTTAACGTGGGCTATTATTAACACTTTTCTGGGATGCTTGATTATTTTTCTTGCTTTACTGGGAAGCTTAGCAGAGGTAGACATGCTCAGGTTATTTATGTTAGTGCAGGGTGAGCTGCACACAGTGGACATCTGTCACGGATTCCACCACCATCAGCTATGCCCATCGCTTCACCTCGGGGGTCCAGTGGGATTCGGCTCTCGCTCCCGAGGGCTTATGATGTCACCGCGGCCGGGTGTCAGGGTTTCCTGCTCCAAGTGGAACTCTACCTGGCAACCGTCCACTCGGTGCCCTCGGGATACGAGAGTGTGTCCGCCCTCATCTCCTGTCTGTCCGGCAAGGCGCTGGAGTGGGCCAACGCCGAGTGGGGGGGAATAGACGCCGCTACAGTCAACTATGCAGAGTTCACCCGCCGCTTCAGGGCGGTGTTTGATCATCCCCCAGAGGGGAAGGCGGCGGGTGAGCGTCTGTTCCACCTCAGACAGGGGAAGAGGAGCGCGCAGGAGTTCGCACTGGACTTCCGGACTCTGGCTGCCAATGCGGGATGGAATGAGAGGGCCCTCATCGACCACTACAGGTGCAGCCTGAGGGAGGACGTGCGTCGGAAATTGGCCTGCAGGGACACCAACCTAAGCTTCGATCAGCTGGTGGACATGTCGATTCGCCTGGATACCCTGTTGGCTACCCGCGGACGTCCGGAGTCGGGCCGTCCATTCCATCCCCCAGCACTTCCGAGCCGAGCCCTATGGAGCTCAGGGGTGCTGGTGCTAGGGAGACGAGGAGAGAGACCAGGAGAGAGGCCGTCCCCTGCACCAACTGTGGCCGCAGAGGACACACTGCGGTTCGGTGCTGGGGAGGGTCTCCTAGGAATCGAGGCAGTAGGCAGCGCACTGATGAGTCATTCCAGGTGAGTAAGCACCCAACTCACCCAGAGCTCTCTGTTGTACATATGTGTATTAAAGTGGTGTTTCCCGAGGTTTCTCCTCACTCCCAGCATAAGGCGCTAGTAGATTCAGGCGCAGCTGGGAATTTTATCGATCGCCGGTTCACGTATAAGTTAGGGATTCTTATTGTACCAGTTGATGTGCCCTTCCCCATCCATGCCCTAGATAGCCGCCCTTTGGGGTCAGGATTGATTAGGGAAGACACAGTGCCACTTAAGATGAAGACGCAGGAGGGCCATGAGGAGATTATACGGTTGTATTTGATTGACTCTCCTGCGTTTCCCGTGGTGTTGGGGCTTCCCTGGTTAACATCTCATGACCCCAACATTTCATGGCAACAGAGGGCTCTCAAGGGATGGTCTGATCAGTGTGTCGTGCGGTGTGTAGGTGTTTCCGTAGGGGCAACGACGGTGGAAAGTCCGAACCAAATTCCCACCATGCACATTCCTCCTGAGTATGCCGATTTGGCACTCGCCTTCTGTAAAAAGAAGGCGACTCAATTACCACCTCATCGACAGGAGGATTGTGCGATAGACCTCCAGGTAGGCGCTGCGCTCCCTCGCAGCCATGTGTATCCTCTGTCTCAGGAGGAGACGGCTGCTATGGAGACATACGTCGCCGAATCCTTGAGACAGGGATACATACGGCCTTACACTTCTCCTGCGTCCTCAAGTTTCTTTTTTGTGAAGAAGAAGGATGGGGGTTTACGCCCGTGTATTGATTACCGTGGTCTCAATCAGATCACTATTAAATACAGCTATCCTCTCCCTCTGATTGCTAGTATGACGGAGTCATTACACGGGGCGCGCTTCTTCATAAAATTGGATCTCAGGAGCGCTTACAACCTGGTGCGCATTCGGGAGGGAGATGAGTGGAAAACAGCATTCAGTACCACCTTGGGTCACTATGTGTACCTCGTCATGCCATACGGTTTAATGAATGCTCCTTCAGTCTTCCAATCGTTTGTGGACGAGATTTTCCGGGATTTGCATGGACAGGGTGTAGTGGTGTATATTGATGACATTCTAATATACTCCGCTACACGAGCCGAGCATGTGTCCCTGGTGCGTCGGGTGCTTGGTAGACTGTTAGAGCATGACCTGTATGTGAAGGCGGAGAAATGTCTGTTCTTCCAGGAGTCCATCTCCTTCCTGGGACATCGGTTGTCCGCGTCAGGGGTGGAAATGGAGATTGACCACGTTTCAGCCGTGCGCAATTGGCAGACTCCCACCACGGTGAAGGAGGTGCAGCGGTTTTTGGGTTTTGCCAATTACTACCGGAGGTTTATCCGGGGCTTTGGACAGGTAGCAGCTCCCATCACCTCCCTGCTAAGGGGGGGGGGGGGGGCCCGGTGCGTTTGCAGTGGTCGGCTGAGGCGGACAGGGCATTTAGACATCTGAAGGACTTGTTCACCTCGGCTCCGGTGCTGGCACATCCGGACCCCGCTTTAGCGTTCCAAGTTGAGGTGGACACGTCAGAGGCCAGTATTGGGGCTGTACTGTCTCAACGCTCAGGCACTTTTTACTCTAAGAAGCTCAGCCCGGCGGAACGTAATTATGACGTGAGGGACAGGGAGCTGCTAGCGGTGGTTCAAGCCCTGAAGGTGTGGAGGCATTGGCTTGAGGGGGCTAAACATCCTTTTCTCATTCTGACTGACCATTGTAACCTGGAGTACATCCGGGCAGCGAAGAGACTGAACCCTCGTCAGGCTAGGTGGGCCATGTTTCTTACCCGATTTGTATTTAAGCTCACTTATAGACCAGGGTCACAGAACGCTAAGGCAGACGCCCTGTCCAGACTGTATGACACAGAGGAGAGGTCCATTGAGCCCACTCCCATACTTCCGGAGTCTTGTCTGGTGGCACCGGTAGTGTGGGAGGTCAATGCGGACATTGAGCGGGCGTTACGTGCCGACCCTACTCCCCCACAGTGTCCAGAGGGACGGAAGTACGTGCCGCTCGAGGTCCGTGATCGACTGATATATTGGGCTCACACGTCACCCTCCTCTGGTCATCCTGGTATTGGTCGGACAGTGCACTGCCTTAGTGGGAAGTACTGGTGGCCCACCTTAGCTAAGGACGTGAGGGTTTACGTTTCTTCCTACTCGGTGTGCGCCCAGTGTAAGGCGCCTAGACACCTGCCCAGAGGGAAGTTACAACCCCTACCCGTTCCACAATGGCCGTGGTCTCAGGGGAACACCACGATCTTGGTCGTTGTGGATCGGTTTTCTAAGGCCTGCCGTCTCATTCCTATGCCAGGTCTCCCTACAGCCCTACAAACTGCTGAGGCCCTGTTTACACACGTCTTCCGGCACTACGGGGTGCCTGAGGATATAGTGTCTGATCGGGGTCCCCAGTTCACCTCTAGAGTCTGGAGGGCGTTTATGGAACGTTTGGGGGTCTCGATTAGCCTTACCTCGGGTTTTCACCCTGAGAGTAATGGGCAGGTGGAGAGAGTAAACCAGGATGTGGGTAGGTTTCTGAGGTCCTATTGCCAGGACCGGCAGGAGGAGTGGTCGGGGTATATCCCCTGGGCAGAGATAGCCCAAAACTCACTCCGCCACTCCTCCACTAATCTTACGCCTTTTCAGTGTGTGCTGGGTTATCAGCCGGTCCTGGCACCCTGGCATCAAAGCCAGATCGAAGCCCCTGCGGTGGATGAGTGGTTTCGGCGCTCGGAGGAAACATGGAACGCTGCGCATGTCCATCTGCAGCGGGCTATCAGGCGGCAAAAGGCGAGCGCCGATCGCCACCGCAGTGAGGCTCCAGTGTATGCACCGGGAGATCGGGTCTGGCTCTCGACCCGAAACCTGCCCCTTCGCCTGCCCTGCCGGAAGCTGGGTCGGCGGTTTGTGGGGCCATTTAAAGTCCTGAGGAGATTGACCGAGGTATGTTATAGGTTACAACTGCCCATTAATTACCGCATTAACCCCTCGTACCATGTGTCTCTCCTCAGGCCGGTGGTAGCTGGTCCACTCCAGGAGAATGAGATACGAGAGGCTCCTCCGGCCCCACTAGACATCGAGGGGTACTCAGTCCGTTCCATCGTGGATTCGAGGCGTTGGATGGGGGGTCTGCAGTATCTCGTGGAGTGGGAGGGGTACGGTCCGGAGGAACGGTGCTGGGTCCCTAGGAGGGACATCCTAGATCCCTCCCTGTTGAGGGATTTCCACAGGAGTCATCCGACTCGCCCTGCTCCGCGTCCTCCTGGCCGTCCCCGAGGCCGGGGTCGGCGCACGGCTAGGCCGCGCGTCAAGGGGGGGGTACTGTCACGGATTCAGCCGAGGCTGCTCCTCATCCTTGCTCGGGCAGGCTTCAGCGTTCGTCGTCCCCGGAGTACTAGCTGCTACCGATCTATGTTTCGGCGTTCGTCTAGTTTGGTCTTTATTGTTTACACCTGTTTCCCATTATGTTGGATTGTATTCCCTATATTACCCCCTGTCTCTCATTGGTTATTTTGTGTGTGATTGTTCGTTGTCATTTCGGCAGTTGCTTTGTGTTACGGGTCTTTGTGTTTTCCTCCCTGTTTGGAGGTTTGTTGTTTTGTACGTTTTTACTGTGTTCAGTAAAGTACGTTGCCAGCCGCTCTGTGTCCTGCGTTTGACTTCGTTGACCGCATACACGTCGCGTGACAACTTCCTGCTAGGGCACACCACCTCAGTGCTCCCGAGTGGTGCAGCGGTCTAAGGCACTGCATCTCAGTGCTTGAGGCATCACTACAGACCCCCTGGTTCGATTCCAGGCTGTATCACAACCGGCCGTGATTGGGAGTGCCATAGGGTGGCGCACAATTGGACCAGCGTCGTCTGGGTTTGGTAGGCCGTCATTGTAAATAAGAATTTGTTCTTAACTGACTTGCCTAGTTAAATAAAGGATAAATAAATAAATAAATAACTCTGGTTCATAGGCACATGATTACTGCATACAATAGCTGCAGAGGCATTCAGGGCAGTAAGAGGGACATAAATTAGGTTACATTGTGTCTTCCAACGCCCCTAGGATAATGTACATTTGCTGAAGCATTATGACAATTTAGCGACACAATGGTAGGGCTTAACTGAGCTGGGCTTGGGTCATTGATAAGTCATTGTCTCAATGCAGCCTTATAATGCTGTGAAAGGATCAGGAACCCAAATGATTTGGGTGGATCCCATCCTCCTTATAATACGAGCATTGTTTCCAGAAGGCATCAAAATTGTCAATAAATGTTACACCTGCCAATGTGGAGATTATATACTTTTATAAATGTTTGAGGAGATTATATACTGTTATTAATGTTTGAGGAGATTATATACTTTTATAAATGTTTGAGGAGATTATATACTGTTGATTATACTGTTATTAATGTTTGAGGAGATTATATACTGTTATTAATGTTTGCAACTCATTAATAAATGGCCAGTAGGTTTCCACTTTCTTTAAAGGTATCTAAAAAAAACAATGTTGGTAACTCATTTGTTAATGGTCAGTGAATTGTCATTTTAAAATAAGGTATCATTTTAGCAGTTATAAATGTTGATTACTCAGTTATAAATGTTCATAGGTCTGTCACTTTAAAATAAGGTATGCTTTTAGCAGTTATACGTTATATGGTATATATATACAGTTATACGTACAAATCATTTATAGATGAGTTCACTCAGAGCTTAGACACACTTCTAGACAGTATTGGGTACTCATCACTACATACATGGCAGTATTGGGTACTCATCACTACATACATGGCAGTATTGGGTACTCATCACTACATACATGAGAGAAAATTAAACACTTTGTTAAACATGTTCAGTCAATGAATGGTGGGTAAGACGACGTTGTGAGCGGATACCTCCTGCACCCTCCTGCACCCTCCTGCACCCTCCTGCACTGTTTTTATTTTTATTTTTTAGGGGGTAGATCAGCTTTAATATTGCAGATAGATTGTAACTTCCATCAATGTAATTGTCTGCATCACTTCCAATCCCCCATATGTTTTTTTTCTCGCAAAAAAAAAGTATATATATATATATATATATATATATATATATATATACACACTACCGTTCAAAAGTTTGAGGTTACTTAGAACTGTCCTTGTTTTCGAAAGAAAAACTATTTTTTGTACATTAAAATAGAAAAAGCCATATCTCAGACTGGCCAATAAAAAGAAAAGATTAAGATGGGCAGTCTAAGATATGGCTTTTTCTTTGCAACTCTGCCTAGAAGATCAGCATCCCTGAGTCGCCTCTTCACTGTTGACGTTGAGACTGGTGTTTTGCGGGTACTATTTAATGAAGCTGCCAGTTGAGGACCTGTGAGGCGTCTGTTTGTCAAACTAGACACTCTAATGTGTTTGTCCTCTTGCTCAGTTGTGCACCGGGGCCTCCCACTCCTCTTTCTATTCTGGTTAGAGCCAGTTTGCGCTGTTCTGTGAAGGGATTAGTACACAGCGTTGTACGAGATCTTCAGTTTCTTGACAATTTCTCGCATGGAATAGCCTTCATTTCTCAGAACATGAATAGACTGACGAGTTTCAGAAGAAAGTTATTTGTTTCTGGCCATTTTGAGACTGTAATCGAACCCACAATTGCTGATGCTCCAGATACTCAACTAGTCTCACGAAGGCCAGTTTTATTGCTTCTTTAAATCAGCACAACAGTTTTTGCTGTGCTAACAGAATTGCAAAAGGGTTTTCTACTGATCAATTAACCTTTTAAAATGATAAACTTGGATTAGCAAACACAACATGCCATTGGAACACAGGACTGATGGTTGCTGATAATGGGCCTCTGTACGCCTATGTAGATATTCCATAAAAAATCTGCCGTTTCCAGCTACAATAGCCATTTACAACATTAACAATATCTACACTGTATTTCTGATCAATTTGATCTTATTTTAATGGACAAAAAAATTGCTTTTCTTTCGAAAACAAGGACAATTCTAAGTGACCCCAAACTTTTGAACGGTAGTGTACATACACATACATACATATATATATATACACATATCCTTTAAAAAATATATATTTCCCTTTATTATTTCCAACCCCACCACCCCTCCTCTAATTGGAGTAAACTAGTGAACAACAATGCTTAGGCCTCTACTTCCAGCTTATACATACTATATACATTTTATGGACACAGTCAATTTTACAATCATTCTATTTTGTTTGTTTTTACTCCTGAACTTCCTCTACCCTCAACCTCTCCGATCATTTTCATGATGTCCATCCGGTTTGCTTCTATATGCCATATCTTTCTAACTGTGCTCTTTCCCAAAAGCTCTCAACCGATAACCTATATACTTATTATGGACACAGTATGCTTTACATTAGTTATCTTGTTGTTATTCGTTTTTGTCAGTTGTTATTAGTCCCATCCTTCAGCTCCATTCATGTCACGACTTCCTCCGAAGCTGCCTCCTCTCCTTGTTCGGGCTTCAGCGTTCGTCGTCACCGGCCTTCTAGCCACTGCCGCTCCTCATCTCATCATTCCATTTGTTTTGGTTTTCCTAGATATGGCTACTATATTGTGATCACTACATTCAATGGATTTGGATACTGCTTTCAAACAAATCTCTGCAGCATTAGTAAAGATATGATCAATACATGTTGATGATTTAATTCCTGTACTGTTTGTAACTACCCTGGTAGGTTGACTGATAACCTGAACCAGGTTGCAGGCACTGGTTACAGTTTTAAGCTTTTTTTTTTAGTTGGCAGCCTGATGAAAGCCAGTCAATATTTAAATTTAAATCACCCAGAAAGTATACCCCTCTATTGATATTACATACATTATCAAGCATTTCACACGTTATCCAGATACTGACTGTTAGCACTTGGTGGTCTATAGCAGCTTCCCACCAGAATGGGCTTTAGGTGAGGCAGATGAACCTGTAGCCATATTACTTCAACAGTATTTAACATGAGATCCTCTCTAATCTTTACAGGAATGTGGTTCTGAATATAGACCGAAACACCTCCACCATTGACATTTCTGTCTTTTCTGTAGATGTTATAACCATGTATTGCTACCACTGTATCATCAAAGGTATTTTCTAAGTGAGTTTCAGAGATAGTCAGAATATGAATGTCATCTGTTACTAGCAAGTTATTGATTTCATGAACCTTGTTAACGTGGGCTATTATTAACACTTTTCTGGGATGCTTGATTATTTTTCTTGCTTTACTGGGAAGCTTAGCAGAGGTAGACATGCTCAGGTTATTTATGTTAGTGCAGGGTGAGCTGCACACAGTGGACATCTGTCACGGATTCCACCACCATCAGCTATGCCCATCGCTTCACCTCGGGGGTCCAGTGGGATTCGGCTCTCGCTCCCGAGGGCTTATGATGTCACCGCGGCCGGGTGTCAGGGTTTCCTGCTCCAAGTGGAACTCTACCTGGCAACCGTCCACTCGGTGCCCTCGGGATACGAGAGTGTGTCCGCCCTCATCTCCTGTCTGTCCGGCAAGGCGCTGGAGTGGGCCAACGCCGAGTGGGGGGGAATAGACGCCGCTACAGTCAACTATGCAGAGTTCACCCGCCGCTTCAGGGCGGTGTTTGATCATCCCCCAGAGGGGAAGGCGGCGGGTGAGCGTCTGTTCCACCTCAGACAGGGGAAGAGGAGCGCGCAGGAGTTCGCACTGGACTTCCGGACTCTGGCTGCCAATGCGGGATGGAATGAGAGGGCCCTCATCGACCACTACAGGTGCAGCCTGAGGGAGGACGTGCGTCGGAAATTGGCCTGCAGGGACACCAACCTAAGCTTCGATCAGCTGGTGGACATGTCGATTCGCCTGGATACCCTGTTGGCTACCCGCGGACGTCCGGAGTCGGGCCGTCCATTCCATCCCCCAGCACTTCCGAGCCGAGCCCTATGGAGCTCAGGGGTGCTGGTGCTAGGGAGACGAGGAGAGAGACCAGGAGAGAGGCCGTCCCCTGCACCAACTGTGGCCGCAGAGGACACACTGCGGTTCGGTGCTGGGGAGGGTCTCCTAGGAATCGAGGCAGTAGGCAGCGCACTGATGAGTCATTCCAGGTGAGTAAGCACCCAACTCACCCAGAGCTCTCTGTTGTACATATGTGTATTAAAGTGGTGTTTCCCGAGGTTTCTCCTCACTCCCAGCATAAGGCGCTAGTAGATTCAGGCGCAGCTGGGAATTTTATCGATCGCCGGTTCACGTATAAGTTAGGGATTCTTATTGTACCAGTTGATGTGCCCTTCCCCATCCATGCCCTAGATAGCCGCCCTTTGGGGTCAGGATTGATTAGGGAAGACACAGTGCCACTTAAGATGAAGACGCAGGAGGGCCATGAGGAGATTATACGGTTGTATTTGATTGACTCTCCTGCGTTTCCCGTGGTGTTGGGGCTTCCCTGGTTAACATCTCATGACCCCAACATTTCATGGCAACAGAGGGCTCTCAAGGGATGGTCTGATCAGTGTGTCGTGCGGTGTGTAGGTGTTTCCGTAGGGGCAACGACGGTGGAAAGTCCGAACCAAATTCCCACCATGCACATTCCTCCTGAGTATGCCGATTTGGCACTCGCCTTCTGTAAAAAGAAGGCGACTCAATTACCACCTCATCGACAGGAGGATTGTGCGATAGACCTCCAGGTAGGCGCTGCGCTCCCTCGCAGCCATGTGTATCCTCTGTCTCAGGAGGAGACGGCTGCTATGGAGACATACGTCGCCGAATCCTTGAGACAGGGATACATACGGCCTTACACTTCTCCTGCGTCCTCAAGTTTCTTTTTTGTGAAGAAGAAGGATGGGGGTTTACGCCCGTGTATTGATTACCGTGGTCTCAATCAGATCACTATTAAATACAGCTATCCTCTCCCTCTGATTGCTAGTATGACGGAGTCATTACACGGGGCGCGGTTCTTCATAAAATTGGATCTCAGGAGCGCTTACAACCTGGTGCGCATTCGGGAGGGAGATGAGTGGAAAACAGCATTCAGTACCACCTTGGGTCACTATGTGTACCTCGTCATGCCATACGGTTTAATGAATGCTCCTTCAGTCTTCCAATCGTTTGTGGACGAGATTTTCCGGGATTTGCATGGACAAGGTGTAGTGGTGTATATTGATGACATTCTAATATACTCCGCTACACGAGCCGAGCATGTGTCCCTGGTGCGTCGGGTGCTTGGTAGACTGTTAGAGCATGACCTGTATGTGAAGGCGGAGAAATGTCTGTTCTTCCAGGAGTCCATCTCCTTCCTGGGACATCGGTTGTCCGCGTCAGGGGTGGAAATGGAGATTGACCACGTTTCAGCCGTGCGCAATTGGCAGACTCCCACCACGGTGAAGGAGGTGCAGCGGTTTTTGGGTTTTGCCAATTACTACCGGAGGTTTATCCGGGGCTTTGGACAGGTAGCAGCTCCCATCACCTCCCTGCTAAGGGGGGGGGGGGGGGGGCCCGGTGCGTTTGCAGTGGTCGGCTGAGGCGGACAGGGCATTTAGACATCTGAAGGACTTGTTCACCTCGGCTCCGGTGCTGGCACATCCGGACCCCGCTTTAGCGTTCCAAGTTGAGGTGGACACGTCAGAGGCCAGTATTGGGGCTGTACTGTCTCAACGCTCAGGCACTTTTTACTCTAAGAAGCTCAGCCCGGCGGAACGTAATTATGACGTGAGGGACAGGGAGCTGCTAGCGGTGGTTCAAGCCCTGAAGGTGTGGAGGCATTGGCTTGAGGGGGCTAAACATCCTTTTCTCATTCTGACTGACCATTGTAACCTGGAGTACATCCGGGCAGCGAAGAGACTGAACCCTCGTCAGGCTAGGTGGGCCATGTTTCTTACCCGATTTGTATTTAAGCTCACTTATAGACCAGGGTCACAGAACGCTAAGGCAGACGCCCTGTCCAGACTGTATGACACAGAGGAGAGGTCCATTGAGCCCACTCCCATACTTCCGGAGTCTTGTCTGGTGGCACCGGTAGTGTGGGAGGTCAATGCGGACATTGAGCGGGCGTTACGTGCCGACCCTACTCCCCCACAGTGTCCAGAGGGACGGAAGTACGTGCCGCTCGAGGTCCGTGATCGACTGATATATTGGGCTCACACGTCACCCTCCTCTGGTCATCCTGGTATTGGTCGGACAGTGCACTGCCTTAGTGGGAAGTACTGGTGGCCCACCTTAGCTAAGGACGTGAGGGTTTACGTTTCTTCCTACTCGGTGTGCGCCCAGTGTAAGGCGCCTAGACACCTGCCCAGAGGGAAGTTACAACCCCTACCCGTTCCACAATGGCCGTGGTCTCAGGGGAACACCACGATCTTGGTCGTTGTGGATCGGTTTTCTAAGGCCTGCCGTCTCATTCCTATGCCAGGTCTCCCTACAGCCCTACAAACTGCTGAGGCCCTGTTTACACACGTCTTCCGGCACTACGGGGTGCCTGAGGATATAGTGTCTGATCGGGGTCCCCAGTTCACCTCTAGAGTCTGGAGGGCGTTTATGGAACGTTTGGGGGTCCGATTAGCCTTACCTCGGGTTTTCACCCTGAGAGTAATGGGCAGGTGGAGAGAGTAAACCAGGATGTGGGTAGGTTTCTGAGGTCCTATTGCCAGGACCGGCAGGAGGAGTGGTCGGGGTATATCCCCTGGGCAGAGATAGCCCAAAACTCACTCCGCCACTCCTCCACTAATCTTACGCCTTTTCAGTGTGTGCTGGGTTATCAGCCGGTCCTGGCACCCTGGCATCAAAGCCAGATCGAAGCCCCTGCGGTGGATGAGTGGTTTCGGCGCTCGGAGGAAACATGGAACGCTGCGCATGTCCATCTGCAGCGGGCTATCAGGCGGCAAAAGGCGAGCGCCGATTGCCACCGCAGTGAGGCTCCAGTGTATGCACCGGGAGATCGGGTCTGGCTCTCGACCCGAAACCTGCCCCTTCGCCTGCCCTGCCGGAAGCTGGGTCGGCGGTTTGTGGGGCCATTTAAAGTCCTGAGGAGATTGACCGAGGTATGTTATAGGTTACAACTGCCCATTAATTACCGCATTAACCCCTCGTACCATGTGTCTCTCCTCAGGCCGGTGGTAGCTGGTCCACTCCAGGAGAATGAGATACGAGAGGCTCCTCCGGCCCCACTAGACATCGAGGGGTACTCAGTCCGTTCCATCGTGGATTCGAGGCGTTGGATGGGGGGTCTGCAGTATCTCGTGGAGTGGGAGGGGTACGGTCCGGAGGAACGGTGCTGGGTCCCTAGGAGGGACATCCTAGATCCCTCCCTGTTGAGGGATTTCCACAGGAGTCATCCGACTCGCCCTGCTCCGCGTCCTCCTGGCCGTCCCCGAGGCCGGGGTCGGCGCACGGCTAGGCCGCGCGTCAAGGGGGGGTACTGTCACGGATTCAGCCGAGGCTGCTCCTCATCCTTGCTCGGGCAGGCTTCAGCGTTCGTCGTCCCCGGAGTACTAGCTGCTACCGATCTATGTTTCGGCGTTCGTCTAGTTTGGTCTTTATTGTTTACACCTGTTTCCCATTATGTTGGATTGTATTCCCTATATTACCCCCTGTCTCTCATTGGTTATTTTGTGTGTGATTGTTCGTTGTCATTTCGGCAGTTGCTTTGTGTTACGGGTCTTTGTGTTTTCCTCCCTGTTTGGAGGTTTGTTGTTTTGTACGTTTTTACTGTGTTCAGTAAAGTACGTTGCCAGCCGCTCTGTGTCCTGCGTTTGACTTCGTTGACCGCATACACGTCGCGTGACAACTTCCTGCTAGGGCACACCACCTCAGTGCTCCCGAGTGGTGCAGCGGTCTAAGGCACTGCATCTCAGTGCTTGAGGCATCACTACAGACCCCCTGGTTCGATTCCAGGCTGTATCACAACCGGCCGTGATTGGGAGTGCCATAGGGTGGCGCACAATTGGACCAGCGTCGTCTGGGTTTGGTAGGCCGTCATTGTAAATAAGAATTTGTTCTTAACTGACTTGCCTAGTTAAATAAAGGATAAATAAATAAATAAATAACTCTGGTTCATAGGCACATGATTACTGCATACAATAGCTGCAGAGGCATTCAGGGCAGTAAGAGGGACATAAATTAGGTTACATTGTGTCTTCCAACGCCCCTAGGATAATGTACATTTGCTGAAGCATTATGACAATTTAGCGACACAATGGTAGGGCTTAACTGAGCTGGGCTTGGGTCATTGATAAGTCATTGTCTCAATGCAGCCTTATAATGCTGTGAAAGGATCAGGAACCCAAATGATTTGGGTGGATCCCATCCTCCTTATAATACGAGCATTGTTTCCAGAAGGCATCAAAATTGTCAATAAATGTTACACCTGCCAATGTGGAGATTATATACTTTTATAAATGTTTGAGGAGATTATATACTGTTATTAATGTTTGAGGAGATTATATACTTTTATAAATGTTTGAGGAGATTATATACTGTTATTAATGTTTGAGGAGATTATATACTGTTATTAATGTTTGAGGAGATTATATACTGTTATTAATGTTTGCAACTCATTAATAAATGGCCAGTAGGTTTCCACTTTCTTTAAAGGTATCTAAAAAAAACAATGTTGGTAACTCATTTGTTAATGGTCAGTGAATTGTCATTTTAAAATAAGGTATCATTTTAGCAGTTATAAATGTTGATTACTCAGTTATAAATGTTCATAGGTCTGTCACTTTAAAATAAGGTATGCTTTTAGCAGTTATACGTTATATGGTATATATATACAGTTATACGTACAAATCATTTATAGATGAGTTCACTCAGAGCTTAGACACACTTCTAGACAGTATTGGGTACTCATGACTACATACATGGCAGTATTGGGTACTCATCACTACATACATGGCAGTATTGGGTACTCATCACTACATACATGAGAGAAAATTAAACACTTTGTTAAACATGTTCAGTCAATGAATGGTGGGTAAGACGACGTTGTGAGCGGATACCTCCTGCACCCTCCTGCACCCTCCTGCACCCTCCTGCACTGTTTTTATTTTTATTTTTTAGGGGGTAGATCAGCTTTAATATTGCAGATAGATTGTAACTTCCATCAATGTAATTGTCTGCATCACTTCCAATCCCCCATATGTTTTTTTTCTCGCAAAAAAAAAGTATATATATATATATATATATATATATATATATACACACTACCGTTCAAAAGTTTGAGGTTACTTAGAACTGTCCTTGTTTTCGAAAGAAAAACTATTTTTTGTACATTAAAATAGAAAAAGCCATATCTCAGACTGGCCAATAAAAAGAAAAGATTAAGATGGGCAGTCTAAGATATGGCTTTTTCTTTGCAACTCTGCCTAGAAGATCAGCATCCCTGAGTCGCCTCTTCACTGTTGACGTTGAGACTGGTGTTTTGCGGGTACTATTTAATGAAGCTGCCAGTTGAGGACCTGTGAGGCGTCTGTTTGTCAAACTAGACACTCTAATGTGTTTGTCCTCTTGCTCAGTTGTGCACCGGGGCCTCCCACTCCTCTTTCTATTCTGGTTAGAGCCAGTTTGCGCTGTTCTGTGAAGGGATTAGTACACAGCGTTGTACGAGATCTTCAGTTTCTTGACAATTTCTCGCATGGAATAGCCTTCATTTCTCAGAACATGAATAGACTGACGAGTTTCAGAAGAAAGTTATTTGTTTCTGGCCATTTTGAGACTGTAATCGAACCCACAATTGCTGATGCTCCAGATACTCAACTAGTCTCACGAAGGCCAGTTTTATTGCTTCTTTAAATCAGCACAACAGTTTTTGCTGTGCTAACAGAATTGCAAAAGGGTTTTCTACTGATCAATTAACCTTTTAAAATGATAAACTTGGATTAGCAAACACAACATGCCATTGGAACACAGGACTGATGGTTGCTGATAATGGGCCTCTGTACGCCTATGTAGATATTCCATAAAAAATCTGCCGTTTCCAGCTACAATAGCCATTTACAACATTAACAATATCTACACTGTATTTCTGATCAATTTGATCTTATTTTAATGGACAAAAAAATTGCTTTTCTTTCGAAAACAAGGACAATTCTAAGTGACCCCAAACTTTTGAACGGTAGTGTACATACACATACATACATATATATATATATATACACATATCCTTTAAAAAATATATATTTCCCTTTATTATTTCCAACCCCACCACCCCTCCTCTAATTGGAGTAAACTAGTGAACAACAATGCTTAGGCCTCTACTTCCAGCTTATACATACTATATACATTTTATGGACACAGTCAATTTTACAATCATTCTATTTTGTTTGTTTTTACTCCTGAACTTCCTCTACCCTCAACCTCTCCGATCATTTTCATGATGTCCATCCGGTTTGCTTCTATATGCCATATCTTTCTAACTGTGCTCTTTCCCAAAAGCTCTCAACCGATAACCTATATACTTATTATGGACACAGTATGCTTTACATTAGTTATCTTGTTGTTATTCGTTTTTGTCAGTTGTTATTAGTCCCATCCTTCAGCTCCATTCATGTCACGACTTCCTCCGAAGCTGCCTCCTCTCCTTGTTCGGGCTTCAGCGTTCGTCGTCACCGGCCTTCTAGCCACTGCCGCTCCTCATCTCATCATTCCATTTGTTTTGTCTTGTTTATTACACACACCTGGTTCATATCCCCTCATCAGTACCTGTATAAGCATTCCCTCTGCCCCCTTGTCTTTGTGTGTGATTGTTTATTGTGAGGATAGTGAAGCTCGGTGGAGCTCCTTGTATTTTGTATTGCCGGGTCATTTTCCCTGTGTGCCTTGTTGGTTCCAGTGCGCCTGTTTTGCCACTGGACTGTGTTGACGCATTACTGTGTAACTCTGTGTTCCGGAATAAATCCTGTTATTCTGTGATTTACCCTCCTGCGCCTGACTCTTTCGAAATCACCCATCACAATTTAACACCATCCATATAGGATTTCTATTCGCCATATATTTTTTTCAGCTGTACTGTGATGTTTCACAAAAATTCTGAACCCTTCTATTCTCATTGTTTCTACAGATCGTAAATTGAAAATAAACATGTTTGGTAAAAGTATTATTATATTTGTCACGGTTTCGGCCGAGGCTGCTCCTCCTCCTGGTTCGGGCAGGCATCGGCGGTCGTCGTCCCCGGAGTACTAGCTGCCACCGATCTATGTTTCATGTTCGTTTGGTTTGGTCTTGATGTTGTACACCTGTGTCTAGTTAGTCCTCATTAGTGTTCTATTTAAGTCTCGTTGGGTGTGTCTGTGTTTGTGTGTGATTGTTTCTGTCGTGTGTTGTGCTTGTATTTGCTTATTCGCTCGGTTGAGCTTCACTCCACTGTGTTGGAGCGTTTACGCACATGTTTAGTGCGCCTTTTGTTTTGTCGCCTTCGTGCGTAGTTTCGCCTTCGTGCGTAGTTTCGCCTTCGTGCGTCGTTTCGCCTTCGGGCAAGTTTTGTTTCGTATTTTCCTTGTTTGGAATTTGTACTAAAGTCTTTTGGACTATACTTCGGTGTCCTGCGCTTGATTCCACCACTACACCCACCTACAGCATTCTTGACAATATTATTGATCGATTGACTATGACTTTTCCGATCACCCAGTAGTGCTATCTGCAGGGTTAGCTCCAGGTAAATATTGCAATCCTTCAGCCATTCCTGGACCTGTGACCAAAAACAAGCTACAAATGGACAGTACCAAAACAAATGATCTAATGATTCTGTCTCTTCTCAGCAAAATCTGCAGTGCTGGGAAGATCGTCTCCCCCATATAAATAACATTCTATTGGTTGCAATAATTTTGTATAATAATTTAAATTGACCATTATGTCGGTGTATGCTAGCTAACACACCCATCTACAGCAATCACATGCCAAAGCACATCCCAGAAAGCCCCTCAATCCCTAACAGGTACCATATACCCACACATGTATGAATCAGTAACGTACAGCAACCTTGTACACATTGTAATATATTAAACAGTATTCAGAACATGACCTCCCCCTTGCATTACATTATCATACTGGGGAGACCTGACGTTCACGATCTCCCCCTAGCTGCAAGCGTGGCCAATCACAACACGCCTTATTGTCATCAGAGTTGAACCAACCAATAAGAATGCTTGAACATTAAATACACATTTCTTTAGAGGCAAGTGGAAACATAACCAACCCTGTTACACTTGGACTATCATAGAGTGGTACGTTTTTTCATATAATCTGGTAAAGGGTCATATGTTAGGGTTGACGATTCAATAATGTCCTGGATGAACATTTGGCATCAGGGCATCAGGGTTTCAAAGCTGCGTCAAGACATCATGAAAAGCAACCTCTTCTGATCCTTGGACAAAGCAACCTCTTCTGATCCTGGGACAAAGCAACCTCTTCTGATCCTGGGACAAAGCACCAATGCATCACACCCAAAATTGAGAAAATAACTATTGTTCAACTGTGCAACTATTTACAAATGATTAAATAATCGTTAACATAATTATAACCCCTTTATAACCCCTTTATAATGTGAAGTGTACCCTCACATTAATACCTCTTTAACAAGACCAGTTGTTGCTCACATTAATACCTCTTTAACAAGACCAGTTGTTGCTCACATTAATAGTTCTTTAACAATTTTCCATAGCCAGCCTGACAACAGCTCAGGAATCTGAATAGATTAGACTCTTCTTACTAAACACAGTGAAGTCAATACGTTGAACTACATTGATCTGGTATGACTGCAGACCCTTCGCTTTGGCTCCCCCTCCTGTCCAGCTCAGGCGTTGGGCGCTTGCCGGTCTTCTAGCTGCTGCCGAACCTGCTGCTGGCAAACGCCCTTCACTCATCAACCCCCCGGACTCGTCTCGTCATCATTACACACGCCTGGTTCCAATCCCCACTATCACTGTATATAGACTCCCTCTGTCATTTGTCTTTGTCGGTCATTGTATATGTTGCTTGTTTTCCTGAGAGGAATCTCTCCTACTATTTCCTGAGTACTTTATATTTTGCACTGTGGGTTTCGTCCCACTTTAAGCTATGATGCTTGTGAAAGGAAGACTCCTCTATGCTTGTGAAAGGAAGACATCCTACTACTCTGGAATAACATTATTACATTTACAACATTATACATTACACATTACATGGATGCTCAGTCTAAATAACACCTCTGACATTGATCTGGGCTGCAACTCCTGGATGAGATCAGAACTCTCCTTTCTTTCTTCCTTCTGTCTGTTGGGGTCAAACATCAAAATCAGCCATAACTGTTGTAATGATTTGTCTTCACCCTGGGGATGTGCAGTGGAGGCAGTCGGACTGGTGATCACTATCCATCACTGTCTTAACCTGTCACTCTAACTTTCAACACAACATCGTTACTGATTGACCATCAATACAAAACAATTCAATCCGGTTCAGGTCATTCTTGCATCAATATAAAGTGCTGTTTATCTGATGGGAAACAACCAAACTATGAAAAGGACAAAAAGATGAGTTACAAAGACAAAAGAGGGGGAGGAAATATTACTATGCCTTTAATGAATCACAGTACACAATGTTCTCAGGTAAACAATTTATTATCAAATGTAACTACTACACTATAAATGTTCAGGACATATTCAGGACATTATCCCAGTCTGTGGGAACAATCTCATCAGAAATACAAACAAGGCTGTTGTGCAAAGAGAGAGAGAGACGTCTTTCTGTTGTTGCACAAAGTCTTAAATCCAACTGTCTCCATCCGCTCAGACAGACAGATACAGAGCGTGCTCAACAAATGGCACCCTATTCCCTATGTAGTGCACTATGGGCCCTGGTCAAAAGCAGTGCACTACATAGGGAATAGGGTGCCATTTGGGATACACTAGGGTCCATGTAAAATCCAAGGAAACAGTGAACGCCACTCACCATCAGAATCAAGAAACAAAAACTTTTCAATGTTCATTATAAGATTTTAAAAGCTCAGTAATACACTACTAGTAACTCACTACTAGTAATTGACTGCTAGTAACTCACCTCCCTTTCACAAACAGAGTTCTTCAGCTCGGCTTTACAAGGCAACAGTAGGAGAGCTGAGAGGAACTGTGTGTGTGTGTGTGTCTCTCTGTGTGTGTGTGTGTCTCTGTGTGTGTGTGTGTGTGTGTGTGTGTGTGTGTCTGTGTGCTAAAAGAAACCCACAAAAAAACTTCACATGGGAATATTTGTTGCTGTTCAGGAGAAGATGCGTATTGTGGTGAGAAGCAACGTGTTGTCTCTGATACCACTACTATGTTCTGTCTTCCACCGTCTAAGATGTTTCCTTTTACAACATGTATGGATGGTTCATTCAGCTGAGTCCAACACCGGGAGCAACACTGTAGAGAAGAGTTCGACAATGGACTGACTGACAGACTTCTTCATATCTTTCCTGCATGCCAGTAGTCTAACCCCACAAACACAGACCTATAGCGGACAGACAGAGTAGACTGTGAAGTGAAGGCCTCTGGGTATTTACATCATAGCAATGGACATGTTGTTTCTACTCGGAAGGTCCTGTCATGGTAGCTAGGTCTCTGTCTGGGTTTAAACCAGGGTCACAACACTAGACTGTGTTAGCCTGCTGATCTAAAGCCTAGACATTAGCTCAGGCAACGGTACTAATGTTGCTTCCCAGAGTAAGATTAAGATCCTGCTGGACTAATGCAAAGTGTTTATTTGCTCCAGGCTTAATCTGAGACCGGGAAACCAGCCCTAAGAGTTAGATGTTCCGTTAGGTTGTGGATCTCTCAACACGTTGGTAGTCTCCAACTGCCGTGCTGAATCGCTGTTACTGACCCTAACCCTTAGCCAGGGTCGATGGGCTGTTCAGGGGTCCGTCACTACATAGTGCTGACCAGGGCTCTGTGGTACTACGTAAGGTCGACACCAGGACTAGAAAAGCCCCTAGACAGGGTTGTTGGACCATTGTGCTTTTTAGGAGAGGTAGAAGGTCAGAAAGATCTCACTGTCGTTGGAACTAGTCAAGCATTGAACTCCTTATATCATGTTATACAGAGATTAACTGGGACTTCATCTGCTATCAAAACTGTAATCTCAGCATATAAAAGGAGCCCAGATTGATATCAAATCCTCCTGCTGAGGAGGACTTCTTTCTTTTCCTTTGTGAACACCAGCTGTGTTGCGTTGAGGGGCATGTGTTGACATGTACAGTACCAGTCAAAAGTTTGGACACACCTACTCATTCAAGGGTTTTTCTTTATTTTTACTATTTTCTACATTGTAGAATAATAGTGAAGACATCAAAACTATTAAATAGCACATATGGAATCATGTAATAACCAAAAAAAGTGTTAAACAAATCAAAATATATTTTAGATTTTAGATTCTTCAAATAGCCACCATTTGCCTTGATGACAGCTTTGCACACTCTTGGCATTCTCTCAACCAGCTTCACCTGGAATGCTTTTCCAACAGTCTTGAAGGAGTTCCCACATATGCTGAGCACTTGATGGCTGCTTTTCCTTCACTCTGCCGTCCGACTCATCCCAAACCATCTCAATTGGGTTGAGGTCGGGTGATTGTGGAGGCCAGGTCATCTGATGCAGCACTCCATCACTCTCCTTCTTGGTAAAATAGCCCTTACACAGCCTGGAGGTGTGTTGGGTCATTGTCCTGTTGAAAAACAAATGATAGTCCCACTAAGCCCAAACCAGATGGGATGGCGTATCGCTGCAGAATGCTGTGGTAGCCATGCTGGTTAAGTGTGCCTTGTATTCTAAATAAATCACAGACAGTGTCACCAGCAAAGCACCCCCACACCATCACATCTCCTCCTCCATGCTTCACGGTGGGAACCACACATGCGGAGATCATCCGTTCACCTTCTCTGCGTCTCAAAGACACGGCGGTTGGAAACAAACATCTCCAATTTGGACTCCAGACCAAAGGACGGATTTCCACCGGTCTAATGTCCATTGCTCGTGTTTCTTGGCCCAAGCAAGTCTCTTCTTATTATTGGTGTCCTTTAGTAGTGGCTTCTTTGCAGCAATTCGACCATGAAGGCCTGATTCACACAGTCTCCTCTAAACAGTTGATGTTGAGATGTGTCTGTTACCTGAACTCCGTGAAGCATTTATTTGGGCTGTAATCTGAGGCTGGTAATGAACTTATCTTCTGCAGCAGAGGTAACTCTGGGTCTTCCATTCCTGTGGCGGTCCTCAAGAGAGCCAGTTTCATCATAGCGCTTGATGGTTTTTGCGACTGCACTTGAAGAAACCTTCAACATTTTTGAAATGTTCCTGATTGACTGACCTTCATGTCTTAAAGTAATGATGGACTGTCGTTTCTCTTTGCTTATTTGAGCTGTTCTTGCCATAAAATGGACTTGGTCTTTTACCAAATAGGGCTATCTTCTGTATACCCCCCCTACCTTGTCACAACACAACTGATTGGCTCAAACGCATTAAGAAGGAAATAAATTCCACAAATAAACTGTTACAAGGCACACCTGTTAATTGAAATGCATTCCAGGTGACTACCTCATGAAGCTGGTTGAGAGAATGCCAAGAGTGTGCAAAGCTGTCATCAAGGCAAAGTGTGGCCATTTGAAGAATCTCAAATCTCAAATATATTTTGATTTGTTTAACACTTTTTTGGTTACTACATGATTCCATATGTGTTATTTCATAGTTCTGATGTCTTCACTATTATTATACAATGTAGAAAATAGTACAAATAAAGAAAAACCCTTGAATGAGTAGGTGTGTCCAAACATTTGACTGGTAGTGTACTTCTAGTGTTGTGTTGGAGTTGAGATGTACTGACCAACTGACAAGCAGGGAAGCAGGGCAGACAGAGTCAAGTAAGTTTAGTACAGTGCCACTTCTGTAGGGAACAGGGTTCCATTTGGGACCCTACATTGATCCTCTTTGGAGTTCAAGACAGCCAGTTAATTTCAACATTCATATAGGGGGATGGTGAGGAGAGGAGAGGAGAGGAGGAGAGAGGATAAGAGGAGGAGAGAGGAGAGGAGGAGGAGGAGAGAAGGGAGGAGGAGGAAGAGGAGGAGAGAGGAGAGGAGGAGGAGAGAAGGGAGGAGGAGGAGGAGGGAAGGGTAAGGAGAGAGGAGAGGAGAAGAGCAGGGAGAGGAGAGGAGAAGAGCAGGGAGAGGAGAGGAGCTATATGGACCCTGGACGTGCACAGAGCATCAGTCTCACAGAGCGACCCCAGCTCTCCAAGGTGACCTAGGGGCTAACAGGACAGAACTAACACTAAACCCCCGGGAAAGATTAGATTGCACATGGTGTTGGTTGGTTCGTCAGCCCTAGTTAGCCCTGACACACTCCGGGGACAGGACAGAGTTCCCCAGTCAGGACTCTGATCTAGGATCAGTTTCTAGTCTCCTCCCCTGGTGGGACAGATCAGGATGAGGGGAGGCTGTTCTGATCCAGGACCTGGTGTGTATTCAATAGTGCACACTGAAGCAAAAGGTTTTGCAACGGAAAAAGAAAACCAGGTTCAGGTAGGTCAGTCTCTGTTTCTCTACCCGCTTGCTTCCGTTTGGTTCCTAGTGAATACACCCGTCTCACCGGGAGATGACGGAGCTGATGGAGTTGTAGGATGTGCCTCCGTTACAGGTGTGGGCGTATCCCTCAGAGGCTCTGCCCCTTCCGCCAGCCACACCCTCTATGTTGACCCTGAAGACAGGCGAGGTCTTTAACAGGAAGTCAGCCGCGTCCCGCCTCCCCAGCTCACGCAGCTTCCACATCAACACTCCCACCGTGCTGTCTGGACGGACTGACCAATCCTGGAGCAGCGCTGCTGTGGGGCTGGCCAGGAGGGCTGGGTCAGGGTCATTGTCCGGGGCAGGGCCCACATTGGTTGGAGTGCCGTTGGGGGTGGAGCTGTGTTTGGCCACCAGGTGGGTGAGGCCCAGGTTCATAGCCAGCAGACACCAGTCCTTTCCCAGGGCTTCAGGTGGGTCTAACAAACGACACAGCTTCCTCCTGGCCAGCAGGCTGATCTCTGAGATGTGGACGTCTGCAGACAGACTGCCCTGACTATAGACCTCAGCACAGCCCAAGGCCAGGATACTGCTGAAGCTCTCCCTGTACCCCCCCATGGTGTTGGTGAGGCTGGTTTCTCTCTGGGTCTGGGCTTTCAGGAAGTCTTTGGGCTGGTAGATCATGATGGGACCGTGGTGCTCTCTGAGCTGCTGGGGGCTGAGGTAGTATCGGGCGGTGAGGAGGCCAGGGAGGGTGGAGGACAGGAGCGACTCTGTGATGGTAACCATGGTGTCCAGGAGGGTGTAGCACTTGGCCCGTTCGCTGTCATGACCTCTGACCTGGATCTCCACCCCCTGGCCGTGGTTGACCAATAGGATCATGGCCTCCGCTCCGCCTTGGCTCACCTTTGCCCCATTGGTCCAGAGGCGGATGTCTCCGTCAGGCTCCTCCCCCGTGCCGTCCTCAGGGCGCTGCTGGTGACTCCAGCGACACAGGTTCACCTGGAGGTCAGAGGTCAGGAAACATGACAACAATATCCTTAACATACTATTCACTACTTTTGGGAGAGGAAACATACTATGGAGCATCCCAAATGGCAGCATATTGAATAGTGTACTTGATAGGGACTGGGGTGTCATTCAGAGTAGTGTACTTGATAAGGACTAGGTGTCATTCAGAGTTGTGTACTTGATAGGGACTAGGTGTCATTCAGAGTAGTGTACTTGATAGGGACTAGGTGTCATTCAGAGTTGTGTACTTGATAGGGACTAGGTGTCATTCAGAGTAGTGTACTTGATAGGGACTAGGTGTCATTCAGAGTAGTGTACTTGATAGGGACTAGGTGTCATTCAGAGTAGTGTACTTGATAGGGACTAGGTGTCATTCAGAGTAGTGTACTTGATAAGGACTAGGTGTCATTCAGAGTAGTGTACTTGATAGGGACTGGGGTGTCATTCAGAGTAGTGTACTTGATAGGGACTAGGTGTCATTCATTCAGATGAGTGTACTTGATAGGGACTAGGTGTCATTCAGAGTAGTGTACTTGACAGGGATTGGGGTGTCATTCAGACAGTCTTGGTGAATCAAAGCATGTACCTGTAGCTTGTGGAATAGTCCACAGGGGAAAGGTGTGATGTGTTCAGCAGGAACCAGCCTGACCCCTCCGTAGATCAGAACATCTTCCTCCTCCTCTTCCTCCGTCCAGGAGTGGTGGAGGCTGTTGGTCTTGATCAGGGCGGGGACATCCACCATGCCAGGGTTGGTCAGGTCACGGGCACACACGTCCATGGCATCCAGAACCTGTAGTTAGCATGGACTCTAATGGTGACATGTTTTCCTATGGGAGATGCTAACATGTTGCATTGTGGTATCCTTGACGGTATACAACTATGCATGCCCAGCTAGTGTTAGCATGGTTGCTAAGTGTGACATGTTTTCCTATGGGAGATGCTAACAGTTCCCCGTCTTGGTAATGATGACTGTCTCTGACCTGTAGCAGCTCGTCCACGTCGCTCTCTGGGGCCAGAGCCTGTATCTCCTCCAGTCTGTAGCGCCCCCTGTAGTGGTGGATGGCTTTAGGCATGTCCACAGAGAGGAGGCGGGCTAACACCCCACTACACAGCCAGCGAGGATCCAACACCACCACATCTTGCACCGTCTCACTCTGCATCAGGTTGATCTGTTAGGAGGGGGAAGAGAGAGAGATGGATAGAGAGGGACAGAGAGAGAGAGATAATCCATATATTTAAAAAAATAATCCATAGTGAAGGGTGTCATGTAAAAATCTTCCCAGTGTGAAATAGTTCCCAATCGTTCTGAATGTGTTGTGATTGTGACGTCATGTTGTAAAATTTCTCACAGCGTGAAAATGTCCCCAGTTCAATAATTGCTTGTGCGTCTCTTTGATGATCCCCCTGGCGGATATCAGACCTAAAGTATGTAAAACCTGCATAAACACATCTCAGCAATCTGCTGTCTTATAGCAGGTGTTTATGACACATTAAAAAGCACATCAAATTAGTAGATCGATGACCCTGACCCCATGCTGACCAACAAAAATAGTAACACATTCTGTAATCTGTAGACTTCCAACCATGTAGGGTAATAGAAATACCCAAGATTCAGCACCATGTAGGGTAATAACCAAGGTTCAGCACCATGTAGGGTAATAACCAAGGTTCAGCACCATGTAGGGTAATAACCAAGGTTCAGCACCATGTAGAGTAATAACCAAGGTTCAGCACCATGTAGGGTAATAACCAAGGTTCAGCACCATGTAGGGTAATAACCAAGGTTCAGCACCATGTAGGGTAATAACCAAGGTTCAGCACCATGTAGGGTAATAACCAAGGTTCAGCACCATGTAGGGTAATAACCAAGGTTCAGCACCATGTAGGGTAATAACCAAGGTTCAGCACCATGTAGGGTAATAACCAAGGTTCAGCACCATGTAGGGTAATAACCAAGAGCAAGTGTTAACAAAGTAACAAGAAGCAGGCCCCTAAACAGTAACAGGACAATAAGAAATATAGGCTCTTTAAGAAAACAAAAGAGTTATGAAATCCTATGTGCAACTATAACACATTGATGAGATTTCCTTGCCATGATGAGCGAGACGGACTGTATGAACGGTGTGCTGGTGTTACAATATGATAGTGGTATTGCATACATACACAATAAAAAGCAGACATTTTAATAGGGATGTGCATCTTTCCCTTTCAAGACGATTCGATACGTATCTAGATATATGGGCTTCGATACGATACAGGAACTATACGTTTTAGGTTGAACCTACCTAGTGGTGTAAAGTACTTAAGTAAAAATACTTTAAAGTCCTACTTAAGTAGTTTTTTGGGGTATCTTTTCTTAACTCTTTTTATTTTTGACCTCTTTTACTTTTACTTCACTACATTCCTAAAGAAAATAATGTACTTTTTACTCCATACGTTTTCCCTGACATCCAAAAGTACTTGTGACATTTTGAATGCTTAGCAGGACAGGAAAATGGTCCAATTCACACATTTATCAAGAGAACATCCCTGGTCATCCCTACTGCCTCTGATCTGGCGGACTAAACACAAATGGTTTGTTTGTACCTATATTTTATCTGTTCATTTATTTTCCCTTTCATACTTCAACTATTTGCACATTGTTACAACACTGTACATAACCAATAATATAACATTTGAAATGTCTGTAATCATTTAAAACTTTTGTGAGTGTAATGTTTACTGATTGTTTATTTCCCTTGTGTTTATTATCTATTTCACTTGCTTTGGCAATGTTAACATGTGTTTCCCATGCCAATAAAGCCCTTACATTAAATTCAATTGAGAGAGAGAGAGAGAGAGAGAGAGAGAGAGAGAGAGAGGGTGAGAGATGGATAATGAGAGAGAGAGAGAGAGAGAGAGAGAGAGAGAGAGAGAGAGAGAGAGAGAGAGAGAGAGAGAGAGAGAGAGAGAGAGAGAGAGAGAGAGAGATGGATGGATGGATGGATGGATGGATGGAGAGAGAGAGAGAGAGAGAGAGAGAGAGAGATGGATGGATGGAGAGAGAGAGAGAAAGAGAGAGAGAGCTCAAAGACATTGCTCCTGCATTTTCCAGCATGTTTTTACAAAAAATATAGATTTAGAGTTTAGAACTGAGTGAGTAATGTTTAGTCTGAAGCTACTTTTTACTTTCAAAAACCAAGAAGGAAAATACAGTAAAATGATATATTTTACTTTATAAGGACTGAATGCTAAGGCTACCAAGCTTGCTAGTACAAAGAGATACAACTTAAATTAGCACTGACGTGTGAAGTGAGAGGTGTCAAAGCCCTTGAGCCCAACAATGGCAGGAGAGTCGCACAGTCTACCCCAACCAAATGGAGAGGCCTTAGAAGCCCCCTCCCACTGTTCAGAGGTCATTAAAATATAGTACCCTCTGAATGTAAAGAATGATAAGACACGAAAAGAGTACAAAATGAAGCTCCTTATGGGAAATCAAGAGACACCTTTTGCTGACTTTTATAAAAATAGGAACATAAGCATCCTTATCTTCCACACAGACCATCCCCTGGCATGGCACAGTGCTATACTAGCACAATACCCCTCTGTTAATAGGGGGGATGTTAGCGATGGCTACGAAATTCAGGATACTAGACAACGAGGACTCTGAGTCAGCTAATATAAATCTCTATAAATCTGGAACAGTATTGGTACAAGGCAACACCAAACAGTTCCAGCTGGACTTTCACCTAATCAAAGAAATAGCTCAGCAGGAGAAGCTCTCCCTTGAGAAAGATACCCCCACCCCGAGCGGGTCAGACCAGACCTCTTCATTAAATAACCCCACAGAGGAGCAACCCCAAGCGGAAAGTCAACTTCCCAGCACAGAGTACTACTCTCTCATTGAAATGAAGAATAAATTCACCCAGCTGGAGGTAAGGCAGGTGGAGCTGGACCAGCAGGTGAACACACTCCAGTCAGCACAGTCCCAGACAACAGTCCAGCACAACAACACCCCCTTAACTAGACCTGGAGAGCTGGAGGTGGAGAGAGACGTGTCTGCACTCTGGACTGTGGTGAGACAACATCAACAGGAGAAAGAGCAGGAGCAGGAGAAGAACAGAGCACTAGAGGAGAGGATCAGAGTGCTGGAGGAGAAGGTGAGAACGATGACGGGTGACAGAGAACAACCCATTAGAGAGCTGGCCACCCCCGCAGAGAAGCCAGCAGAACAGCCCACCTCAGATCCTGACCAAAGTCTCGACACCGCAGCAGAACAGTACACCCTAGACCCTGACCATAGCCTCGACATCACAGCCAGACAAACAAATGAAGAACCCCAAGCCCAGGGGATCCCACTCCCTCTGAGCACCCCCCTGTCAGCCAACCTGATAGCCCTCCTGACGACCCCCCCACACCCACTGAGGACATACACAAGCCACAGATTGTACTCCTTATGGACTTAAATGGGAAATACATACAAGAAAATTAACTTTTTCCCAAACACACAGTGTCTAAACTCTGGTGTCCAAACACCCAACGCGCCCTAGACCTTCTGTCTGAGGACCAACTAGGGTCACCCAGCCACATAATAATACACACAGGCACAAACGACCTGAGAACACAGCAGGAAAGGGTGGCCACAGCACTCAAGGGAGTGATAGAAAAAGCTTCTTCTACTTTCCCCAATGCACAAGTGGTTATCTCAACCCTGCTACCATGAAAATACTTCTAACCTGCTACCATACAGCAGGTAAACGCAAGTATTTCCTGTGACTGTGCCTCAAAAACAAATGTCTACCTGGCCCACCACTCCACCCTGGACGTGAACAGCCTTTAGGACCAGGTCCACCTATACAAGGCAGCAGTGCCCACCTTCGCCCGGACCCTAAAGGATATCGCCCTCAACCGCAGACACAACACCTCACACAGGAGCAACAGATCAACAGACACCCCGCCCAGACCAGCGAGACACTCTTCCAGACCTGTGGGACCTGTGCTGCCCTGTTCTGAGCCAACTGCAATTTTCCCAAGTCCCTCTTTGTGGCACCTGACCACACGACTGAACAGTAGTCCAGGTGCAACAAAACTAGGGCCTGTAGGACCTGCCTTGTTGATAGTGTTGTTAAGAAGGTAGAGCAGCGCTTTATTATGGACAAACTTCTCCCCATTTTAGCTACTGTTGTATCAACATGCTTTGACCATGACAGTCTACAATCCAGGGTTACTCCAAGCAGTTTAGTCACCTCAACTTGCTAAATGTCCACATTATTCATTACGAGATGTAGTTGAGGTTTAGGGTTTAGTGAATGATTTGACCCAAATACAATAATTTTAGTTTTGGAAATATTCAGAACTAACTTATTCCTTGCCACCCATTCTGAAACTAACTGCAACTCTTTGTTAAGTGTTGCAGTTATTTCAGTTGCTGTAGTAGCTGACGTGTATAGTGTTGAGTCATCCGCATACATAGATACACTGGCTTTACTCAAAGCCAGTGGCATGTCGTTAGTAAAGATGGAAAAAAGCAAGGGGCCTAGACAGCTGCCCTGGGGAATTCCTGATTCTACCTGGATTATGTTGGAGAGGCTTCCATTAAAGAACACCCTCTGTGTTCTGTTAGACAGGTAACTCTCTATCCACAATATAGCAGGGGGTGTAAAGCCAAAACACATAAGTTTTTCCAGCAGCAGACTGTGATCGATAATGTCAAAAGCCGCACTGAAGTCTAACAAAACAGCCCCCACAATCTTTTTATCATCAATTTCTCTCAGCCAATCATCAGTCATTTGTGTAAGTGCTGTGCTTGTTGAATGTCCTTCTCTATAAGCATGCTGGAAGTTTGTTGTCAATTTGTTTACTGTAAAATAGCCTTGTATCTGGTCAAACACCATTGTTTCCATAGTTTACTAAGGGTTGGTAACAGGCTGATTGGTCGGCTATTTGAGCCAGTAAAGGGGGCTTTACTATTCTTAGGTAGGGGAATGACTTTTGCTTCCCTCCAAGCCTGGGGGCACACACTTTCTAGTAGGCTTAAATTGAAAATATGGCAAATAGGAGTGGCAATATCATCTGCTTTTATCCTCAGCAATTTTCCATCCAAGTTGTCAGACCCCGGTGGCTTGTCATTGTTAATAGACAACAATAATTTGTTCACCTCTTCCACACTCATTCAAAATTACAATGCTTGTCTTTCATAATTTGGTCAGATATACTTGGATGTGTAGTGTGTCAGCAATTGTTGCTGGCATGTCATGCCTAAGTTTGCTAATCTTGCCAATGAAAAAAGTATTTAAATAGTTGGCAATATCAGTTGGTTATGTGATGAATGAGCCATCTGATTCAATGAATGATGGAGCGGAGTTTGCCTTTTTGCCCAAAATGTCATTTAAGGGGCTCCAAAGCTTTTTACTATCATTCTTTATATCATTTATCTTTGTTTCATAGTGTTGTTTCTTCAGCTTTTTATTCAGTTTAGTCACATGATTTCTCAATTTGCAATACGTTTGCCAATCGGTTGTGCAGCCAGACTTATTTGCCATACCTTTTGCCTCATCCCTCTCAACCATACCATTTTTCAATTCCTAATCAATCCACGGGGATTTAACAGTTTTTACAGTCATTTTCTTAAATGGGTGCATGCTTATTAGTAACTGGAATAAGCAATTTCATAAATGTGTCACGTGCAGTGTCTGTTTGCTCCTCATTACACACAACGGACCAACATATATTCTTTACATCAAGTAAAGATATGATCAATACATGTTGATGATTTAATTCCTGTACTGTTTGTAACCACCCTGGTAGGTTGACTGATAACCTGAACCAGGTTGCAGGCACTGGTTACAGTTTGAAGCTGCCAGTCAATATTTAAAATCACCCAGAAAATATACCTCTCTGTTGATATCACATACATTATCAAGCATTTCACACATGTTATCCAGATACTGACTGTTAGCACTTGGTGGTCTATAGCAGCTTCCCACCAGAATGGGCTTTAGGTGAGGCAGGTGAACCTGTAGCCATATTACTTCAACAGTATTTAACATGAGATCCTCTCTAAGCTTTACAGGAATGTGGTTCTGAATATTAACAGTAACACCTCCACCATTGGCATTTCTGTCTTTTCTGTATAATCAAAGGTATTATCTAAGTGAGTTTCAGAGATAGTCAGAATATGAATGTGATCTGTTACTAGCAAATTACTTAAGCTACATATGTTGAATACAGATCCTTTAACCTATTTGAGGTGCACTCGATTTACGTTGGAGTTTGGACTTTTGTGTAATAGGGTGTATGTATACCTCTCCCATGCTGTACCTCTCCCATGCTGTGGAGCGGCTGTGAATGTATACCTCTCCCATGCTGTGGAGCGGCTGTGAGTGTATACCTCTCCCATGCTGTGGAGCTGCTGTGAGTGTATACCTCTCCCATGCTGTGGAGCTGCTGTGAGTGTGTACCTCTCCCATGCTGTGGAGCGGCTGTGAGTGTATACCTCTCCCATGCTGTGGAGCGGCTGTGAGTGTGTACCTCTCCCATGATGTGGAGCTGCTGTGAGTGTGTACCTCTCCCATGCTGTGGAGCTGCTGTGAGTGTATACCTCTCCCATGCTGTGGAGCGGCTGTGAGTGTATACCTCTCCCATGCTGTGGAGCTGCTGTGAGTGTATACCTCTCCCTCCCATGATGTGGAGCTGCTGTGAGTGTATACCTCTCCCATGCTGTGGAGCGGCTGTGAGTGTATACCTCTCCCATGCTGTGGAGCGGCTGTGAGTGTATACCTCCCATGCTGTGGAGCTGCTGTGAGTGTATACCTCTCCCTCCCATGATGTGCAGCGGCTGTGAGTGTATACCTCTCCCATGCTGTGGAGCTGCTGTGAGTGTATACCTCTCCCTCCCATGATGTGGAGCGGCTGTGAGTGTATACCTCTCCCATGCTGTGGAGAGGCTGTGAGTGTATACCTCTCCCATGATGTGGAGCGGCTGTGAGTGTATACCTCTCCCATGCTGTACCTCTCCCATGCTGTGGAGCGGCTGTGAGTGTATACCTCTCCCATGCTGTGGAGCTGCTGTGAGTGTATACCTCTCCCATGCTGTGGAGCTGCTGTGAGTGTGTACCTCTCCCATGCTGTGGAGCTGCTGTGAGTGTATACCTCTCCCATGCTGTGGAGCGGCTGTGAGTGTGTACCTCTCCCATGCTGTGGAGCTGCTGTGCGACCCCTCGGAGGTGCTCCTCGCTGACCAGCGGATTGATGTGTTCCTGGACGTCAGAGACAAACTGTTGCCATGACGTCAGCTGGTTAGGACCACTCATCTTCCTCCAGGACGGCAGGGTCGAGACCAGGCACTCTGAAAGGGCCGACATGGGACTACAGGTCTGTATTAACAGAGAGGGGAGAGAGAGAGGAGAGAGGGGAGAAAGAGAGAGGAGAGAGAGAGGGGGGAGAGAGAGAGGATGGAGAGAGGAGAGAGGGGAGAGAGAGAGGGGAGGGAGAGAGGAGAGAGGGGAGAGAGAGAGGAGGGAGAGAGGGGAGAGAGAGAGGATGAAGAGAGGAGAGAGGGGAGAGAGAGAGGAGGGAGAGAGGGGAGAGAGAGAGAGGAGGGAGAGAGGAGAGAGGAGAGAGGGGAGAGAGAGAGGATGGAGAGAGGAGAGAGGGGAGAGAGAGGATGGAGAGAGGAGAGAGGGGAGAGAGAGAGGAAGGAGAGAGGGGAGAGAGAGAGAGCAAGGAGAGAGGAGAGAGGGGAGAGAGAGGAGAGAGGGGAGAGAGTGAGAGGAAGGAGAGAGGAGAGAGGAGAGAGGAGGGAGAGAGGAGAGAGGAGAGAGGGGAGAGGGGAGAGAGAGAGAGAGAGAGAGGAGGGAAAGAAGAGAGAGAGGAGGGAGAGGGGAGAGAGAGAGGAAGGAGAGAGGAGAGAGGGGAGAGAGAGAGGAAGGAGAGAGGAGAGAGGAGAGAGGGGAGAGAGAGAGAGAGGAAGGAGAGAGGAGAGAGGGGAGAGAGAGAGAGGAGGGAGAGAGGAGAGAGCGGAGAGGGGAGAGAGAGAGAGAGAGAGAGAGAGAGAGAGAGAGAGAGAGAGAGGAAGGAGAGAGGGGAGAGGAGGGAGAGGAGGGAGAGAGAGGAAGGAGAGAGGAGAGAAGAGAGAGGGGAGAGAGAGAGAGGAGGGAGAGAGGGGAGAGAGAGAGGAGGGAGAGAGGGGAGAGAGAGAGGAGGGAGAGAGGGGAGAGGAGGGAGAGAGGGGGGAGGAGGGAGAGAGAGTTCCAAATTGACTGAATAGGAGACAAAACAAGCATCAAATAATATTGTGTAGTTAGCTTAGCTAGCTGGATTGTTTACCTGTTGCTTAGCAGTTGCTAGGGACTCTCCTAAAAGAAGCTAGCTAGCTAAACAATTGCTAGTTAACAACACAATAGAAACACAAAAGAAGGACAGAAGACAAAGTAAAACAGTTCTATAAAGACAAATAATACAAGAAACAAGGTAGGCTTCTGTTGCAACATTGTAGCCAACATCACCAGTGTTGCTATGGAAATTGTTTACCCACCAGACATCCAGATGGAAACTTTTGATGATGGGTTAGAACCATCAATGGTTGTTTATAGATCTCACCAGTTGCAAAAATAGAATAAATGTAATATTTAATACCAAAAGAGGGCACATATGGGAAAAGGTTATTTGCAACCATTTCCCTTTCTCGAAAAAGAGAGGCATCAGCCAAGGCATTTCTGAAGAAGCTGACCAGAGCAACACATATCAAACTGTCAACCTACAATAATGGAACTGTGTTGATACAAGCAATGATTCAAGCCTCCAGGCTTTTGAGAATGTGTTTGTTACCCTAAAAGTAGAAGCTGAACTCATCTCAGAAGCTGAGGAAAAAGTAAAGGAGGGAGATGATGGAGGAGAGCCCCAACGGTCTCTGTGACCCAGCAAGAAGCCCTCCGTGTCCCTCTACCTACCTCACCTGCAGCAGACAGAGCCAAGGACATGCCTACAACACCAAGAACACCTGCTATGCAACGTTTCCACAACACCCTCTCTCTAGTCGAAGCAGAGGTATTGGGAGGAAAGATGGCACCGGAGGGGTTGGCTGCCGTTTTATGGACTCTTAACTAACCGTGCTATTTTGTGTGTTTTGTCGCATTGTTTGTAATTTATTCTGTACATAATGTTTCTGCCACCGTCTCTTATGACCAAAAAGAGCTTCTGGACATCAGAACAGCGATTACTCACCTTGAACTGGACAAATAATAATTTTTCTTTAATGAGTCGGACGAGATGGATTTGCTCCAGACACCCGACAGGGCCCTCATCCCCGTCATTCACAGTAAAAAGAAAAGGAGATATCGTGGAAGGAGATCGGGGTGCCTGGTAAGGAGCCGGCGACGAGTGGCTAATCTGCCTTTGCCATCGATACTATTGGCCAACTTACAATCGCTTGATAATAAAGTGGACGAACTACAGGCATGAATATCCTACCAACTGGACATTAAAAACTGTAATATCTTATGTTTCACCGAGTCGTGGCTTAACGAAGACATGAATAACATACAGCTGGCGAGTTATACACTGTATCAGCAGGATAGAACAGCAGCCTCTGGTAAGACAAGGGGTGGCGGTCTATGTATATTTGTAAACAACAGCTGGTGCACGATATCTAAGGAAGTCTCGAGGTTTTGCTCACCAGAGGTAGAGTATCTCATGATAAGCTGTAGACCACACTATTTACCAAGAGAGTTTTCATCTATATTCTTCGTAGCTGTCTATTTACCACCACAAACCGATGCTGACACTAAGACCGCACTCAATGAACTGTATACGGCCATAAGCAAACAGCAAAATGCTCATCCAGAGGCAGCGCTCCTAGTGGCCGGGGACTTTAATGCAGAGAGACTTAAATCTGTTTTACCTCATTTCTACCAGCTTTTTAAATGTGCAACCAGAGGGAAAAAAAACTCTAGACCACCTTTACTCCACACACAGAGACACGTACAAAGCTCTCCCTCGCCCTCCATTTGGCAAATCTGACCATAATTCTATCCTCCTGATTCCTGCTTACAAGCAAAAACTAAAGCAGTAAGCACCAGTGACTCGGTCAATAAAGAAGTGGTCAGATGAAGCAGATGCTAAGCTACAGGACTGTTTTGCTAGCACAGACTGGAACATGTTCCGGGATTCTTCAGATAGCATTGAGGAGTACACCACATCAGTCACTGGCTTCAACAATAAGTGCATCGATGACGTCGTCCCCACATTGACCGTATGTACATATCCCAACCAGAAGCCATGGATTACAGGCAACATCCGCACTGAGCTAAAGGTTAGAGCTGCCGCTTTCAAGGAGCAGGACTCTAACCCGGACGCTTATAAGAAATCCCGCTATGCCCTCCGACGAATCATCAAACAGGCAAAGAGTCAATACAGGACTAAGATTGAATCGTACTACACCGGCTCCGACGCTCGTCGGATGTGGCAGGGCTTGAAAACTATTACAGACTACAAAGGGAAGCACAGCCACGAGCTGCCCAGTGACACGAGCCTACCAGACAAGCTAAATTACTTCTATGCTCGCTTCGAGGCAAGCAACACTGAAGCATGCATGAGAGCATCAGCTGTTCCAGATGACTGTCTGATCACGTTCTCCGTAGCCGATGCGAGTAAGACTTTTAAGCAGGTCAACATTCACAAGGCCGCAGGTCCAGACGGATTACCAGGACGTGTACTCTGAGCATGTGCTGACATCAACACCATTATCCCAGAAACCCTAGACCCACTCAAATTTGCATACCGACCCAACAGATCCACATATGATGCCATCTCAATCGCACTCCACACGCATCTAATATGCAGACTACTGGGATAGACAGACCTTTTAATTCACTCTCACACACACACAAAAGAAACACACAGATACTTCCCCTACAAGGCAGATTGGAACCCAACTATTCTTTATTTTATTATAATAATAATATTTTATATTCAGTATAAAATCACCGACAGTGTCGGCCGTGTCTTTGTGAGACGCAGACTAGGTGAACGGATGATCTCCGCATGTGTGGTTCCCACTGTGAAGCATGGAGGAGGAGGTGTGATGGTGTGGGGGTGCTTTGTTGGTGACACTGTCTGTGATTTATTTCTTCCTAGGTTTCTGCCTTTCTGGGGAGTTTTTCCTAGCCACCGTGCCTCTACATCTGCATTGCTTGCTGTTTGGGGTTTTAGGCTGGGTTTCTGTATAGCACTTTGTGACATCTGCTGATGTAAAAATGGCTTTATAGATACATTGGATTGATTGATGTCTAAACAAAAGACTCCACTTCGGCCGGATTATTACATCATTACAGTTAGCCAGGTGTGTCTGGGGGTGATTACAGTTAGCCAGGTGTGTCTGGGGGTGATTACAGTTAGCCAGGTGTGTCTGGGGGTGATTACAGTTAGCCAGGTGTGTCTGGGGGTGATTACAGTTAGCCAGGTGTGTCTGGGGGTGATTACAGTTAGCCAGGTGTGTCTGGGGGTGATTACAGTTAGCCAGGTGTGTCTGGGGGTGATTACAGTTAGCCAGGTGTGTCTGGGGGTGATTACAGTTAGCCAGGTGTGTCTGGGGGTGATTACAGTTAGCCAGGTGTGTCTGGGGGTGATTACAGTTAGCCAGGTGTGTCTGGGGGTGATTACAGTTAGCCAGGTGTGTCTGGGGGTGATTACAGTTAGCCAGGTGTGTCTGGGGGTGATTACGGCCATCTACTGTACAGTGAGGGAAAAAAAGTATCTGATCCCCTGCTGATTTTGTACGTTTGCCCACCGACAAAGAAATGATCAGTCTATAATTTTAATGGTAGGTTTATTTGAACAGTGAGAGACAGAATAACAACAACAAAATCCAGAAAAACGCATATAAAAAATGTTATGATTTGATTTGCATTTTAATTAGGGAAATAAGTATTTGACCCCCCTCTCAATCAGAAAGATTTCTGGCTCCCATGTGTCTTTTATACAGGTAACGAGCTGAGATTAGGAGCACACTCTTAAAGGGAGTGCTCCTAATCTCAGTTTGTTACCTGTATAAAAGACACCTGTCCACAGAAGCAATCAATCAATCAGATTCCAAACTCTCCACCATGGCCAAGACCAAAGAGCTCTCCAAGGATGTCAGGGACAAGATTGTAGACCTACACAAGGCTGGAATGGGCTACAAGACCATCGCCAAGCATCTTGGTGAGAAGGTGACAACAGTTGGTGCGATAATTCGCAAATGGAAGAAACACAAAATAACTGTCAATCTCCCTCGGCCTGGGGCTCCATGCAAGATCTCACCTCGTGGTGTTACAATGATCATGAGAACGGTGAGGAATCAGCCCAGAACTACACGGGAGGATCTTGTCAATGATCTCCAGGCAGCTGGGACCATAGTCACCAATAAAACAATTGGTAACACACTACGCCGTGAAGGACTGAAATCCTGCAGTGCCCACAAGGTTCCCCTGCTCAAGAAAGCACATATACAGGCCCGTCTGAAGTTTGCCAATGAACATCTGAAAGATTCAGAGGAGAACTGGGTGAAAGTGTTGTGGTCAGATGATGCCAAAGAGCTCCATTTTGGTCTCAACTCAACTCGCCGTGTTTGGAGGAGGAGGAATGCTGCCTATGACCCCAAGAACACCATCCACACCATCAAACATGGAGGTGGAAACATTATGCTTTGGGGGTGTTTTTCTGCTAAGGGGACAGGACAACTTCACCGCATCAAAGGGACGATGGACGGGGCCATGTACCATCAAATCTTGGGTGAGAACCTCCTTCCCTCAGCCAGGGCATTGAAAATGGGTCGTGGATGGGTATTCCAGCATGACAATGACCCAAAACACACGGCCAAGACAACAAAGGAGTGGCTCAAGAAGAAGCACATTAAGGTCCTGGAGTGGCCTAGCTAGTCTCCAGACCTTAATCCCATAGAAAATATGTGGAGGGAGCTGAAGGTTTGAGTTGCCAAACGTCAGCCTCGAAACATTAATGACTTGGAGAAGATCTGCGAAGAGGAGTGGGACAAAATCCCTCCTAAGATGTGTGCAAACCTGGTGGCCAACTACAAGAAACATCTGACCTCTGTGATTGCCAACAAGGGTTTTGCCACCAAGTACTAAGTCATGTTTTGCAGAGGGGTCAAATACTTATTTCCCTCATTAAAATGCAAATCAATTCATAACATTTTTGACATGCGTTTTTCTGGATTTTTTTGTTGTTATTCTGTCTCTCACTGTTCAAATAAACCTAACATTAAAATTATAGACTGATCATGTCTTTGTCAGTGGGCAAACGTACAAAATCAGCAGGGGATCAAATACTTTTTTCCCTCACTGTATTTCATAAACATGTGTACATGTCTAGACAATAGTAACCCATCCACGCTAGATGTGGCTGTTATAGCATTTCCTTTTGTGGAAAAGTGTGTCGGGTAAGCGTCATCTAATAATGATAAAATATTTATAAAATATTTTTATCTGGACACTTTCTGTTTTTGATATTGCTACTATGCAAGTAACCACTTCACTGTACCGTTTACACCTTCTGTATCCTGTGTATGTGACAATAAACTTAGATTTTAGCTTGTGTTTAGCCTCATGGCTTAACATGTGAATCCTTAAAGATATGGGTGGGGCTAAGGCTTAAGAGGGTGTGGACGATGCTGAATGGGTGTAGACAAAGAAGAGCTCTCCAGTAGGTACCAAAACATTCAAGGGAAATTTTCTCAAAAGTGGAGTTACAAGTTTATCAACTTTCAAACCAGAATTACTTTCCCATTGTTCCTCAACTGTAGTGTATGATATACCATTTTCTAGCTCTGAGTCTCTACTTTTATCCAATGTAAAAAACACAATTTCAAATGTTGCTACATAAGACCGAATCGAGGCGGTCGGTCACATTCTGGTTATAGAAATTCCAGAATTTCTTTAAAAAAATCAAGGAACAGGACATCATAATCCTTCTAGAAACATGGTATTGTGGAGACATTGATACTCAGTGTCCCTCAGGCTATAGAGAACGTTTACTACCATTAATTAAATGCACAGAATGAAATGAAAAAAAGATACTAACCACATTTGGCTAATATTTAACAAAGTTACAATCTATTGTGACAATGATGTATACATATGTGCAGCTTATGCTTCTCCTTCAGATTCATCATATTATGATTATCAGTTTTTTAACAATCTCCATACAGAAATCATTCAATTTCAGGCAGAGGGTAAAGCGCTTTTTTGTGGAGATTTCATTGCGAGAACAGGTTCTGAGCCTGACTACACTGATGCGGGAGGTAATCATCACATATTTGGACACCCCTCCTTGTACAGTAGCCCTATTATAAATAATATAAACAGTCCTGATAAATACTGAACATAAACGGGAAGGAGTTAGGAGTTAGTGCATCTCTGTCGAGCATTAGGCCTGTACATGGAGCCCTTCTCCATTAGTGCATTCACTTTCAGACCACAGACACCATTGTCAGAACACAGTCAGATCAACGTGTTTCTGAAGAAATTAACCAGCAATATTCATGAAAAAAAAACATCCCAATAAACTCTACAACATGAATCAATCGTACAGATGGGCTCCAAACAGTGCAGAGAAATTCATTGAAACATTAAACTCAAATGAAATAATGAACTATACACAGGTCTTCAATAACTCACAATACCAAAACAATAAAGGTGTCAATTCAGAAAATCTGGGAAAACTAAAGAAATGCAACATCAGAAAACAAAAAAGAAAAAGTTTCTGAAAAATGGTTTGATAAAGAGTGTAAAACACTTAGAAAACATAAGCAGCAAAACAACCCAGAGCTACGCTATGAATACTTTTAAACTCTGAAACAGTAGAAACATACACTGAAACGTAAGAAATTGAATTATACCAATAAGACACTTGATTAAATTAAAAACGCAATTTACCAAAAATCTGGGACATGTAGAACAATTTAAGAATGACAAAGCCACAATAATTAGCCATACAAGATGGAGGAATTTGTAAAACTTATTTTGATAATCTATACAAAAATATCCCACAAAAAGACTTACCACATAAACAATTAGAAATTCAAGAACATTTTAACATCCTTGAATCAGTCATTAAAAACAACCAAAATCCATTAGATCACCAAATAACCTAACAGGAACTACATGAAAAGCTCAAATCTATAAAACCAAAGAAGGCTTGTGGTCTAAATAACATCAGAAATGAAATGCTGAAAAACAGCACACCTGAGTTGCAAAATGATGTGATTAAATTGTTAATTGTATGACTTCATAAAATGTATGTACACAGAAAACAAGTGTACAATAAATATAAAAAACCAAAGAACAGAATTATTTTCACACGGCCGTGGTGTGAGACAAGGCTGCAGTTTGAGTCCAAACCTTTTCAACATTTACAGTATTGATATTACGTCTTTTATACTGGATTTGTTAATGTTTGATATTGTGAGCTGCATGGGATTTTGAGGATGAGGACATTCCATGTATTTCTATCTGTCTCTGATGGGTGCCAGAAGGTATGCGTGCCAAGATAGCTTGGGGGCCACTGGTGCTAATCTTAGAAGGAGTATGTGATGGAATTTCCTGACTAGGGTGCAACACGATCCCATATAGGGTGATACTATTGTGGTGAGGAGTGACACTCAATAATGGTTGGCAACTGTTGGATAGAATTAGCTTGCAAAGCAGTATATAAACTGAGATATTTTGTATGCCTTTCATTCAGATAATATATGGCAGTGAAATTATTCAAAATCAACATCCCAATTAGAAGTTGGACCAAAATCTTTGACAGTGTAATCCTACCAATGGCTCTTTACGGAAGTGAGGTTTGGGTGCCACTCAAACTGGACTTTAAAATGTGGGACAAACATCCAATTGAAGCCCTACATGTAGAATTATGTCGGAAAGTTTTACAAGTCCAAAGAAATACACCAAATAATGCATGTAGGGCAGAATTAGGCCTCTTTCCATTGGTAATGAAAATACAAAAAACATCATTTGCTACACCTAAATTCAAGTCCAAATTCAAGTCTCCAATTTTAAGCACTTCAAACCCAAGAGCTGAGCCCAGATACGAGCCCTCTCAGTCAGCTGGTGTTGGACCTAACCAACCAAGCTGACACCAGCACTGCTTCAAAATAAATAATTAAAATAAACAAAATCATGAACCAATCAAAGGACTCCTATTTACTACATTGGAAAAACGAAACAAAATCCCAAGGCAGACTAAATTGCTATCTGGCCCTAAACAGAGAATATGAATTGGCTGATTATCTCTACTCTGTCAGAGATACGAAGTAGAGACAGATCCTTACCAAGTACAGGCTGAGTGACCACCAGTTGGCAATAGAAACCGGCAGACATAAAATTACATGGCTACCCAAAGAGGAGCGTCTATGTGGTCACCGCACGACAGGGGAGACAGAGATGCACTTTTTCCTTTACTGTGAGAAATATTCCTCACCAAGAGATTAATTATTCGCAGAAGTTATTACATTTGTTCCAAATTTGATCTTATTAAACCCAGAGGGAATACAAAAAATACTCATGGGTGAAGGAGCAACGGCTCCTCTTGCAGCCAAATACAGTGCCTTGCTAAAGTATTCATCCCCTTTGGCGTTTTTCCTATTTTGTTGCATTACACCTTGTAATTTAAATGGATTTTTATTTGGATTTCATGTAATGGACATACACAAAATAGTCCAAATTGGTGAAGTGAAATGAAAAAAATAACTTGGAAAATGGAAAGAATATGGCACCACAACAAACCTGCCAAGAGAGGGCTGCCCACCAAAACTCACGGACCAGGCAAGGAGGGCATTAATCAGAGAGGCAACAAAGAGACCAAAGATAACCCTGAAGGAGCTACAAAGCTCCACAGCGGAGATTGGAGTATCTGTCCATATGACCACTTTAAGCCATACACTCCACAGAGCTGGGCTTTACGGAAGAGTGGCCAGAAAAAAGCCATTGCTTAAAGAAATAAATAAGCAAACACGTGTGGGAGACTCCCCAAACATATGGAAGAAGGTACTCTGGTCAGATGAGACTAAAATTGAGCTTTTTGGCCATCAAGGAAAACGATATGTCTGGCGCAAACCCAACACCTCTCATCACCCCGAGAACACCATCCCCACAGTGAAGCATGGTGGTGGCAGCATCATGCTGTGGAGATGTTTTTCATCGGCAGGGACTGGGAAACTGGTCAGAATTGAAGGAATGATGGATGGCGCTAAACACTGTGAAATTCTTGAGGGAAACCTGTTTCAGTCTTCCAGAGATTTGAGACTGGGACGGAGGTTCACCTTCCAGCAGGACAATGACCCTAAGCATACTGCTAAAGCAACACTCGAGTGGTTTAAGGGGAAACATGTAAATGTCTTGGAATGGCCTAGTCAAAGCCCAGACCTCAATACAATTGAGAATCTGTGGTATGACGTAAAGATTGCTGTACACCAGCGGAACCCATCCAACTTGAAGGGGCTGGAGCAGTTTTGCCTTGAAGAATGGGCAAAAATCCCAGTGGCTAGATGTGCCAAGCTTATAGAGACATATCCCAAGAGACTTGCAGCTGTAATTGCTGCAAAAGGTGGCTCTATAAAGTATTGACTTTGGGGGGGTGAATAGTTATGCACGCTCAAGTTTTCTGTTTTTTTGTCTTATTTCTTGTTTGTTTCACAATAAAAAATATTTGATACAAACCCCCAACAAATCCATTTTAATTCCAGGTTGTAAGGCAACAAAATAGGAAAAATGCCAAAGGGGGTGAATACTTTCGCAAGCCACTGTATTATGGTCTTGCCTACGCCTAGTGTACAGTTTTTAAAATTATATGAGAAAAAAATATTCAATTTGATTTGGAACTAACAGAGACCATGTTATTGGGTGTGAGAGAGTATGAACTAACAGAGACCATGTTATTGGGTGTGAGAGAGTATGAACTAACAGAGACCATGTTATTGGGTGTGAGAGTGTATGAACTTACGGAGACCATGTTATTTCGTAGCTCCAGCAGGTGGTTCCGGAGCAGTTTGACATCTTTCGAGGTGGAGGCTCCAGCGTCCATCACAAACAGCCTCTCTGAGATCTGCAGGTCGTTGCCAAACCTGTTCCGGAGCTCCTTGAGTAGAGGCCTCTCCTTGTCGTATTCAAACTCCCCTCCAGCCCCCCGAGGCAGGCTAGCCACGTCAGCATGAGTCCCCACGAGGACCACCATCAGCGGGCTATGGATGCGACCTCCAAACGCTGGGGACGGACAGACACACTGTGTTACTGGTCAGCTCAACATTCCACTACAGCTAGATCTACTCCTAGCCCCCTACATTCCTGGCTAAACTACTACACCTGCATTCATATTTCTAACAAACTCACTCAAATCATGTTCTACTGTATGGATGCAGTCTCTACTCTACTAACAGCAACACTGAACTGTCTGTCATGTAATATAATATAATATAATATGCCATTTAGCAGACGCTTTTATCCAAAGCGACTTACAGTCATGCGTGCATACATTATATATATATTTTTTGTGTATGGGTGGTCCCGGGAATCGAACCCACTACCTTTAGCGTTACAAGCACCGTGCTCTACCAGCTGAGCTACAGAGGACCACCGCCATGCCCTACACCCGAATATAAGGTGATGCCTGATATCTATTGTTTGGTGCTTTGACAAGAATCACTACTTAAGGCACTACTTTTCCATGAGAGGTGTGGCACTGATGGAAGTGTCATTGTCAGTCACGTTGGTCTAGCAGACCAACAGAAAATAAACAAGGCCCATGTGTGCTTGTCTTGGCATCTTGATAGTTTCTCTGAACTCTAGCCCACGTCATATTGGGGTCACACACACAGTCCCGTTAGAGATGGGAAGAAGGTCAAGACTGAATCTCAGTCATGTCCAGTTGGTTTCTGTCTGTGGATATAATAATATAATCCAACAGTCCATATCAGTCATTTGGTGTTCTGATCCGATGACTGGTGTGGGACTTCAAACTGGTGTGTGTGTTTAAGGGTTTGACTCCTTAGCACATCCCAATATTACAGTGGAGACTGACAGGAAAGCACAGCGAGTGTATCACAAAGGCACTTGTCTCGCTCTGCCTCACACAATCACATCTATTATTACTAATAAAAATATAAAAAAGAAAATGTAAAAATGTTGAGGAGAGATTTGAGTAGTGTGCTTCACTCCTGATACTGGAGGGCTGCAGTGTGTGTGTTTGAACTTTATATGTAGTTGAAACAGGGGTCTATTCAGCAGGTACACTCAAGAGGGTTGCAGATAGAAAAGTTATTGTGCAGAATTAACACGACTTTCTATCACACAGAATGGTATCAGTTCTATACAGTACATTGCTATCTGCAATGCATCATTCTAAATCTCACTGGACAGGCCCTCATGTGATGTTAAGACAGGCTGGAACCATGACAACATAGGAGAGAGGAGATGAGGACGAAGCGAGAGGTCAAGGGTTAGAGAGGATGAGGGAAATATGACAAGACAAAGTAGACAGATACAGGATGATTCTTTTCTACTTAAGGGTATTCCTTAGGACTTGATGAATGACTTAGTGGAGTCTGTCCTGAGCTGTGTGACTGGCTCTCAGATGTTATCCTGAGAGACTTTAACATGTCGAACCAGTATGTGGTCTGGCTGAGGGTCAGGGTCAGGGGAAGAAGGGTCAGGGTCAGGAGAAGAAGGGTCAGGGTCAGGAGAAGAAGGGTCAGGGGAAGAAGGGTCAGGGTCAGGAGAAGAAGGGTCAGGGTCAGGAGAAGAAGGGTCAGGAGAAGAAGGGTCAGGGTCAGGAGAAGAAGGGTCAGAGTCAGGAGAAGAAGGGTCAGAGTCAGGAGAAGAAGGGTCAGGGTCAGGAGAAGAAGGGTCAGGGTCAGGAGAAGAAGGGTCAGGGTCAGGAGAAGAAGGGTCAGGAGAAGAAGGGTCAGGATATGAAGGGTCAGGGGAAGAAGGGTCAGGGTCAGGAGAAGAAGGGTCAGGAGAAGAAGGGTCAGGATATGAAGGGTCAGGGGAAGAAGGGTCAGGGTCAGGAGAAGAAGGGTCAGGGTCAGGAGAAGAAGGGTCAGGAGAAGAAGGGTCAGGGGAAGAAGGGTCAGGGGAAGAAGGGTCAGGGTCAGGAGAAGAAGGGTCAGCTAGTGGTTGTATTAATTTGGGATCTATCGCATCCCACAACTGTCCCAGACTATGTTTGGAATATTTATTTATTGCACAGAATAGAATAGGTCAACTGTTGTACTATGGGGGATAGTAGATTGACATAGGCTAGTGCTTTTGCTGTTCGTTAGGCCTACTCATCTTGTTGGCTGACGAAAAGTAAATGTGGACAGTTCTTCCAATATCTTCAATATGCACCTCGGAATTGGATAAGGACGCACGCAGTTTCGTCCTTGATGTGTCTGCCTTCACTTGTAGCCTGTGAGAAAGACCCGATCAAGTGATGGAGAGCCATGTGAGTGAGAGGCGCTTCGGAGCAGGCAGCACTCCGGGAGAAGCGCACAACGGCCACTGGCCGCAAAATAATATAATGTGCGATTTAGCAGACGCTTTTATCCAAAGCAACTTACAGTCATGCGTGCATAAAAATTTTTTTTTGCGTATGGGTGGTCCCGGGGATCGAACCCACTACCTTGGCATTACAAGCGCCGTGCTCTACCAGCTGAGCTACAGAGGACCAAAAGGCATGGATTTATTTTGGGTGCATTATGGCCACACAAAGGTAATGCCGCTGGGAAATTAGAGGCAGTAGCAAGTTCTTGTCAAATTGTTAATGAGAGACTGATGAAGTGTATAGCCTGAAAAAACAAAAACAAAGCAGAGCTCATGCCTTTCAAGCGACTTTTTTCAAATCCTCATTAGTCGCATCATGCAGCCTTACAGGCTGACCAGACCAACGATCTGACCAGACCAACACGTTGCAAAATAAATGAACACATACATGTTAGTCTACTGTATGGATGCATCATT